>CM033469.1:120573544-120906044 GCA_019447015.1 Hymenochirus boettgeri
AACCATCATCTAAGGTAAGTCAACCCCACCTATAACCCTAAACACTATCTTAAAAAATCTGAAATCAGACCCTAAATGTACTTTCCGAAGCTCATTCACTCGGTCAACGCTATTTGTGCTACTTCTGTGCATGGAACAGCAGGAGGAGCCGGACCAGCAGCCATGTATGTGATTGGCTGAGAGCAGCAGGAAGACAGTTTTCTACTCTTCATATTTCTGGAATTTTATCAGACCCTGCAGGACAACCATAAGGAGCAGAAGAGAATGGTAAGTATTTTTTAACATTGCACAATGGGACCAACAGTAGGGCAAATTTTAGTTGGGGGTGGACATGCCCTTTAAATAAGTCCATTTGTTTTTACAATGAGAGGGATGCTGCTGGGAACTAGATTTGTAACTTATTGCTCAATAGCAGATAAGGAACCCTGGGTGAAATGCTGTATGCCGATCTTGCGTCTACTCAGTCCTAATACCCCAATATCCAATGATGTCTTCTCCTATAGATAATTCCATTTACATAGTAATTGAGATTAAATAAAGACATACGTTCATCAAGTCCAACCTATTCACCCTCCTTTTTTTTTTAACCCTACCTAACAGTTGATCCAGAGGTAGCCCCCCCCCCAAAAAAAACAGCTAAAAAGGGGGGGGGGGGATACCTTCCTGAGTCCAAACGGTAATCGGAAAGTATCCCTGGATCAACCAGATCTATATGTATTAATACCAGTAATTCTCAATATTTTTTAGTTTTAGAAACTTATCTAGGTCTTTTTTAAAGCTATTTAATGAACTTGCCATTGCCACATCTGCTGGAAGACAGTTCCACAGTTTCACTGTTCTCACTGTAAAGAAACATTTCCTAACCTGAAGATGAAACTTCTTTTCTTCCAACCTTAAAGGATGTCCACGAGTCCTATGACATAGAGTTCATTGTATGGCCCATTAATATATTTGTATAAGGTTATCATATCCCCACGCAAACGTTGCTTATCCAATGTAAACAGCTCTAACTTGTCTAATCTGCCTGCATATTCAAGCCCCTCCATTTCCCTTATTAATTTAGTTGCCCTTCTCTGAACTGCTTCAATTTCCAAGATGTCCCTTTTGTATATGTGATTCCAAAACTGCATTGCATATTCCAAAGAGGCCTTACCAGTGCCTTGTAAAATATCCTTCTATCTTGAATCTTTTCCCCTCTTTATACAAGACAATATCTTGCTAGCTCTAGCCGTTGCTACAAGTTCAGTATACATACAAAATAGAAGCCTAGTGCACATCCAATTTAAATTGCACATGTTTATTTCCTTTATGATGCTGCTTGAAAAAAGCCTACCATTCTCTTTGGATAAATAAAACATTTGTTCAATAACAAATTATTTTAAACCCATCTTCAAGGTCTGCTTTTTCAGCTGGGTCCTACTTGACAAGACAATATCTTGCTATCTCTAGCTGTTGCTACCTGGCATTGTTTGCTACAGCTAAGTCTGTTATGTACCAGAACCCCCAAATCTTTTTCCATTACAGATGCACTTAACACAGAGTTATTTATGGTGTAGGTGGCAATGGGCTTATTAAATCCCAAATGCATCACATTACATTTATCAACATTGAATCTCACCTGCCATTCTGCTTCCCATTTTGATAATCTATCTAGGTCTGCTTGCAGCACTTGCACATCATTTGAAGTTTCCAAAGCTCTGTATAGTTTAGTGCTTGCTCTCAATGCCCCCTTCTAAGTCATTTATAAACAGATTAAACAGAAGCGGATCCAGTACAGAACCCTGAGGCACTCCCTCATAGATGTAGCTCTTTTTACCACCACTCTCGGTTTGCGATCCAATAACCAATTCTCTATCCATGCACACATGTTTTCTTCAAGGTCAACAGTCCTCAGTTTATACATTAGACGCCTATGTGGCACAGTATCAAAATCCAAGTATACCACATCCACTGCTGTGCCTGAATCTAATTCTTACTCACTTCTTCATAAAAACCAATTGAATTTGTCTGGCATTATCTATTTCTCATAAATCCATGCTGACTACTACTAATAAGATGAGCTCTGGAGACAAAGTCAAGGATATGATCCCGTAACAAAGTTCCCATCACCTTTCCTACCACTGATGTTAGGCTTACAGGTCTATAGTTATCAGGCTGTGAACGACTACCTTTTTTGAATATTGGTATTACATTGGCTTTTTTCAATCCAGCAGCACATCACCAAACCAAAGTGAATCTGAAAAGATGAGAAACAGTGGTCTAGATAGAACTGAACTAAGTAAGCTCTTTTAAAATATGAGGATGCAATCCATCTGGTCCTGGGGCTTTATTGATATTAACTTTGTCTAATTGTTTCTGTACTATATACTCTGTCAGCCAATGTGAATATTCCTCATTTCTTCCCTGCATATTATTACAAACCCTGCTGTAATGACTAGGATTCTCAATAGTGAAAACCGATGTAAAAAAACAGTTTATCAGATTAGCCTTTTCAGCATCCTCTACAACCATCTCAGCCCCATTATTTAATGCTCCCACATTCTCAGTCCTCATCTTTTTACCATTTATATACTTAAAATTTTGGGGTTGGACTTGCTCTGTTTGGCAATCCGCATTTTATTTTCTATTTTAGCTAATTTAATTGCCTTTTTGCACACTTTATTACAGCTTTTATACCCCCTGTAAGCCTGTTCTGTTCCCTCTGATTTCAAAATTTTAAAAGCTTTTTTCTTTTTTCCATTTCCTTTTTTACCTGGGCATTAAGCCATGCAGGAGTGGACCTTATTTTTTTACACTTGTTCCCTAAAAGTACAAATTTAGAAATCTAATAGTTTAATATCCCTTTAAAAGTGGTCCACATCTGCTCAGTATCTTTACCTAGAAACAATTCCCCCCAGTCTATGAACAGGAATGATTCCTTTAACAGCATAAATTTAGCTTTCCAAAAGTTAAAAGTTTTTGTTAACCCAGTGCACTTTAGTTTTTTGCAACCTATATTAAATGACACTATATCATGGTCACTATTCCCTAAGCTTCCCATTACCTTCATCTCCAAAATGAGCTAAGGGTTATTAGATATCACCAGATCCAACAACGCATTCTGTCTAGTAGGAACTTCTACCGTCTATGAAAGAAAATGCTCATATAGGAAATTTAAGAACTTTATACCTTTTGAGGTGCTGGCAGTTCCCTCCAATCTATGTCAGGGTAGTTAAAATCCCCCATAACCAAAACATGTCCCTTACCAGCAGCCTTCACCAACTGCATATGGAGATTCATTTCCACCTCCTGCCTGGCATTTGGCAGCTTATAACATACCCCAACAATTAATTTACCCACCTTCTTGCTTCCTGTACACAACTCTACCCATATTGTTTCCGCCATATCGTTTATGTCCCCATCTATTCCATCTTTTAGATTTGGCTTCAATTCCTGTTTAACATACATACACCCTCTTAGCCACGCATTTATACTTCTAAGCTCCCATTGCCTCCCTGGCATAGCACGTGGCTGCGGTAGTATTTCTGAAATCACTACCCTTGAGGTCCTTGCTTTTAACTTGGCCCCTAATTCTCGGAAATCATTTTTAAGGACCCTACCTCCACCTCTAACTTTGTCATTGGCACCAATGTGAACCAATTACCGGTACTCGGACACAGTTGCCCCTAGGATTTAAAGTGCAAGGTATTGGGACTGAGGACACAGAAGTTGGGAATGAGCACAGTAGCAGGGTCAGGAAGAGAAATACAAACAGAAACTAGTATGAGAGAATCAGACAGATCGTATTCATGGCCAAGCCAAGGGACTGGAGTTCTAATGGAATACAATTAAAATATCAATGGTAACATAATGTAAATGGCTGTAGGACCTGGGAAATGGTATGGGGAACAAGTTTGAATATCCAGGACATTTGAAAATTAAATTTTACTCTCACTTGCGCTATTTTCGAGCTTATTCGCGCCTAGGTATCATGTACATTTTACTTGCGGATTTGATGCTCGCGTATAGGCTTTAATGGACACTTTACTGTCTTTTAAAAAAACTTTGAACAACGCCTTTCACCCTCTCAGTGCCCTAGCTCCTAGCAGTTAGAGATGGCCAAACTTTCGAAAGTTCAGTCTGTTTTCGAACTTTCGAACTATATGAAAAGTTCGAAAGTTTGAAAACAGACCCATTAAAGTCAATGTGAGTCAAATAGTTTAAAAAGTTCTAATGAAATACAATTAAAATATCAATGGTAACTTAATATAAATGGCTGTGGGACCTGGTAAATGGTCTGGGGAACATGTTTGAATATCCAGGACATTTGAAAATTCAATTTTACTCTCACTCGCGCTATTTTTGAGCTTGTTCGCGCCTAGGCACCATGTACATTTTACTTGCCGATTCGATGCTCACGTATAGGCTTTAATGGACACTTTACTCATAGATTTGATGTTCGCGCCTAGATACCATGGACATTTTAGTCGCGAATTCGATGCTCGCGTATAGGTTTTGATGGACACTTTACTCGCGGATTCCATGCTCGCATTCGCCCCTAGATACCATGGACATTTTACTCGCGGATTCGATGCTCACGTATAGGTTTTAATGGACACTTTACTCGCGGATTCGATGCTCGCGTATAGGTTTTAATGGACACTTTACTCGCTGATTCAATGCTAGCGCCTAGATACCATGGACATTTTACTCGCAGATTCGATGCTCGCATATAGGTTTTAATGGACCCTTTACTCGCAGATTCGATGCTCGCGTACAGGTATAATAGGCATTTTACTCGCACATTTGAACGGTCGAACATTTGATATTTATCGAAAGTCCGAAAATATCGAAAATCCGGGTCCGGGATAGTTCAAGAAGTCCGAATTCGTTCGTATTCGAATAGTTTGTCTCAAACTTGGGTTCGAGTTCTAGTCCATCTCTACTAACAGTTAGCCTGGGTTGCTTATGTCTAGAAACAGCCCTCATAGGGAGGGGCTGGATATTAACGTGAATGTAATTGTAATTTTAAAAAGTTACAGTTTAAAAATAAAAATACAGAGGTATATACATTCTTTTTAATATGTTCACTAAAATCTAGAAACCTGTAGCTGTTTTCTGCAATAAAATAAAATGTATATTCTTATATTTTCCAAAAGAAGGAAATTGACTTCTACAACAGTTAATCATACTTCTAGATTTTTGACAAGGGCTTCTGTGAGGACTCGTTCCAAGACTCTTATGTCTAGAATAACTTAATGCTGTAATAAATAATAGTACGCAGCTGTCAAACGTGTTGGTGTTCACCCTGTGCACCGCAAATACTGTAACTGTAATTAAAGATCTCCAGGCACTAAACCTCAGGTGAAAAAACAAACAAATATCAAAAACAAAAAAATAATAGTTACATGTTTAATCACTGCTGTTATTTAAAGTTCTAAATTCTAACCTGAAAAGGACCATGAAATAAACACAAAATAAGGGACTGGGATTGAAAAAAAACGAGAGAGTATAGTATGCAATGTTCTTTTTATTTCCATTTAATAAGTGCATATTAAAATCCTTATCAGCAACATTGGCCTTAAAGGGGTAGTTCAGTGCAAATACATATGCTTTTCAGAAATAAGAGCAAAAAAAATAACTTTAATATTCCCACAAAAGAATGACAATATAGTATATGCACATTACTTTTATTGGTTGTATTATAGAATCAATATATAATAATGATATAATGCATCTAGTACAGCTGTCTGATCAAACACCTGCAATCATTTTTTGGAAGGAAAATTAGCTTTCCTTCTCTTATCTTATTCATTTATTCCGAAAGGATTTACATATTCTGCTGTATTAGTTACATTTGTCCAACCTATTTTATTCTATTGCAGTATTACATCAGATGTACATATTAACCAAACGTGCAAAAAGGCTATATAGAATGCTAGATATGTTAGCAAGAAACACAGCATTTTCCACTGCATTGAGTTATTTGTTGCATTGTTATTTACCCCTTTTTTTAAAACTTTCCATTAATTTGCTTTGAACAATTTACTTCTTCTGATGATCCAACTTCCCCTTTATACTAATTGCACTAGTGATATCATTTACATACTTTAATGAGTCTTCATTAGTTTCCAAAATGAAAAAAATTCAAACAAAAAATGGAAAAAAGCTGAAGGAAAATCTGTTTCAAATGATATCCAGGAACCAAGGCAAAAATGGGGTACATTATTAATAAAATACAGTTTTTAAAAGCTTAGTACATCTACTGATACATAAACATTATTACTAATATTTCCACAAAATCTTACATTTGCATGGGGAAGGATTCGTCTGAAATGTCTATTTGACAAAGCATCAGACAACGCTTATTAGCTACAGTACTACTGTCTTCAATTTGACAAGCCTGTCCACTAGCATGCCAAATTTATGACAGGACCATGACTCACACAAAGGAAAATTATAGCATGTGGCCTTTAGAAAAGACAGCTTAGCCGAGCTGAGATGACTTCCACTTACAACATTATTTGTTATAGTGGATATCTGCTTTTACCACTAGCGAAACTTTAAAAAACTAAAATATTGTTTTCATTTTTAAAAAAATCAATAGCTGCATAATAAAATATTTGCGCTGTAAATTTTCCCATGAATTGTTTTTGTTGTTTTTGTTTTGTTGTCTGAAAGCCATTATGATTTATTTCTGAATAGACTTGTGATAATTGAACAAATATAGTACAAACACACAGTAAATGATATTTGAAAATGTCTTACTATTAGACATTTAAAAATTTTACAGTTCCAATATAGCGGTTGGGGGTGGGAGGGCATGCCCTGCAATGTATCAAAAATTATTATTGAGGGTGGAGATACCCTTTAATGACTTCAGAATTTTGTCTGTGTATAAATAAACCAATAGCTTTCTGTTGGTGGGGCCCCTAATAGAGACCGTTATGGTCCTGCCCTTGACTCAGCACCTGGGTTGATTCAGTTGCTCAGTAGAGATCTGAGCATGTTTGACCCACTCAACAGCCAATCAGTAGAAATTAGTTAGGAACATTCCAAGGTAGTGTGAATTCTGGACCATTATAGAACCCGAAATGACAGCTCACAAATGTCAACAGGAAATAGCAAGGGGTATAAATTCAACTGATTTTTCAAAATGGGTATGCATAATATAAACTAGGAATTTTAAAAATAATGATATTTTCCACTGGATTTTCCCTTTAAGTTCATGATAGTGAACAGGTTTTGTTTACCTGGAATCACAAATTTCACAATTAAGTTTTATCTGCTTATAATGTTGTGTGGGAAGCTGCCTTCTTTTCTGGGGTCTTTTTTAAAATATTTTTTTTTAAATAAAAAACACCTATAATAAATATATTAATATGTTTATTAATTTACCATATGTGGTTTGTTTCACTTCTTTCATAGTTACCAGTGACATGAAATGGTACATTGCTTTATAAACACAAATTACCCAATCAATGATCACTCTTGTGTCCCTTTTGCCTGCCTTTCTCATAACTGTATACTTATTATTCTGCAGATTTTCTGTTGATGCTTCAAATTCACCTTTATTAAAATATAAATCTATTTTAAATTCTTTCTGTAATCCACCTTTCTGTAATCCACCTGTAAAGCCACTACTTTGCAAAATGCTTCAAAAGACACACTGACAGTAAGTATAAAAGTAAAGTATGAAAGGATTAACCATTTTCATTTTAATCTAGTATAGTACATAGAAATTAAGAACATGAAAGCAATATTGTGCACCATAAACTACCCCATTTGTTGTATACAGGGTGAGGACCTAAACCACTAGGCCCTTACCCCTGAGTGGTGCTCACAGTCCAATATCAGTCATGGATTTTAGAATGTGTATTGTTAGATTGGGCTACTATCATTTCCATTACATTTTCAATTATTCGAATAACTTATTATTCCATATCCACTATGGACTATTTCTAAATTTCTAATACTAAAATATATATTAAACTACACTGCACCCCAATGAAAAATGTGTGTCTTTATTGCAGCCAACTGCACTTTCTGCAAAGTTTTGGGGACAGCATGACTTTAAAGTATTCCGAGTGATACATACAGTATAGCCACATAATCCCACACCCATTCATAATTAAATGGGTACCCAAATCAGATATGTAAAATAATAACATAGGGGGATACTTCCCCAAAGTGAAAGGGTTACAAGATCTACAGGGAAACATGCCCTTCGCATTGACCTTCATGTGTACCCTACCAGAAAAGCGTGAATCAAATAGTCTGAAACTGTTTTGCTTTTCTTAGCTGCTAAGAAAAATCCCTTATTTTAGAATGTACCAGTGTCATCTGGTTCATTTCAGCACTCTGTCTAGGATATTGAGTTACAAAAGGTATTCTATGGCATGTTTTATTTCGCTGTAAAGAATATTTTTAATATACCTGATATCTATTTTTTTTTTATATTATCCCAATGATGAGTGGGGGATATACTATTCAAATAAATGCATATTGTTATGCATGTTGAACAAATGTGCAACTTGGGTGTCAGGAAGGATTACTGGTTATGGACCTTTTTATACTAGATGGATGGAAGTAGCTATACATTAAAAAAAATCAGTAGGCTTAGAATATAAATCAATCAATAAATATATATATATATATATATATATATATATATATATATATATATATATACACTGTATGTTTGGATTAAATAATTGATGTTAAATATAAATACATTAAAAACATTGCCATTCCATCTATCATTGGATACAAATAAAGGAGAGAAATACAGAGCAACTAACTACCTATATAATAAATAACCTATCACTCTTGGAAGGAAGTAAAAAGATGTACAGAAATACATCACCCAAGGAAAATAGAACAGAAAACTCAAAACAAGAAAGTGGATGGTACTAAATGTTAAGTTGTCTTATGTGACAAAGTATTTCTCCAAATAAAACACAAGAGAAAAGAGCATCACACTGAGATGTGGCCATTCATTTTTGTCAGGGATCTCAATTATTTTAGAATAATGTTACAGAAAACGACCATTTATCTGTAGAAAGAAAAATATTATTTCTGGATTCTGACCTGTGGTTTGACTTCAAATTGATTGGATTTTTATCACTTTCCATCTAAAACTATGAGAATACCTGAAATAACAGGAAGTAATGAACCCCAAGCATATCATTTTTACTCATCTGTGTCTGTGAAATGTCCAGGTTGCTTAGAAACATGTTATTGCTTAACCCATTAGTAGCCATTAAAAAAAGATGGCAATAAACTTAATAATATTGTCAAGTTTGTGACTATGAGTGAGTCTATGAAGACACAATGACAAACCTTTGGAAATCAGACATTTAATCGATGGGGCAAGTTTGCACATTCAATTTGGACCTTGCAAACTAATGTAGTATACCTGACTAGACTTTTTATTTTAAACTTATATAAGAAACATGATACACAAATGATACATATGTGACATAAAAAACACTGCAAGTGCCAATAAATACAATTTAAGTTGCACATGTGTTACAGTTGAAGAGTTCCTGGGATTTTTTTTTTACATTTTACATATATCCTCAAATTAGGGAAAGGGAGGGGATCACTGAGAAAAGGAACTGGGGGAAATCTCAATCGCATGTTCCAATGCTGTAAGTTATCTGAACCTAGCATTGCATCAGATATTTAGTAAAGAACCTAAATATCATTTGTCATTGGTCTTGGTTAGGTAAAAATCAACATTCAAATTTGTGTTGAGGCAAAAATGATCTAACAATGACTGCCAAATGACAGTTTATTTGGGAGAGAATGATTTAAGTTCCCCCAAGGAGCATATACCAAAGGAACCAGATCTGCTTCCCTACTGATTTATTAAATCAGTAGGGAAGCATATGTGTGACCACGGTCTTCCAGCTTGCCAATATGGCAGACGTGGGCACTACCCAGGATAATGCTATAGCTCCTTTTATCATAAAACAATGTTTCCCTAAGGAAAACTAGTTAATGCCGATTACAAATGTCATGCTCAGGGATCCCTAATATACATTGTTTAGGTTCCTGGGGGACAGAATTTTGCATCAGAATCTGGTACACTAATACGTGGACAGACCCACAAAAAGTACCAAAAGTTAATAGCATTTGAGGCATTCAAAGAATTGGAATGGGACAGAAGGAGGGGTGAAAGATTAGCATGGTGTGTAGAAGGAGATACCAAAAGGTTATTCTCAGCGAAATCTTCCCAATCCTCAGCAGTCACCATGGGAATCAGCACCTTCCAGCTGTGTAAAATTTTAGATATGTCTTTCTTTAGCTTAGCATGAAGCTGACAGTTGTAAAGCCTGGACATTAGATGCCTCTCCCCCTAACTGCAAGAAATGTAATTATAGGATGTACATAAACAGGGATCTAATTTGGTAAAAGACAGTCCTTAAAGGATAACTGTATTGCCTCAATGCATTTTTTAAAATTACTTTAAAAAGAGTAAAGGTATGCAGCCCTCCCCATAGATTTTTTCTCTGCCTTCAATTAGCCATTCTGTGAAGGGGGCGTAACAATTCTGTCTGCTTCTAACTGTCACTCAAAGATAGCATGCTCCTCCACCCATCCTTGATCAGCTTGATTATGTAGGCTGCATCCTAGCAACAGGACATTTCAAGTTTGTTTAACTTGAAGAGGAGGAGGAGAGAGGTTGTAACAGACATTCCCATCTGCCAATGACAAGTTATTTTATTAAATTGTGTTTGGTCTAGGGTTGTGTAATATTCTGTCAGGCATTCCAATATATTGGGTGTGGTTGTCACAAGCCCTTTAACAATGTCTTGCAATTGCAAAATCATATTCTGGTCCACAGGGCCATTTGCCATATGTGCCAAAATTTGCAGGTTCCTTTCTCTCCCGACTACCGCTATGCTTATGCATGCTCTCATCCCATCGCACCTAGACTATTGCAACTTACTACTTTCTGGTCTTCCTGCTTCCCATCTCTCTCCCCTTCAGTCTATACTTAACTCTGCCACACATATTGTTTTGCTCTCTAATAAACTGAAACCCAAACCTCCCCTGTACTGGACAACAACCTGGGTCCCCTTTAAACAGCACATTGTATACAACTACTTCTCCTAATGTTTAAATCCCTTCTCTCTGCTGCTCCTCTTTATATTTCCTCTCTAGTTTCCCCATATGTTTCTGCCCATACCCTCTGCTCATTGCAGAACCAGCTCCTGTACCAACCCTCAAACTGCTTCCTCTCACCTTAAACCTTTTTCTCTTGTGGCTCCCATCCTCTGGAATTCAATTCCCCTCTCTCTACGTCAAGAAACCTCTATTAGCAGGTTTAAATCCTTACATCCTACCTATCTGGTAACCAGCACATTACATGATTGTTTTATTTGCATTGCATTCGTCTCACTCCAGCACTTATTCTTCCATTGTATCTGTATGTTACCCACCTAACTAAATTGTAAGCTTTACGGGGCAGGGACCTCCTTACCTTTTGTGGCAAAGTTAAGTACCTTTTGTACTGAACTATCTATGTATTTGTTCCCCTTGTTTGACTTTATTGTATTTTGTTACTGTAGGAGCATGCTACCTTCTCATTTTCAGCCAAATGTCAAACAAATGAGTACAAATACCATTAAACAACCCTTATGCTATCAAAACAGCATTGGTTAAAGAAAGAAATAAATTGTGATTTCTCACTCCCATCTTTCCTAGAGAAATGGGCGGATACATGCCAAGTTTCTCCTACATAGTAACATAGTAGTTAAGGTTGAATAAAGACATACGTCGATCAAGTACAACCTATAGTAACATAGTAGTTAAGGTTGAATAAAGACATACATCCATCAAGTCCAACCTATAGTAACATAGTAGTTAAGGTTGAATAAAGACATACGTCCATCAAGTCCAACCTATAGTAACATAGTAGTTAAGATTGAATAAAGACATACGTCCATCAAGTCCAACCTATAGTAACATAGTAGTTAAGGTTGAATAAAGACATACGTCCATCAATGTCCTATGGCTAATGCATGTGTCTTGTACCACTGGTTAAATAACATGCAGTACAGCCTAATGGTAAAGAACTATTCATTCGACTTGCAGACGTGACTTGTTTTGATAAATATATTTTTTTAAATTGAAAACCTAGGGTTAATGCTTTTTTGCCAAAAAAACACATTGAAGCAATATTATAGGTAGGGCAGGGCACTAGATATATGCTTATTCTCTTAGTAGAGGGGGTGCTAGTTGAGAGAAATAATTTAAATCATTTTCTTAAAGTTTTGGAATGGGAAAACCCCATTCACTATACACCTAGAGCCGCTCAGTGCATTTCCTAGTGGAGGCAATAGAGAGTGATACCGGCTCTCGGTACATAGCCCTATATATATATTGCTATAAAAAATCCTTTGTTTATCTCTAAATAGGTATATCAATTAAAAAAAAGTGTATTTATTTCCCTCATTCCATTAAAATATAGCACATGAAACTTATAACTTTAAAGGAGAATGAAAGGCTTTACACAAGTTGAAGTGAAGGCACATCAAATGCTTTCCTCATGACTTTTGCAATTTACGTAAATTAAATATTTTGCAGTGTTTTAGAGAGATCTTCATTTTTATGTGCATATTGCGATTGGAATGGGGGCGACTAAAGAGTTAATAAGTTAATATACTATGCAAAAGAAATCTCCAGTCATTGACTTTTATAGTGAGCTATCCACCTTACTTTTCTGGCTCTGCAGAGCTCTAGAGACACATAGAACAGTGTCAGCATGCTTCTGTTTATATCGGGGATAAGCAACCAGTAGATCTCCAGATGTGTGGAAACTACAACTCCCAGCATCCCTCTACAAACAGCAGAAGCAGAGAATGCTGGGAGCTGTTGTTTTCACTTATCTCTGTACTTTTAGTTGTATATAGATGTTCTAAAACCTGCTTATACAGTTAGAGAATATATAATAATTTGCTAGATTGTATAATTATTGAGGGGCACTCTTATAATTAGTTTGCTGCATTTATTAAAAACGGATGGCATTTAACCACTAAGGCTGAGGCCACACTACAACGCACACAATTGCCAGTGTTATCACATGCGATTGTGTGCCCGATTCTTGTGCGTTTTGCATTTGCGTGTGCGTTTTGCAACTTTTGGTTCAGCATCTGAGCTTGCAGGATATGTTCTATTAAACATGTCTATTGCAATAGCTCAAATGCTGGAAAGTTAAGTTGGGCTACAGTTCTCACACCTAGTGATTACTGGGTAGTAGCCTCTCTTTGCTATATATAACCAACAGCTCAGAACTTGATCAGTAAGTAAAATAGAGTCCTGCATCCTGTTGGATACTTGCGGGTTACTCGATTTGCAGGTTGGGTTTGGGTAACCCTCATTGAGTTTGTATTGGTTGCGGCTCAGGTAAAGAGAACCGTGGGTAAGGTAGAAGAAATCCAATCCAGAAAAACTTTTTTTCCTGACTATAAAGAGAGATCTGTCTGTAATAACTGAAACTCAGAATACATTGTTATCAATCCAAGACAATATGCAGTGTGCATAGCAACTTAGAAAGCACCACATTAGGGGTTATAATAAAAACATCCTTTATTAAATACCTGTAAAAATACAGAGTCCGGTGGGTCCCAGCAACATCACCAGGGCACAGAGGCAATCAACCTGATGCGTTTCGGACGCACAAAACCTCCTTAATCATAGCAGACATCCCACCCTGCCAAACCTGGCTTCCGGGCAGGTTGGGGACAAGGAGGCGAGGCAGATTGGCATGACGTCACTAAAGGGGTGGGGCGGAGGCGGAGTCAGGGGAGGAATACATTATGTGACATAAATTACGTCATGTTAGAGGCGAGGCTAGGGGCGTAATTGGCCCGTGTGACGTAATTTATGTCACATAGGAGGAGTGGCCAGAAGAAAGGAGGCGTTCTGGAAGCGGACTCTCAGGTAGGTTTGGGTCATGGGAGTTTGGGGTGTTCGGGAGGCCACCCCAAAATCAGGGAGACTCCCGCGTCTGCTAGGAGGGGTGGGATACCTGTCATAGACAAATATTCCTAAAAGCATTGCCATCCAATAAAAACAAGTGCATAGCACCTTACACTAAATCACACTATGGCAGACAAAGGGCAAATGTATCTAGATGCAATATTTTGGCTGGGTAAATATTGAGTTATCAACAGCTCTAGTATACTTAGAATGTTATACAGGATGTTATTGTGGATAGGAATACAGAAAGCTACAGAACTGGGTAGATTTTGCAGAGATCACTGGGTAAAAAGGCAGTAAATACTGGAGTGACTGGAAAGGCAGGGGTTAAACTTCTGACCTTGGTTTTACTGGCAGAGGTCAGAGCCAGCAAAGCCAACAATCTCCTATAGAACAAAGTAACAAACTCCTATCTGCATCTATGCATGAGACCAGAGCAAGTGTCTGCATGGAAACAGATGACATGTGATTTCATTTGTGTGATTTTCATGTGATTTTGTTAATCCTTCTGGCCACAATGATCTATGTGATGTGGATGATTCTAATTATGATAATAACAATCTACCACTTGGAGCATGTCGTTTCCAGGAGACACTGATTCACTGTTACATTTACTAAAAGCAGGAGACCTTGCAAAGTAGGGGAACTCCCACAAACATCAAGGCAACTAATAGCATTTCTAGGGTTAAGAATATAGCAGATCATGTTTTTATCATATGGGGAATCATCTGAACCTAACTTGTTATTGGACTTTCCTTCTCCTTTAACTTCATTATGTACTTATGCAGGGCTATTAACAGCAAACATCTTTATTTGTACAAATGCTGTGCAGAGCTCAATTTTATCTTCCCTCTCATAGATTAATTGGCAAGTTCCATAAGGTCCTCCACTTCACATCCTCCCCATTGACACAAAACTGCCACCAGGGAGTCTGTTAGAAAGGATTCAATATTATAACATTTGAGGTACTATAACCCAGACTCTCCTGCCATGTTTCAATCTTAATAGATTTCATCAGTGCAGGACATATTTTAATTGGTTTCAATGAGGTAGGACTTGGGAGCACAAGATAACAGTTAGCTGTATAGATTTAGGTGAGGTGGGTTTAAAAAGGGTGAAAGCCCTCCATAGAGCGTAAAATGCAATAGAGCCTTTTTACGACAGAAGGTAATTTAAAGACTCATCCTATAAAATAGTCCTACCTAAGAAAAAAAAACTGTCATTCCCAGCATTCCCAGAGAAATGCACATGCGCACAGAAAACAGAGTTGGGACCTGTCAGACGACGCAGCGGAGGAGCCAGCGATGGGGTAAGTACTTACCTTCTCTTCCAGCTCCTGCAGGTTTTATTGAACAAAAGAAGGTAAGACACAGTTCTTTTACCTCGCGTTCTTCAATAAAACTAAATACCAAAAAATACAATTTTCCAGGGAGAAACACTTTAAAATAGGGTTACCAGCAATGTACATACTTTATATGCACATATTTACATATTTATGGTATTTTAGATGGTAATAGAGAGAAATGCCACATGAACATATACATCTTTCCTATATATAATATTATATATATATGTATATAACTGTACCATGTTAGTAGCTCCTGAAAACTTAATGCAATATCTGTAAAAATGTAAATATTTTTATATATAGGAGGGATACGGTATACTATACATATATAGGCTGATACCTTCAACCTTTTCCCTCTAAAACAGTTGGCATTGCCATGGAACTTTATGATCCTCTAAAAAAAATTTTTTTTTCCTATGTACTATTTGTTTACAGCAGGCATTATTCTTAGTATTCTTTATTGTTAGCATTATGTCATTATTAGAGATGGCCGGTTCGCCGACCCGAACCCGGATCCGCCGCGGATTTCTCCCGTCCGCGAACGGCGGATTATTCCGGACTTTCCGGACTTCCGAACTGCGGATTTTTTTTTTTTTACGAAAATTTTCGAAAATACGAGTATCTCCGTAATTACGAGGATCTACGATACTTTCGGGATACGGAAAACCCGAAGATCCTCGTAATTACGAGGATTCACGTAATTACGAGTATTCTCGTAAAAACGAGTAATTCGTGTAAATTTTCAAGACGGAGCAAGCCACATGATCCAAATTAGCCAATGGCAGCTATCATAGTTACAGAAAGCCTTGTTTTTTTACGGAAATCTTCGTTTTTACGGGAATCCTCGTATTTTCGAAATATACCGTTTTTTTTAAAGTCACGCTAGCGGACTGTACTTTTTAGGTATTGTTGGCATTTATACGTGCTTCTAAGGCCATTACCCAGGTCCCTGAGTGGTTAAGTGTACGTTACCAAGGCTATTTAGACCACTTTTAATGCGGATTTTGCCGAACTTTCATTTTAATACGTTTTAACGGGTCCGCTCGCGGATTTTCGAATTTTCGGATTTTTTCGAAAATCCGCGGATCCTCGCGCGGACCGGATTTTTCGAAGTTCGGACATCTCTAGTCATTATATGTCTTTGTAGCCATGTAATGCAGATTTTGCCATACTGTACATACAACACTTTCTTTTGTGCATAATTTTAGCAGTTTGTTTCAGATTTAAAAATGTTAAATGTTTTTGTTTTCTAATCAATTTATTGGTTAGATTATTTACTAAGAAATCCCTCACCTTGCTTACACTATTTAGCTACACTTTTCCGTCATCATAAAAAGTAATTTTTGTGCAGCCCCTTCCTCCCTATTACAGATCTATAGTTAAAAAAGAACCTACAAGAAAAGGATGAAAATGGGGACAAGTGAGAATACGGATAAATATTAAATCAGAGTAAGGCAGTGGCTCTGAAAATTGACAGAGAAAACATACAACTTTAATAATTTTATATCTATGTAATGAGGACCTCATTAAAGGGGAACTGTGGTCCAAATATGACTTTAGGTAAATTGAGGTAAATTGATAGGAATTGCTCCCCTGAAAATGTTTGCAATTTATTTCCATAGTTTATTTTGCATAATTTTGAAGATACTTACATTTTTGTGTGTGATATGGCAGCAGCATCACCAGGACCCCTGCACATCCTGCTTCCTGCTCTGAAACTGTCAGTCAATCTGTCCTGTGTCTCCTCCTCCCCTTTGCAGCCCCCCTAGTCCCTCTTACTCATGGACACCATGGTCCCTCCAGTTGCAGGCCCCCCATGGCCTATTATCTTACATCCCCATGTGGCCCCGCCCACTCGAGGGTGTCGTGGCCCTGACCACTTGTGGGTGCATAAGCCCTGCTCACTTGCGGGTGTCTTAAGCCCTGCCCACTCGCAGGTGTCTAAGCCCCGCCCACTCCCAGGGGTCATGGATTACTCAGACCCCCCCCCTACAGAAAACTCTGTGGAAAAAAAAAAGGCTGTTTTCATACAGTGAAAGAGAAAGTCTGTAGATTCCCTTACCTTCTCTGTCAGGACTTCACACAGCAGAGAGGAGGAGGGACTTCCTGTCTCCCTCACACACTGAAGGAGTCTGAGGCTGTGCTTGCCGGCAGCACTGTGCAGGAGAAGCCTCCCACCCATTAACTTTCTGGTCAGTCATTTCTGTATATCTTGGGCTGTGGAGCATCTAGAGAGGTGGTTGATGACTCGTTTTAAAGGTACAAAACTGGCCTTTCATTTTAGCTTAACTTGTTTGGAGTCCATAGTTCCCATTTAACTTTAAAAATAATATAACATACAGTAGCAAACTGAAGCAAACAAATCCAAGCCTAAATCCACAAATAGAAAGAAATTAAGTTTAAAGATTACCTCACAGCCTGATATTGCTTGTGCTTCTATTGCCAAGGAAAATTAACTGCACTTTCCTTTACAATAGCTCAACTTACATACAAATTACAAATGGTTCTTACAAAGTTTCTAATAGCACTGGAATTCAGTAAACTTTGCCCTCTGGTCCCAATCTCCCAGTGTCCCATTCAGGGCTCTCCCCTGAGGCAGGGTGAAAATTCTTACTCATGGTGCTGCACTCCCCTTTAAAGATGTCTGTGGTGGCACACTGACAATTGCTGGGTGTGAGGTGCCAGAGGTGATATGCTTCTTGTGCATTGACCCCTTAGGTGCGTTCCTTGCCCTGCGCTATTTCATGCCTTATAGAGATCTGACTCAAGCTGGCCATACACTATACTTTACTTTCTGATGTTCCAGCAACATTCTGCCATTGTTCATGTGATGTCAGAAGAACAAATCTTTTTGCTACCAACTTCACAAAATGAATAGGCAGGACAAGAAACATTACAGGAACATCAGAAGGTAAAACTGCACAAGCCAATTAAGAAAACCAGCAACCAAATTTCGTATTAAACATATTAAATGTCACTTCAGTGTATGGCAGGGGTAAAGTGTACCACAACTTTCATGACATAGTCCCACTTCAGTGATTTACAACATAGTGCTTATTGGTGGATGAGGCAGTGTACAGCTATTGGATGTAAATGGTTGTGTTTGTCCATCTCTTGGTTATTGCATGCAACCACTCCTTTCATAGATCCCACCATGCTATTGTTCTTTAAATATCCTGCACTCTGAATCAATTTTTCTTTTTTTTAACATAATTGTTTCCTAAGGAACAGAGATATACAGGCTGGTAATGTAAGTGTCACACACAGGTTAAAAATCACAAATGTCTCACACGGGCTGGTTATATAAGTGACACACACAGGATAAAAATCACAAATATCTCACATGGGCTCGTAATATGTGTCACACACATGCTAAAAACCACAAATGTCTCACATGGGCTGGTAATATAAGTGTCACACACAGGCTAAAATTTACAAATGTCTCACATTGGCTGGTAATATAACCCACAGGCTAAAAATCATATAATAATAATTGTACAGATATTTAAATGCCCACATGTGCCTGTAACACACACAGAATTCTGGTAGGGGAAATGGTCCCTGCTGCCACATGCATGGCTATTTATATTATGTGATTATGACATAATGTATGTCAGACATATAAATATAAAATGGTCACTGCTGTCACATGCATGGCTATTTATATTTATATGTCTGACATACATTATATCATAATCACATAATGTATGTCAGGCATATAAATAGCCATGCATGTGGCAGCAGTGACCATTTTCCCTTATAGAATTATGTGAGTGCTATAGGCACATGAGGGAATTTAAATATCTGTAGATGTACAAGCAACATAAATTCCGAGTCTGGACTTACTTAAATTGCAAGTTGCTTGTCTTAATGGCATAGCTCTGCTACCCACTCTTCCCATCAGCGTGGTGAGTAACCCTTGCATAAGCCCCTGTGTAAACCCCGTAGGCTTCCGCATGTCATGCCCTCAGCTGACACACTTAATACCGGAAGCAGACTGACTAGTGGCCGAAGCAGGGACAGGAGAAGTGGCCGGGTGAATTATCTAGGGGGGACATAGTTTGAGGACCCCTGGTGTATGGCATGGCCAGCATTACAGGCACATTCCATATAAGCCAGACTGGTTCTTAACCTGCAGACATATTTCATGTCTGTATTTTTCCTTTTTGTGAAGCTATTGTTATTTGTACATCAACTTCCATGTGTACACTCACTTTTTCTTATTTTTGTTTTTTTAAGAAAAAACAATTAAATTTTCTGCAATTTTCCACTGCTTCAAGTGCAGGTATTAGTCCTATAAAGGTTTACACAGGAATGTTTTATAACCCATGGCAATAATTATGGAAAATAGTTATACTTATGAATGACTTATATATGACTTATAGAATAGTTGTGTTAAATAGGTTAGTGCACAATGTTCACTTTAAGCATAGTGATGTTAAATAGTATAAAAAAATGGGTACTCTAAACTTTATCTTCACCCCCAATTTTTTATTTTTTTATAATGTAGGGGACCCCCCAACCCTAATCATTAGGGTTATAATATAAAAAACAGCACAGAAACACACTTACCCACCTTTGTTCCCTCAGGCCTCCACCTCTACTGCTAATTCTGGGAATGGAAAAGCAGTAGGGGCCAGACCAAGAGAGTCAGCCAATCTGAACAGAAGTGGACTGTGTTCAAGGGGATTTTAAGCCAGTTCACATCTAAATTTATACCCTTGGGAAATAAATGTAAAAAAAAAAAAACCCGCGCCCATGTGGCTGAATTCTGATGTAAAGAGGCAAATGGTAAGGAAGAAAAAGGCATTTAAAACCTTTAAGGCCGAGGGAACGGAAAGGGCCATTAGGGAGTATAAAAACTATAACAAGGAGTGTAAGAAAGCAATCAAACTAGCTAAAATTAATAATGAAGTTAGGATAGCTGAAGAAAGCATCACTAAGCCTAAACATTTTTTTTAAGTATATTAATAGTAAGAAGATGAGGACTGAGAATGTGGCACCATTAATTAATGGGGATAAGTTAGTTACGGAGGATGGCGATAAAGCAAATGTCTTGAATAATTTTTTTCCCTCTGTATACACTATAGAAGATCCAAGTACAGATATCATAGAGTATAGTAGCAATAAAGGTATACAAGATTCAAGTTCACTTTGGTTAACCGAGGATATGGTACAGAAAGAACTAAATAAGGTTAATATTAATAAATCTCCTGGACCGGATAAAATACATCCTCGGGTACTTAAGGAGCTAAGTTCAGTTTTATCTAGGCCATTGTTTCTAATTTTTGCTGATTCCCTCATGTCCGGTGGTGTGCCTCTGGATTGGAAAAAGGCTGATGTTATTCCAATATTCAAAAAGGGTAGTCGTTCACAGCCGGGTAATTACAGGCCTGTAAGTTTAACTTCAGTGGTGGGTAAGAATACTGGAAAGTAATAAGGTTAAACTTTATTGTTTAAACTTATTAAAATTGTTTCTAGAGTATGTTTCAAGGGACTGACATTATAAGTAGTAACCAGCATGGATTTAGGAGGAATAAGATCTGTCAAACTAACTTGCTTTGCTTTAAGTGAAGTAGAAATGTGTAGACTTGGATTTTGCAAAAGGCTTTTGATACAGTCCCCATATGACTAATGATAAACTAAGGTCTGTTGGTCTGGGGAGTCATTTGTACATGGTAGAAAAAAAAAAAAAAATTTCCTTTTGGTTAAAGGGCATGTCACCCCAAAAATTAAAAATGTAACCACTACTGGCCCCTATATGTAGTGTAATGTAAAAATCCTTACATTACATCCCAGCTCCAAAGGTTCCCTGTAAATGCCATCAAAGTTATAAAAAAAAAAAAGTTAGTAATGTTTCTGCCTGTGAGCTGTCCTCTCAGAGGTTTTTGGCTTGCTCAGAGCAGCCCTTCACTCCCCCCCCCCCCTCCCTCTCCCTCCCTCTCCCACCCGTTTTCCTCTCCCTCCCCTAGTGTAAATCCCCTTGTACATATATTAGGGATAGTTTCCCCAGCCCCAACCGCAATAAAATATTTATAAGAAAGTCCCCCAATCTTTACTTACCTTCCCTCTCTCCTCCGGCGTTCTGAACTGCCGGCAGCGGCGTCTATGATTGGCTGCCTCTCAGCCAATCACAGACATGGCTGCCGGTCTGGCCCCAAGCTTGCAGTTCTGTGCAAGCAGATGGCCAGGCATTGCGGCAGAGGAGAGAGGGAAGGTAAGTAATGAATGGGGGACTTTCTTATAAATATAATATAATATAAAGCATATAATTTTTTTTTAAAAGGGGTGGACATGCCCTTTAATGAATAGAATGCAGAGAGTAGTTGGTAATGGGGCTTCATCATTATGGACTAAAGTGCTAAGTAGGGTGCCACAGGGTTCTGTGTTGGGGCTGCTTCTATTTAATCTGTTTATTAATGATTTGGAAGTGGGTATTGTCAGCAAGGTTTCTGTGTTTGCTGACGACACAAAACTTTGTCGACCATTAAAAACTTCAGAGGATGTGCAATTGTTGCAGGGGGATCTAGATAGATTATCACATTGGGCTGCTAAGTGGCAGATGAGATTCAATGTTGATAAATGTAAGGTGATGCATTTTGGACTTAAAAATTCTTGTGCTGCTTTTACTATAAATGGCTCTGTGTTAAGTGAATCCCTGTTGGAAAGGAATATTGGAGTTTTGGTGGATAACAAACCTAAAGGAAGCAAGCAGTGCCATGCGACAACAGTCAGAGCCAGCATGGTATTGTCTTGTATAAAGAGAGGTATGGATTCAAGGGAGGGAAATGTTATTCTCCCTCTTTACAAAGCTTTGGTAAGGCCTCATTTAGAATATACAGTGCAATTTTGGAATCCTGTGTACAAAAAGGACATCTTTGAAATGGAAAAGGTTCATAGAAGGGCAACTAAATTAATAAGGGGATTGGGGGAGCTTGAATATAAAGAGAGATTGGAAAGTTACAATTATGTACGCTGGAGAAAAGGCGCTTGCGCTTGGATATGATTACTGTGTATAAATACATTAATGTGCCATACAATAAACTATCTGGGGCATTATTCAACAATAGAGCATGTCAGAAGACATGTGGCCATCCCTTAAGACTTGAAGAAAAAAGGTTTAGGCTTCAAGTTCGGAAAGGGTTTTTCATTGTGAGAACGGTAAAACTATGGAACTGTCTTCCAGTGGACGTTGTTATGGCAGGTTCATTGGTCAGTTTAAAAAAAAAGCTGGATGAGTTTCTGCAAACAAGGAATGTTGCAAGTTACTGGTATTGATACATAAAGTAGAGTTGATCCAGGGAAATTTCCGATCGCCACTTGGAGTCAGGAAGGAATTTTTTCCCCTTCATAAATTTGGTTGTTTTTTTTTTTTGCCTTCCTCTGGATCAACAGTTAGGCAGGAAATGAGGATGTTGCTAGATGGGTTGGACTGGATGGACATATGTCTTTATTCAACCTCAAATACTATACTATACTATACTATACTAATCTATACTATACTATACTACACTACACTACACTATACAATACTATACTATACTATACTATACTATACAATACTATACTATACTATACTATACTATATTATACTACACTACACTACACTATACAATACTATACTATACTATACAATAATATACTATACTATACAATACTATACTATACAATACTATACTATACAATACTATACTATACTATACTATACTACACTACACTATACAATACTATACTATACCATACTATACTATACTATACTATACTGTACTGTACTGTACTATACTGTACTGTACTGTACTATACTATACTATACTATACTATACTATACAATACTATACTATATAATACTATACTATACAATACTATACTAAATGTCCACTTGCCGTCTGACCAACATAGATTTCTCTAAGCCAGATGGGAAAACTTGATTTACTTATACAGATACCGGGTCATTAGGGGTGTGCTTTTACAATACTTTACTTGGCAGAGATGATCTAAGGCTTGTTAGTAGCTGGTCACAATTAACGGTTCTTGTGCTGACCAAAGAAATACAATTTTTCATAATTTTGTTATTCTGTTCTTTGATTGTGTGTGGCTTGTATACCTTCTTCTTATTCAAGCTAGTGACAGACGAGATAACTTTGTTTTATATTAAAACATTTTGACAAAATCTAAAAAAATTGGTGTCAGGCTACATAACAACTGACAGAAGCATTGATTGGTGTCATTACGGCTTGATTACTACAGACATCCCACCCTGCCAAAACTCATTTCAGGGAGGGTACCCACACATTTCAGGGAGGAGACCCACCCCCTAAAGCCCCACCCCAAGATTAACGCATAATCCATGCATACACACACACACACACATGTATACAGTCAGACACTTTTGCACACAAACACAGGCATCTCAACAGACACACACTCATGAAAACAGTCACACACACATGCATACAACAAGTCGTGTCACTATTAAGTGTTTTTGTCATGTGTTAACCACTAAAAGACTATGACATCATTGTGCCCCCTCACTCTAATTCACATTGTAGATTGTATATTATGTCAGGGAGTCAGGGATCTGCCATTAAAATCAGGGAGACCCCCTGAACTTCAGGGAGAGGTGGGATGTCTGTTACTAGCACAGTGCAAAAACCTATTGGCTTAGTTGGCTGCAGCAGATTCAATGATTCCTTGAAAAGGTTGCTTTGTGCTGGATTTAATTGCTGCTGTTTTACTATTGTAATATTTTTGATATTGTATTGAATAATAAAACAATGAGGGCACATTGGATATAATTACAAACTAGAATAATTACCCTGCAGTCTAAACCTGGTATTATTTTGATTTAAATAATTAAACTTTCTGTAGCAGACGGTAGACCCACAGATATATAAAGAAGTCCACACTTATGCTTATCCTTACTTGGCTTTGGTGACATACATCTTATTTTTTTTACCCTGCTCTAGCTATCATAAGGCTTTTAAAGCAACACTGGAAATGCATGAACAAGAGGAATTGATGCAAAATTAAAGCTGGGGTTAGCATAGGTTTTTGCCTTCCTCTGGATCAACTGTTAGGTAGGGTTAAAAGAAATAAAAAGTGAATAAGTTGGACTTGATGGACGTATGTCTTTATTTAACCTCAATTACTATGTTACTGTGTTACACCCTTTTATCTTTCTCTTACAAAAAAATTGCAAATAGTACATTTAAATACTTTTTCCAGTCTTAAAGGAGGACTATACTGTAAAAATTTACTTTTTAAAAATGAAAAGTTGCTAAGAGAGGGAGATAGGTTTGATTATTCCTACCTCCCAATATTGTTTAATTTATGAACTACAGCAAATACAGTTTTCATCTGCCAGGTTAGTGCCCTGGGTCTTTCTGATGAAGCACTCAGGAAGCCTGGCAGAAGCAGTTTTCTTTGTGCTGCCACTCCTCATAAAAATGATATTGGGTAGAAAGTACCAATTCTACCTCCCTGACCTAGGTACTTTTCATTTAACTGTTTTTGAAAAAACTTAATACACACTATAGTTCTCCTTTAATTCCTCACTGAGGACAGGAAGTAGTAGCGATTGCTACGGGGCCCGGAGTCAAAGGGGCCCTTACTAGGTCCCCTGCAGACCTGTCCACCCTGCTAAGAAAAGGCTCAGATATTCTACTTAAAAACTGCAGCTCCTCTCTTCATCCGTGATAGTGACATTACAGCCAATGGCTAACGCCCGTTACAGAATGGAGCTCCTCTGCTGCTGTGCATGCTCGTAACCAACCAGCTCGCAACAGGAGGGGTGTCCATGCCAGTGAGGGATTGGCGGGTTTATAAATAGAATATCTGGGCCTGGGAGCATCTTTGAAAGGTAAATGTAAAACGAACACAGGGTTTGTGGGGCTGAACTATGTGACAAAAAAAATTTCTTAGGAGGGTGGACATGCCCTTCAAAAAACCAGCCCAGGTTGGTACTGCGCCGAACTGTTTTTTTTTTGGGTTGAGGGGCCCCATCTAAAATCTTGCTAGCTATGCCACTGGTTCTGCTCTAAGTTTTTTTTCTCCTTCAGACAGGTACACTATTGGGAAATGCAATTGCACAGGGCTGTGCTAAGGTTGGGTTCACTTCATTATCCACTCTCTGTAGCTTTGCAGGTGAGTTTCTGGACCTTTTGGCACCTGAACCAAATGTTTTAAAGCCACCCCTCCATATAGCTGCCCAAAGTAACCGTGGCTTGGGGGTGGACTTGGGTTATGGAGGTGGGTATGGTAGGCTATATAACCCTGGCTGTTAAACTGGAGGTATGACCTAACAGTGGTTGCTGAACAGTAGGGTTGACCCAACAGTGACAAATGAAATGGAAGGCTGTCCAAACAGTGGCTGGAGAATTGGAAGGTTCAGTTAACAGTAGCTGAGGAACTGAAGGCCTCACTTAACAGTGGCTAGTGAACGGGAAGGCTGACTTAACAGTGGCTAGTGAACTGGAGGGTAGACTTAACAGTGACTGGGAACATGGAGGGCTGACTTAACATTGTCTGGTAAACTGGAGGGCTGACTTAATAGTGTCTGGGGAACTGCAAGGATGACTTAACAGTGACTAGTGACATGAAAATCTGATGTAACAGTGACTAGTGAAATGGAAGGCTGGCTACTAATGTCTGGAGAACTGGAGGGCTGACAGTGTCTGGGGAACTGGAGGGCTGATTTAGTGTCTGGGGAACTGGAGGGCTGACTTAACACTGGCTAGTAAACTGGAGGGCGGACATAACCAAGTTACTGGTATTGATACATAAAGTAGAGTTGATCCAGGGAAATTTCCGATTGCCACTTGGAGTCAGGAAGGAATTTTTTCCCCCTTCATAAATTTGGTGGGGGTTTTTTGCCTTCCTCTGGATCAACAGTTAGGCAGGAAATGAGGATATTGCTAGATGGGTTGGACTGGATGGACGTATGTCTTTATTCAACCTCAAATACTATACTATACTATACTATACTAGATATGCAGCTGCTGGCTAGTAGAGGGATCTGAGGGAACAAAGTCAGCTAAGTGTATTTCTGTGCTATTTTTAATGTTATAACCCTAGCATTTAAGTTGGGGGGGCTCCCCCACATTACATTAAATGTAAAATTTGGGGGTGGACCACTGCAATACTGAGGGAGGGGGGGAGCACAGGGAGGACAAGGAAGAGGCAGATACTGGATTACACACAGGCTGTCTTCTTCTCTTCAGTTTCCTGGGCTTTCAGCAAATGCTGCAGTACAACCATAAGGAGCAGAAGAAAAAAGTAAGGATTTTTTAACACTATACTTTGTGGCCTACAGTATGGCAAATTTTTGTTAGGAGGGTGGACATACCTTTTAAGCAAAGATATGTTAAATATCTAGAGAGTTTAAGAAATAGTTATGTGATTGAATCTTTCATTTACACAAATAACCGTATTTACACAAATTAACAGTAGCTAAAACTACTTCACTTTGAACTTATATAAATAATGTGCTTTTTCCCATAGCAAAACACTTTTTGTTAGCTAAAACAAGCGAAAAGCAATTCTGCAAAATGTAACAAAAAATGAATTGTGCCGCATATTGTTGCTTTTTCCTAAATTGCAAGCAGAGTCATTTTGGCAAAAATTTGGTAAAAAAATTTAAGTTAAAACTATTTTATACATTTGTTCTTGTATGATTTCAGATGATATGGAATATGGATTGCTGCTTGAATTCATTGGTGCCGGCATTTATTTTACTTCATCATTCTGCTAAACAGCTGAGCTTGCACTGCATTCCAGATTTATTTTCTCCTTACTGTGGCAACAAAGGAGTAATGTCTCAGCACATAAGCTTACCTCATGAATATGATAATGAAGCCAGCTGTTAAGTAAAGGGAAATTGAATCCTAGAACATAATCATATTGCATCCCAACAAGGGAATCTGCTTTAAAAAAGCATAGAAATGTGCAGTCTGCTTCTAATTTAGACATCGCATTGGCTACATTCCTAGAAAACATCTGTGTTGTTCTGTAACAGAATGCAACCAACAATTTTGATCATTGGTATTTCACATTTAGCTCTGATATGAACATATTACTATACATCATGCATTACAAATTTTTCTTCATCTAAAGCTGATCCTGCATACAATCCAACTCTAAGGTTAGGTTCACACAAACATTTTGTCTTCGATTTTCCAGCATTTTACCGGTTTTTCCAGATGCACTGCATGCTGCATTTTTCTAGCGGCAACGGTAGAAAGACACAGGTAAAATGGCAGCAAAACAGCTGTTTGTGTGAACCTAGACTAACTCCAAAAACTAACTCCACCCTAAGGATAACTTTGTGATAAATCTTCTTGGCAAATAATACAATATATTATGCAGTTGCATATAATAATTAGAGATGGCCGAAATTCACTATTTTCGTTCCGTTTTCAGATTCCCGGATCTCTGAAAATCCCGAAGATCTGAAAATCTGAAACCGGGGCTATTTTAGAGTATAAAATATCCTTGAACGTTCCAAAATTATCGAAAATATGATCGGAGACCATTTTTATGAGTTTACGATCGTATTTTTGAAGATTTTCAAATGTTCAAGGCTATTTTCCAAAATTACCGAAAATAGCCTTGAACGTTCAATTTTCAAAAATATGATCAGAAACTCGAAAATGGTCTCCGATTGTATTTTCGATAATTTTCAAACGTTCGAGGCTATTTTCGAAAATTATCGAAAATAGCCCCATACTTTCGAAAATTATCAAAAATGTCTTCCGAAGTCCCGAAATCCGGAGGATCTATCCGGATTTCGTGTCGAACCCAGATCCCATCTCTAATAATAATATAACCCACCCCTTCCATTGATCCCTATGGGCATAAACTGTAAAAAATATCCCTATAATCGGCGCGCTACTACGCAGTAGCGCGCCGATAATAACACGGAAGTACCTGGGAAAAGTACCTTTGATCAAACGAAGAGCCGTATATGCCGAAACCAAGTATGAGAAGCCGGTGTTATGTGAGATTATCCAGGAGGAAGCAGAAGGGGTGCGGTCTAAGCTGTTAGACTCCGGCCGGAACACTGAAAGCAGCAGGTGGGTGGGACTGCCAGGAGGAGCAGGGGTCAGCTGACCATATGCAGAAAACTACGGGGCAGGAGAGGAAAGAAAGAGTGGTGTGTGTGTCAGGTGTGTGTGTGTCAGGTGTGTGTGTGTCAGGTGTGTGTGTGTGTGTGTCAGGTGTGTGTGTGTGTCAGGTGTGTGTGTGTGTCAGGTGTGTGTGTGTGTGAGGTGTGTGTGTGTGTGTGTCAGGTGTGTGTGTGTGTCAGGTGTTTGTGTGTGTGTGTCAGGTGTGTGTGTGTGTGTCAGAGGTGTGTGTGTCAGGTGTGTGTGTGTGTGTGTGTCAGGTGTGTGTGTGTGTGTGTCAGGAGGAGAAGGGGTCAGAAAAGAAGAATCAGTAGTGTATGGTGTGGGGACAGCAGCCTGTGGACTGCACAATAACCATGGGTTTGTTTATAAATGAGGGTGGGGTGGGTTATAACGGATAATGTACCCCCTACTGTAAATTCATAGGGATATTAGAAGGCACCTCGGAGTTCCGTGGCCTGTATAAAAGGCACTCGGCCAATGGCCTCGTGCTTTTATATGGTCACGGAACTCCTCGGTGAATTCTAATATCCTTATAATTTACAGTAGGGGGTACATTATCCACTATATAATACATAAGGCTCTGGCATTTAAATGGGAAGGTGCAGTGGCGAGAATCTATATAATCAGTCACTCAGTGATGTCACTGACCCGCGACCCGAATTTACCTGGCAGCTCCGCCTCTGGAACGCCTTCTTTTCTTCAGCATGCCTCTTCTGTGATGTAATTTACATCACGCTCCCCCTAACCACGCCTCTTCTGTGACGTAACTTACGTCACATGTAGTGGCCTGCCCATAACCTCACCCCCTTTGTGACATCAATGACAGCTGCCCACCCTAGCCCCACAACCTTTGTGATGTCATTGACGTCACTAGGGTGGGATGTCTGAATTACTGTGCTGAGAAGAAGGAGCGAGCGGTCGAGCCAATTATCACTCACAGGAATGCGCTCGCTCCTCATCAGCACAGTAATTCAGTCAGTGTAACAAACCAGAACTGCACCATTTGAGAAACGATCAGGGAGATGTAATAAAAGTTCTTATCGTTTAAAATGGTGCAAATTTTGCCCCAACCAATCAGATGTTAGTTTTCAAATGGTACATACTATCTGATTGGTCGGGGCACAATTAGCAACATTTTTAACAATAAGAACTTTTTATTACATATCCCTGGATGTTTATTGCCTTCTTTTAGTTTGAGATAGAAACGGCAGTTTCTGTAACTATTTGTATGTACAAAAACGGGCTTGTTATCTACATTACTAATACAGGGAGGGAGAAACAGGGAGGGGGAGAGCAGGAGGGGGGACACAGAGTGGCTGTTATGGATTTTTCTTTTTTTGACCTTATGTATTATATGGAATAATTAGCTACCTACAGAACAATATACGGATATTACTTCACCTTGGAGTTCCCTGACCTTTCTAAAAACACTTGGCCTAACTTCCTAGTATTTTTATATTGTCAGGGAACTCCTTGGTGGCATAACCTCCTTATATTATACTGTAGATAGCGTATTATCCCTTATATAATACATAAGGCTGGGCATTTTTAATGGGAGTTGCAGTGGCGAGAATCTATATTACAGTCACTCAGTGACTTCCTGTATTCCACTGCCCTCCCCCTGCCCCTCCCTCTCCCTGTATTAGTCATTTAGATAGGAAACACTGTTTATTATTGACAGATGATGTTTGGTCCTTCTTTCTCTTTTCAATAGGAATGGTAATTAACTATGTATACACTAAACAGGGATTCCTATATAAATGGCTAATACAGGGAGGTTGAGAGACAGTGAACGGTTAAGTGCAGAGTGCGTCTGTTTTTTGTTAATTTTTTTTGGCTGGCCTTATGTATTATAATTAATAATACACTACCTAAAGTGTAATATACGATTTCACGTGGCATAATATCCATATATTACACTGTAGGTAGCATTTTATACCTTATATGAACACCTCATTTGATATTCTTGTGGTTTCAGAAGCTTTATTACTGAAATATTATTTTGCATTTTTTAATTGGGAGTAACCTGGGTTCTTTATACATCTATTTCATAAAAAATATCAATATTATTTTCATACATTTTGATTGATAAGGAAATAAATGTTTTCATGCATTAAAGGGGAACTTAAAGTTTCAGCAACCTGTAAAGTGTACAGAAAGTGCTGTCCAGTGAACTTTTGCAAAATAAGTTTGGCAAAGATAAATATAGTACATCTGCAGCTTAAATGGCATGAGTATTGATTAAAAAATTAGAGTATGGGTGTACAGTATGTTGTGCAAAAAGAACGAGCATGCATCACTGTGACAGGGGACTTGAGGGCTAAGAATATAATAGCACACATTCCACTAATTGTGTACTGTGTACTATATACTTGACTTGTATTTGTCACAGTCCTTTGTAAATTTATTTATTTACTAATAAACAGTATTAGAGTATATCACAATGACACTAGCACTTATATAATACATACATGTTCATACATGTTCCCTACTGCAACATTTTATTTTTGGAAAATTCCTTTCCAAAGTTTTGGATAGTTGGTACAAATATATAATTTCTTATATGTAAGATGCAAATATAGGAAAAGTATTTTACATATATTTCATTTTTATGTGCTTCTTAACAAAATGGTTATCTATTAAAAATGCACTAGATTTCTCTAACTAGAAGCCTTATGAGTAATACATTATCCTCCATATATATTCTCCTGGCTATTTTGAGCTCTCAGGTCATGAAGAAAAAGTTCTCTGGCCCAGTATTGCTCAGTATAGTAAAACAAAAAGAAAAGGGTTGGTTTGCAAGTCCTTGACAAATGTCTGCCCCCCTCCACATTCAAGTTACACAATGCTATGTTTTCTAATTTGGCTGCGTGAGAGGAACAGGACTGTATTCACCTAAAGGAGTGACAAATGAATTATTTTCTGATAGCGGTAACTTTTTATAATGAGATCAAATTAATGTTAAGCAGATTTTAGTTCCACCTATTGGTCTGGCCCTCCACAACAGACCCAATTTGTAATGTGGCCCCCTGGAATATTTAATTGCCGTCCCTGATCTAAGAAATTGTAAGGAGATTCAATTATGCACCCATATGCATAAATACAAATAAATTAAAATTAATAATACAGCATTTTCTATCTCTCCCTGCTCCAACTATCAGCTCTCCCTAACTCCCTCCAAAGTCTAGGGGCTGGCACAAAAAAATAGCCATAACTGGTTGTCTCAGGTCTGCTGACCAGTTTATATTTATCTTGCCTTGCAGGACTTTGTAGTATTCTGGGTGGGGCTCTCATTGCTATGGACCCCCATATTTGGGCGCAAGCAACCCCCAAGGGCATCAGTAGCCTTGGGGACTTCTGGAAATTCTGCACCAAAGACTTTTATGTGGCATGCTCCCTCTGTAATACGCTAGATTATATTATGGAGGAGAAGGTCTCTGATTGCACTATTACAGTTAGCAGACTATTATCCATTATTAGAGATGAAGGGAACTCTGAAGTTTTGTTCCGTTTTCGGATTTACGGAACTTGGGAAAAACCAGAAGATCCGAAAACAGAACTTTATTTTCGAGGGTTTGGAAAGTTTTTTCGAGAGTTACCGAATGTGCAAGGTTATTTACAGTAACCCTCAAAAATAACCTTGAAAGTTCGATAACTCACCAAATACAATCAAAAACTACTTAACGACCATATTTTCTGGTCGTATTTTCAAGGGTTATCGAACGTTCACGGTTACTGAAAATAACCTCATACATTCCGAATTCTGAATTCCATACGATCCAACCAGTTTCGGATGGAACGTTCAAATTTCGGGGTTCTGTGTCAGATACCATCTCTATCCATGGTAATGGCAAGCGACACCTCTCGCTTTATTTAAACCAACAGATACACAATGAAGAACACGCAATTTGAAGGTGGAGCAAGGGCCGCAGCTTTAATCCTTTATTTAATTTTAAATTATAACTTCACACCATGACCAATCAAATTCAAGCTTAATTTTAATACTCAAACTAGCCAACCCTTGGTTCATCCGAGGGAAGCCTAAGAACATTCCATTGTACCTGCCTCTTAAGAGCACAGTTGTTAGCATGGAACACCCACCAGCTGCGACAACACATATAATCTTAGCATATCGGAGATTTTCACAGATTGCATGGACAATTCCAATCTCACGTTGTTCACTCTCTACGAGTGTGGGCAGTGGGTTACACCCACCACTTGCGTTTTACTTCCCTTCATTCAGCTATTAATTACAACTTTTTTTTTTGCACCTAACTGGCAACCTTAGAGATCTATACGTTCGGGTGGGAGGGACAAGTTCTTCTGTTGCTGCTGTGGTGCCGGTGCTGTCTTCCTCTCCCTCAAGCTGTGAACTGTGAGCCGCTCCCGCCAATTCCTCCAGTGGGATCGTCCTTCAGGTAGCTCCGCCCCCTATAGCTCCGTGCTCCCTGGGAACCCACTTTAAAGGGAAACATCCCCCGCTTGTGGCCGCTGCCCCACCATGCTGCCGACCCGCTAATACTGGTCGCCTCACATGGTAACGGCAAGCGCCACCCCTCGCTTTATTTAAACCAACAGATACACAATGAAGAACACGCAATTTGAAGGTGGAGCAAGGGCCGCCGCTTTAATCCTTTATTTAATTTTAAATTATAACTTCACACCATGACCAATCAAATTCAAGCTTAACTTTAATACTCAAACTAGCCAACCCTTGGTTCATCCGAGGGAAGCCTAAGAACATTCCATTGTACCTGCCTCTTAAGAGCACAGTTGTTAGCATGGAACACCCACAACGGCATGGACTTTGCCCCCATACCTATTCCCAGCGAAGGTCCATGTCCCGACTCCATCTTTCCGTGCAAGCTTCAACCAGGGTCTGTAGGCCCAAATTAAAAATGTCCAGACCGATCTCCATCCCTTTGATATAGACCCCTGTCCCCACCTTCCAAATCAATGTGTTGATATGGTACAATTTCAATATCTTTAAACAACTTTGACACTCCCTTGTTCAATTTTTTCCAGCATCCTTCAAGCGCCTTCAGGTGTGGGCTGGTAATCCACCTCAGTCTAGGTACTACCTCTGACCATCCTATTATTGCTTCAGGCAATACAAAATGTAAGTAGGCTAAGTCCCTGCGTACCCTTCTGATTATCTCAACTGTTTTGCAGTACCCAATGTTGTTACTGGCTAAGTGGATCACAATAATGTCTGGGTAGCCCCATTGATCCCTATGTTTGATCACCATTGGGAATAGATCCTCCCACCTGGCCCCCCGTCTCCCTACCGATTGAATGTTTATTGCTCCTGTCGGGAAGAAAAGATTGGTCCCTAGGTTCCTCACTGAAGCGTGACGCTCTGCCCAATAAATATAGGAATGGCCAAGTATCCACACTCTCATTTGTTTTGTTCCTAGGAAAAGAAAATATCATAAGGACTCTACTAACTCCGGCCTGATATAAGAGGAATAACGCTCTGAGTCCCACCTCCCCAAGCGCATCAATCTTGACTCAGAGAAGCCTGACTGAAAGGCATGAGTCGCTGCTCCTATACGGAATGAGTGCGAGTTATAATGTCGCCAATCCAGTCCTAGCTTGCGCAAACCTAGCTGAAGGACCCTCCGGAACTGAAAAATTGATAAATATGAACCATCTATATGACAGAACAAAGGGCCTGTGGAATCCCCCCTCACTTGCATAAACTCATAGAACGCTACCACGGGGCAAAGGTTATGCTTCAGGAAGGGGCCCAGCCAGCGCTCAACCCCTTTCCCAGCTTGATCGGTCTTGGACTTTTGTATTATAATCCTGAGTTTAGTATTCACTACTGTTATGTGTGATCTTAGGAAGCCCCCTGCCTTTGTTTTACTTTCAGATGCTAATTCGCTAACCCTGAGGGCCAGGAAAAATGCTAGGAGGAAGGCCAAGCGGAAAAGAAGGAACTCATATATTGTGGGACAAATTGACTGTAGTGAATTCAGGAGTTGCGACAATATATTCATAGTTATCGGTTTCCTGGCCTCTGTGGAAGGGTGTAATTTCCCAAACCCCTTTAATAGTTGGACCACGATAGGAGCCTTGACTATGTCTGCCTTGGCGGATATCCTGAGGAAAAATGAAATGCCTGCCAACGATTTCTTAATGCTATTCACCGATTGTCCCCGGTCAATTAAGTACAGTACATAGCTCACCATAGGATCCAATTCTGAACTAGGGCTGCGGGTGCTATCCCTGAACTGAGCCCACTTCCCCCAGCTCGCCTTGTAAGCCAACCAGGTCCGAGGCGCTAGAGAGTTACTTAGGAACCCCTCTAGTTTGGACGACAGGCCTCCCACCAGGTGTCCCAGATGCTCTCCCCTTGTAGGGTCGTCTGACCAGCCAACTCCCGGAAATGCTGTGTTTAAAAGCGGGACAAGGCGTCAGCTACCGTGTTGTCCCGACCTGGTATGTGACTAGCTTTCATCCAAATATTATACTCTAACAGTTTAAACACTATAAGCCTCAAAACTTTATTAACTGGTTTGGACTTGGCTGATAATGAGTTCAACACTTGGACTACACCCTGGTTATCACAATTCAGAACAATCCGCCTGTCCGCTAACAAGGGGGCCCACAACTCCAATGTGAAGTAAAAGTAAATAGGGACTATCTCCAGAAAAACCATGTTGGTCATCCATGGTTTCTGTGACCAATGTAGTGGCCAACTTGTGGCAAACCATCGCCCTGCAAAGAAGCCACCACAACCTGTAGAAGCTGCCACGTCCGTGAACAGTTTGATGGCTGTACTGTCAACAAAGTCCGCTTGCCATCTTGAGTTGCCATTGTACTGATCAAGAAAGCGCGACCACACCTTTAAGTCCTCCTTGACCTCTGCTGATAACCTAACATGCCAGGTTGGGTTGGTCATTCCCAGAATGCTATCTATCAGTCCCCTATTAAAGGCCCTACCAACCGGGATCACCCGAGTAGCAAAATTTAGGTGCCCCAAAAGAGACTGGATCTCCTTGACCAGTAATTTTTTGGCTTGAATGGCTCTTTCTAACAGCTCCTTGAGTTTCATCAGCTTCTCTTGAGGCAACCTAAATTCCATGTTGCATGAGTCAATTGTAATGCCTAAAAATTGAAGAGACGTCATGGGTGGGATTGATTTTTCCGGGGCTACCGGGATGCCAAATTTTTGGGCTATGTGTAAAAATGACTTAAATGCTTTGTGACATGTTGAGGTATCATTGGGGCCAATGAAAAGGAAGTCATCAAGGTAATGTAATATTAAGGTTGACCCAGACACCTGCCGCACCACCCACTCCAGAAAGGATGCAAATTCCTCAAAGTAATAGCACAACAGGCTACAGCCCATCGGGAGGCACTTGTCGAAGTAATATGCATCTTCCTAGGATGATGATAGCAATCTGGGTGGATCGGCAGCAGACGAAAGGCCGACTGTATGTCCAGTTTTGCCATGACTGAGCCTTGCCCGCTGGCTCGCAACATAGCCATATTAGTCTAAAGGAATTAGGCTCCTTTTTAGGGATTAACCCCAGTGGGGATGTTCGAAAATTCCTAAAGGGTGGGGAAGGGAATGGGCCTGCAATTATACCTTCTGTGACTTCCTTTAAATTTTTTTCTCTCACTACCTCAGGTCTCTCCAGAGCCGACTTTAAATTTGTGTAAGGGAATGGGTTACCTATGCTATTGCCAAAGGGGATCCAAAAACCCACTGTGAATCCTGCCTCGATAAGCTTGGCCCTATGTTGGTTTCTGTAAACCCTTAGGAAAGGGGCCAACTCTCTGATTTTCACTGGGGTCGGTAGTGAAGATTCTACCACCAAGCCTTCTCCCTGCCTTGGGGGTGGGAAAGGGGAACCTCCCTGTACATCTGATGGAGGGGTGTGACCCCCCCGCAGGTGAAACACTCGTGGCGAAAACGGCACGAGTTCAGCCATTTGCAGTGACCTTCATTGAAGGCCCAGCATATGTTGGCCTTGGCTGCTAGCGACATGTTCTTCTGAGGCGTTTGTACTACCGGTACAACCACGCCATATGACAGCATCGCTAGCCATAAATCAACGTCTTTGACGCCCCACTGCAGCTCCTTATGAACCGATAATTTCTGTCGGAATCGGTCATCATAGATAAACCAAGATAACCCACCAAAGGATTTGAATGCCTCAACAATGATGTTGAGGTGTTTAAATAGGCCCGGGGCTTTCTGAGGGTGCTTTGCTGTCAATATATTAGCGTATATGCAGAACGCCTGGAGCCAGTTGTTGAAGTTCCTGGCCACAGGCGGTCTCTTCCATTCTCCCTCTTTCTCCTGTTTCTCATCTTTTTTGAGGGCCTCTTTTGCTGCCGGGAGAAGAGTGAGGATATCTATATAGTCCCCATTCTCTATCTTTTCCCGGACGGCCTTTGTCAAGTGAAGACCCAAGGGGGTGCCCTCACATGTGAGGGCATCCTTCAGGTTGATCTTGTGTACCCCCTCTTCTGCCCTTGCGGAACTGGCTGGGATGGTCGCTGCTACAGTCCTGGTTGTGAGGGAAGTAGTGTCCGCTGCCCCCCCACCCGCCCTTTGACCCGGGAAAATTGGCAAACCTGTCGAACTTCCGCTAACCCTCTCCCAGCTTGTACCCCCAGCTGTGGCTGACATGCTAGTGACATAATTCTGAATACAATCTTTCAGCCCAGGTATATAGTCTAAAAGGGTACCTGTACTGCCCAGGTGCCCCTGTGGCATGGATGTTTCCAGCGGTGGGTGTACTCTGGCAGAGAATGCTGTGTTTAAATTTGCTGAAGGCCGGTCGGCTTGAAACCCTTGAGTGCACGCCATAGGCGCTGCTGTAGAGCTCATCACTGTTCATTGAACCCTTGTGCCCGAGGTAGAAGTAGCTGTTTGAGGTAAAGTTGCCAAGGAAGCTGGAGTGGCCCCCCAACCAGGTTGCGTCACTGCAGAAGAGGAGAGAGCTGGGAACATATTAGTGTTAGACATTATCGTACCTGTAGACCAAGATACAGTTGTGGCTTGATTATCTCCTAACATATTACTGGCCATGAGGGCATTGGAGGCATCCATGCCCCAGCTTGGCATGGTTCCATTAAATGAAGTACTTAAGCCTTGCATGAAGGCGATCTGTTGCCTTCCTCCCCCTTTGACCTTCACTCCCCCTAGTGATCTGCATAACTGGGCGATAGATGTGCTGGCCAGGGTTGCATGGGTTCCCTGCATAGAGTGGGTGACCTATGTTTGAGCTTATGTTAGACGTGCCAGCGGATAATCCCTGTATTGGGGTTAGTAATGGGCTGCTGACCTGCTGCATGCCCGTTAAACTGGGTATTGCTCCCCAAGCATTGGGGTATACCTGGGGGAACAGGGCAGCCCCTGCCGTTGCTGCGCCCCCCTCTGCCTGATAAGGGACTGGTTCTGCTGGCCTGCTTGCCCAGCTTGTGATTGTGCCCTGGTTACCCAACGAGTAGATAGGCACAATTCTATCACTTCCCCCCCACTCCTGCTGTATTCTGGTCATTGGCAGCTGAGCCATTACCTGCACCGCTTGGGGCCTGGTGTTCCCTGTAGCCAAACCCCCAGCCATGTTCCCCCCCCCCTCGTGAGGGAAGTGCCCAGAACCCAGGAGTGGCCCCCCAACCAGACCTGTGTTCCCCAGTTCTCCATTGTTACCTGCTGTTAACACCGACTCTGGTGATGTTGGTGGCCAGGATTCTCTTTCTTGTGTTTGCCTTCCTCTCTTACCCGCAGCAGCTGCAGTTTTTCTTGTTGTCCTGCTGTGTTGTGTGCCTGTCAGCTCTCTCCGTTGTCTCTTTCCCCTCCTGCTAGTGTGCCTGGGAGATCCGGCATTCTCAGCTCCCGCGGCTTCTTCTGACTCCGCCTCTGAGCCTGGGTCCACTCCGGTCCTCGCGTCCATTAAGCCGACAAGTTCTTCTGTTGCTGCTGTGGTGCCGATGCTGTCTTCCTCTCCCTCAGGCACACCAGTCATATTGACTGGTAAGGTGCACCCCTATAGACCTCTTTGGCTTACTGTGGATTAGAACATCCGGTCCACTCGAGGATCTGCGAATTTTCGAAAAAATTCGAAAATCCGCGAGCGGACCCATTAAAACGAAAAAATCCTCGATAATACAAGAAAACCTCGTAATTTCAAAAATTTTCAAAAATACGTGTTTCCCGCCTTTTTCGAAAATACGTAAAACCCGCGGAAATTCGAAAATTTTCGAAATTACGTATTTTCATGCATTTTCGAAAATACGTGAAATCCTCGTAATTTCGAAAATTTTCGAAAACGAGGTTCGGAAAAGTTCGGAAGGCGGAAAACCGGAAAATCCGCGATATCCGCAGTTCGCGAATGAGGTAAATCCAAACTGGGCCATCACTACTGTGGATACAATGAACTTTTGAAAAAATTAATTAACGCACTGGCGAAATGCAACTAGGCATGATGGGAGTTTGTACATCTCTATTTCTAAAATTTAATATACCAGCATCTTGGTTGTCAGACAGTTATTTTTGTTATCTTTAAGTGAGAAAAGGGAGAATGGTAGAAAAGAAATCCCTTAAAATATTGATGGAACCTGATTTACAGTAGAATAATTTAACTTGCTAATGAATGGATAAATAATACAATCATTTGTTCTTAAAGATATATGGGCGTTTGATCACATGCATATTAAATAATATTCATACTTGGAAATAATTGTTGTTAAAATGCTGCATACCAAGCAACTGAAAAAAAAGAAAAAGAAAGAAAAATTACAATTTTTAGCAAAGTTGGCAAAACCAGTTTCTACACATATTACAAGTGCTAGTTTCAAAGAGGTAGCCTGAGGCAGACAATAATGCTAGCAGTAATGTACAAAGAGCACGGAGAACACATACTTATCAAAAAATGATGGGCCTTTATGTAAGCCATTAGCTGCTGGGGTTCTTTTAGTCTGCAGGAAAAAAATCTAATGTTTTTTTTTGCTTACAACAGCATTTTAAACTAAGGAAACAATCAAGTCAGAAGTGCAATAGCTAATATGGTCGATAACAAAAAACTTTACCTTTCTAGTTGATATTGTATGCTCCATTAAATTATATTACCTATAAAATTATCATTAATGCAAAACTTTTTATATGCCCTTAAACTACTTATGATAGCCACACTTCTTTGTCTCTTTTTTTGTAATACTGAAAATATAGGTTAATCTGTAACTCCTCTATACAGTAACGCAGCCTTATGTCAGAAAAAACACATTTAATCTTAAAATTGTTATTTTTAGGGTACTAGCATGCTATCATACAGATGTCATGGCAAACTTTAGCATCTCGGTTATTTTTAGGGACACAAAATAAATGTACACAGAATTTACACAGGGTAATATCTCAGTGGTCACAATACTGTATATGAATTCTGTCGAGGCTTGTTGCACTTATATCCATTTATACATAACTAGCAAAATACCCGCGCTTCGCAGCGGAGATGTATTCAAATAACCTTTTTAGTAAGAAAGCAATAATGTATCAAGAAAGACAATTCAATAAGCTTTACGATAATGCAACACTCATTAACTTTAATTTAATATTATATTTTTTATTCAACTACTACAATACTACAATACCCCCCACTATTCCTCCCTGTCCACCCTCCAAACCCTTCCCCTTACGCCTCAGCCAGTCCCCGCACACACCCTGAAATTTTGGTAAAAATCGGTCCAGCCGTTAGTGTGCAGGAGTTCAAAATTCTATTCCCCCCCCATTCACCCCCACCCTAAAAAAATATATTTTTTATTCAACTACGAAATTTTGGTGAAAATAACCCCCACCAAACCCTTCCCCTTATACCTCAGCCAGTCCCTGCACACACCGTGAGGGCTTTGCCTTTTTGGTAAAAATCGGTCCAGCCGTAAGTGTGCAGGAGTTCAAAATTCTATTCCCCCCCCATTCACTCCCACCCTAAAAAAATATTTCGTTAACCTTTTACTGGTAAAGGAGTATATGCATACAAAATTTGGTTGAAATCGGACCAACCATATAGATTTGTATAGCCATAAGGTAACCATAAGTCTGTGCAATGTTAGATACTCAACGTTACAGGTGGAATTTCGAAACGAAACCTGCTTAACTTTTGTAAGTAAGGTGCAATGAATGAGCCTGCCAAATTTAAGCTGTCTGCCTCCACGGCAAGTTGAAGAATTAGTGATGAGTGAGTGAGTGAGTGAGTGAGGGCGATATTCACCGTTACAGGTGGAATTTCGAAACGAAACCTGCTTAACTTTTGTAAGTAAGGTGCAATGAATGAGCCAGCCAAATTTAAGCCGTCTGCCTCCACGGCAAGTTGGAGAATTAGTGATGAGTGAGTGAGTGAGTGAGTGAGGGCTTTGCCTTTTATTAGTATAGATTTATATATATGCTTTCTTAACCAATGTATGAAATTGTATTTAATTTAATTTTTATTTATCTGTACAATGGCTTGGTCTTATCCCCTTGTTTGTATACTCTGTATTTTATAATGTACAGCGCTGCGTACCCAAGTGGCACTTTATAAATAAAATTATACATACATACATAAATAAACGATTCTGACAATTTGATTTTCCATGCCATGAAATTAATAATTTGGAGGCATTGAGAAATTTCATCACATTATTGTTCAAATCTGATGTCTGTTAGGTATAACACTGTTATAGGTACAGCAAGACACTGTGCCATTATGTAGTAGATGGTTAAAACACTTCAGTAACACATATTTATCCAGTAACTAACATAAAGCAATGTATTATTTGACACAGAAAATGATGTTAACCACATTAACGTCAACACATAATGCAAAACACAACACACTTACATTTGCAAACACATAACTACAGTTGGTGACACTTTCTGTGATATTGGCCATTTAAAAATAGCCCTGCAAATATTTCTACAATTAGTCATAAGGCATATATTCTTTGTACATTATGTTAATGCTGAATCAAAGGTAAAAGTGTATTGTACAGTCTTTCAAGCCACCAAATGCTAGTGAAGAGGATGAGATTTAATAAAAGTTTTAAAGTTCTTAAAGACATATCCCCCCCCCCACACAGTTAATATAAAACATACAACTAAATGCCCCCCCCTTGACTTTAATAACACAATCTCTGTTTATTATTCCTGAGAATGCCAACATTTATCCTACTGTAGGGACATGGCATAATCAGCTGCATCATAAGCCCCTCCCCAAACTTCTTTATCAATTTTAAAGCTAGCCACAAACTGAAAAAAATAAAGAATTATTTCCCTAAGGTGTCTCTTAAGGAGATATTAATTGCAATCTTGTAACTAGCTTCAGAAACAATGGATTTTGCGGTGTGGAGCTTAAGACAAAGCTCAAAACACATGCCTGTCACAGCGACACAAAGACAGTGCAGAGTAGGAAGAAAGACTTTGCATGCCTATAAATGTAAGAAACCATGTACCTTTGCATGTATTAAAAGGATGCATGTATTAATGGTAAATCATGTCCCAGAAGAACAAAATGTTATTAAAAATGGATTCATTTAGGCTACTAAATAATGATCATGGCAGGTTGTCTATTAATATTATTAATATTAATAAATAATTATTAATTTTGTGCTGGGAATGGGGTATAGACTTCGGATGTATGTCACATCCTGACTTATGTGACTTATAGGCACATAAGTCAGGATGTGATGTACATCCGAAACACGTCAGGCAATTTGTATATGGCTTTACCTTTTAGCAATAAAATTTATGTTTTAATTTATGCTGTTCCTACGTCAGACAGAGTGCAGAGCCCCCAAGTGATTGACTTCCGTTATTGGATTAAGAGAGGGGTCCGGGGTGGACAGCACCCGGACCATAGACGAGGAGCAATGAGTCTGTTTTATGTATACAACATACCTTACCTATGCTCCTTCAGATTTTCACAACACTAAAGGACAGATGCAAACATACTATGTGACCAGGTCCAGGGTATATATACCTGGGCCTCCCAAGCAAATTTGCAAGTTCCTCAGAAGTTTCCCTACACACATGTACCAGATACAGGGGGGCTAATTGGACCCATCAGTAACTATATTCAGGCCCTCTTTTTTCAATGTAAAGACAGGGTTGCCATATGTCCCTATTTAGATGGGATTGCCCCAATTGAGACAGATGAATTTGGCAACCCTGGGTATAGGTAAACTGTCAATGGTATACATGATGGTATACACAATGCATATCTTTTTATGTTGTGACCATCTTTAAAGGGTGTTTATACCCTAATTTTTCATTTGCCCTGGGCCTATGTAAAACTGTTTAGTCCTTTAGAAGTTCTGCTGTGCCTTGTAAGGATCTAAGGGTTGCCCAGGGTGTCTTTTTTCTCCCAGCCCAGATGAAAGTTTTTCCAGGATTATAGAGCTTACAGCTTTTTTTTTTTTTAGAATTTAGGGAAAGTTATAGAAGCATATATTTATTTCTGAATGTGTACCTCATCTCTGCAGTTTGTGTGGCTATTACTGTTATTATTATTAATTTTATGGATGTATGTAGTGTCAACATCTCTATGTACATGTTCAGACTTGGTGCAAGTGTGTCCACAAATAACATGGCACTTAATAACACATACTGTATTGTTTTATTTTAAAAAAAGATTAGGTAGGGTTATCTTTGCTACATTACCAGTCAAATCTAAATGCATCACTTGGGCTAGGCAGTAATTTCAGTAAATATTTCTGTTTCACATTACATCCCTGAAAGTGAAAATATAATATGTAATATTTAGTATTATTTATGGCACTTTTTGACTGGATTTGGATGAACAGGGTTGCAATTGCTAAAAATGAGAGCATCATAACCTCTCTGATTGGTCCAATGGGATCTAAGGTAAGGATTTTACTACACTACAGAGTGGGGCTAGTAGTGGGGGGGATTATAGTTTTGGGGGTGGACATGCCCTTTAAGCACAGGCCGTCTTTTCTTTTCCATTAAAATTTTGATAGTTTTGGCTGATCGAAAATGCAATTGGAAGAACCATTTGAAATTTCCCACCTTGTGCCGCTGGATGACACCACAATCTGCACAGCCTTTCCAATAATTACCCTACTTCTATATGATAGACAGCATTCCAACTACTTACAGTATTTACACAAACCTACATGTTTTGCAGATCTGCAATGGATTTGCTGACAACAGCATCAATGGAAGTTAATATTTTAAGAAATGTCACGAATAAAATGATTTGGGTGCACAGCAGATCAAACGGTCAAATTTGTGACCTATCTTAACCCTTAGAAGATGAAAAAAATCATTTAACAGCACACAGACTGTCAAACACAGAAAAGAGCTTTCTTGGTGTGTAAACAAAATGCCCCCTATGACTCAATGCTTATTTTATTTTGATTATGCTGCCATGCCAGACCCAGTTTGAATAAAATAAAGATTTGGGTTTATATCCCACATACCATGAATGACAGAAAGAAAAGACATGTAGTAAAAATTGCAGATATAGGACTAAAGAATCTAACCTATATCCTAAGAGAAAATACTGAGGGTCTGTGTACATTTATTAACTTTTTGCTAGAGACAGGGTCAAATTTTCTTAAAAGCAAAATTTTCTTACATACTTCTGTTGAACGAAGCTCCAAAACATGCACTTCTCCCCACTAACATACCGTGTAGCGCAAATCTCAACACCTTTAAAACAGCGACACTACTTACTTGACCACAATCCTGCAATGCAATAAATCTCACAAAGTGATTAACTGAATTACGGGATCTCAGGAAGATAAGAAGCCCTGTAAATCTCAATTTCAAGATATGGGGTCATATTTAAACTAAAAGTTTACTAATATTGAAACTGATGCCAATAAAGTTTCCATTGGATCTACAAAAGCAAATATTTCAACCAAAGGCAGTAATTTAAGGTGTTGCAGCAGAAATCAAATTTAAATAGTGTAAATACTTAATAGTCATTGATTATTTGCTTTACCAATATTTTAAAAAAAATCCCCTTTTCCCAAAGACAAACCGACAAACAGGGGTTTATAAAAAATGTAATGAAAGATTTCTTTGTACAAATGATTAAAAAAAGTTTGTTTCTAAACATGCAACATCCCCACTTATACAAAACCTTTCGACTAAGATTACATTATAATCCACCCCTTCCATGGATTCCTATGGGGCCAAAGTGTAAATAATAATCTTATAATCGGTGCGCTACTACGTAGTAGCGCGCCGATTATAACTTTCCGGAACTGCCTTACCCTCTTCTCTCCCCCTGCCTCACTTCCCCCACCTCCGTTTAATTTTCCCTTTACGCTTACCGTGTTCGCGTTCTGTTTCACGGAGTTACGCGGCTTCGGCACCACTGTGTATGGCGCGGCTCCACCTCTTCCTTTTACATGTAAAAGGAAAAGGTGGAGCCGCGCCATACACAGTGGTGCCGAAGCCGCGTAACTCCGTGAAACAGACGCAACACGGTAACGTAAACCAAATGACCCCAGATTAGAATCATCCGGGTTATATAGACCTGCTAAGTGCTAATGGACTGAATTTTATCCCTGTTTAATTAATGGGAAACTACCTGGACTTCTCCTGTAATCACCCCTGGTAACGTCTCTCACCTCCTCATTAATGTCTCCATTGTCATAATGTAACTTTGCCTTTGGACTCTTTATTAGCGCATCCAGGGTGTCCCAGTCACGTCTTGGCATGGTTACTTTCTGTCAAATGGAAAAGTAAATGGAGGTGGGGGAAGTGAGGCAAGGGGGAGAGAAGAGGGTAAGGCAGTGTAAACCTAAAGGGGAAAGTAAATGGAGCTGGGGGAAGTGAGACAGGGGGAGAGGAGAGGACAAGGCAAGGCAAGGGCCTGGATGGTTCTCAAATGAGGGGGTGAATTATACTAAATAATACACCCCCTACAGTAAAATATTCGGATATTAGAAGTCACCTTGGAGTTCCGCGCCCTGTATAAAAGGCACTCGGCCTGCGGCCTCGTGCTTTTATATGGTCACGGAACTCCTCTGTGACTTCTAATATCCTTATAATTTACAGTAGGGGGTGCATTATTCACTATATAAACTGTAGATGTTTAATGCCACAGCGACAAGTGAACCATTTCACTCTGAATGCAAATTAGTGTTCCCCAAACAAAATCTCCAAACAAAAAGGAATAGTAGTTAATACTAAGTAGGTTCTGTTGTGGTTCCCAGCAATATTTTGTTGTTTAAAATATTATTATTTTTTAGAGAATCTAAGTTCAAACTGAAGATACCAATGTTAATGTATAAACGTTATCCAGAGTTCCATCCTTAAATATAAAAACTGGGATTGTAGCAGTTTACAATCCAAATATGGCCATTCATCAAATATTTTGTAGCTGTGGTTCTTAAAGCATTTTATGAAAAGTTTTAGATTTCTGCTGTTATTCCTTTGACCCCCAACTCTCGCAGTTTCTCCTTCATCGATTCTAATTGACTGCAGTTCTGAATTTAGAGGTACAAAAGAGTCACATCCTGCAGAAATAATACATCTTCAACAATTCTACTGTCATTGTCAATGAAGAGCATTTACATGAGACCTTTATATGCAAAAAATTCTCATTAGAAATGACTTGGACCAATGAGAGACCCTTGTAAAGATAGAGGTTATGATGCTCTTGGGCGTTTTTAGCCATTGCAACCCTGTTCATCCGAATCCAGACAAAAAGTGCCATAAATAATATTAAATATTATATTTTCACTTTCAGGGATGTAATGTGAAACAGAAATATTTACTGAAATTACTGCCTAGCCCAAGTTATGCATTTAGATTTGACTGGTAATGTAGCAAAGTTAACCTTACCTAACCCTATTTTAAAATAAAATAATATAGTATTATGTGTTATTAAGTGTCATGTTATGTGTGGACACACTTGCACCGAGTCTGAACATGTACATAGAGATGTTGGCACTAGAGATGTCCGAACTTCGCAAAATCCGGTCCGCTCGAGGATCCGCGAATTTTCGGAAAAATTCGAAAATTCGAAAATCCGCGAGCGGACCCATTAAAATGAGAAAAATACGAGATTTTTCGTATATTCGAAAATTTTCGAAAATATGTATTTTTCGAAAATACGAGTAATCCTCGTAATTTCGATAATTTTAGAAAATACGTATTTATGGAAATAAGAGAAATCCTTGTATTTTTGAAAATTATCGAAATTACGTGTTTTCTCGTATTTTCGAAAATACGTGAAAACTCGTAATTTCGAAAATTTTCGAAAATACTAAAAATCCCCAAATCGGAAGTTCGGAAGGCGGAAAATCTGGAAAAATCCGCCGTTTGTGAACGGGATAAATCCGCGGCGGATCCGGGTTCGGATCCGTGAACCGGCCATCCCTAGTTGGCACTACATACATCCATAAAATGAATAATAATAACAATAAGAGCCACACAAACTGCAGAGATGAGGTACACATTCATAAATAAATATATGCTTCTATATATGCTAAAAAAAAAAAAAAGCTCTAAGATCTATAATCCTGGACAAACTTTCATCTGGCCTGGGAGAAAAAAGACACCCTGGACCAGGTCTAGACCTTCTAAAGGTCTAAACAGTGTACATAGGCCCAGTGCCTTATAGTATAATTTTGGCCACCATGGATTATTTTAAACAAGTTAGAAGTTAGAAGTTAGACTGTAAATAGTGATAAAATCTATTATTTACAAATGCCAGGGAAAAACTGAACAAGGCAAATTAAAAATTAGGGTATACACACCCTTTAAAGACTAAGAGGTCACAACCTCTTAGTCTTTAAGAAGTGAGCATTGCAGGAGAGGAAATTCCCCTGCAGTTCTGAGGACAGGATTTCAGCCCTGGCTGTAGAACTCAGGATTTTGTCCCTGTAATTGGGGCAATCCCATCTAAATAGGTACATGCTCTCTGCTGACTGCTCGGCACCTTAAAGTAAACAAGAGGCAAGGATATATGTTTCTATATAATCAATTTCACTAGCGGCACTACCGTTATAATACAGAGGTGGGTAACAGGAAGTAACAGGATTTTTCCAAACTTACAGAATAAGTCATTGATGTATGTGTCTCATATTTATTCTAACGTAAAGATTGTAACCAGTAAAATTGAAGAGTATATGAGAATAGAAGTGTACACTCGAAAGTATCAAAACGAGAGTGTCAGGCTCTAAAAAATTTGAAATAGAGGAGGATAAAATACTGAGAATAGCAGATAAAGGGGAAATATAGTGGTTATGAAATATAAAACAAAAGTATTATATCAAAAGTAATAATCACATTATTTACTGTAAAATCCATAGTTGACATTCAAAGAAGTAATTCTTGATAAAGCCTATGAGCACAGTATAATTGGTGTCAAAGAAAGGGAATATTTTTTGGAAAAACCTATAATGTCAACTTTTTATACCATACCTAAACTGTACAAAAATAAAAGGAAAAAATGGCCTGGAAGGTCAATAGCGTTAAGGATAGCAGGACCAACATAACACATTAACCAATGTGTGGATTGTGTTTTATAGTCTTTTTTTGTGCCTGCCCCCCTATACACTTGGCCTATCAGCGTGTAAATCTTACAGTTGTGTTCAAAATTTTTCAACCCCCAATACTGTAAAGGGTTTTAGGGAATTCAGTGTACATTTGTAATTGTGTTCAGAATGAAATCTTACAAGGACTTTTTAAAGAACCAAATGCAACTAAAATGACATTAATTGTTTTTGTAATACAGTATTAAATGTTTTTTTTTGCGATTTCTTCATTGACACAATTATTCAACCCCTTAAAGACTACCACTCTTAAGAACAGAGGTTCATTCAAGTGTTTTTAATCAGGTATTGAAAACAATTGTGGATGTCATCAAGCAGCAATCAAGCATAATAAGCACCAATTAGGCAGATTTAAAATGACTGTGATACTTAGCTCCTTCTAGACATTTACTGGTGTGTTTACAAACATGGTGAAGTCAAGAGAATGGTCCAGGAAGACATGAGAAGTGGGGATTTCTCTTCACAGGAAGGGCAATGGCTATAATAAGATTGCAAAGATATTAAACATGCCAAGAGACACCATAGGAAGCATCATTCGCAAATTAAAGGCAAAGGGCACTGTTGAAATGCTACCTGGTCATGGCAGAAAGAAGATGCTGACTTCGACTGCTGCGCACTACCAGAAGCGCAAAGTGGAGAAAAGTCCCCATGTGACTGCTGAGGAACTGAAAAAAGATTTGTCAGCTGCGGGTATTGAAGTTTCATCTAAGACAATAAGGCGCACACTGCGTAATGAAGGCCTCCATGCCAGAACTCCCAGGTGCACCCCCTTGCTGTCTCCAAAGAATAAGAAGAGTCGACTGCAGTATGCCAAAAGTCATGTGGACAAACCACAAAAGTGTTCTGTGGACTGATGAAACAAAATTAGAACTATATGGGCCCATGGATCAATGCTATGTTTGGAGGAGGAAGAACAAGGCCTATGAAGAAAAGAACACCTTGCCTACTGTGAAGCATGGCGGGGGGTCAATCATGCTTTGGGGCTGTTTTGCTTCTGTAGGTACAGGGAAGCTTCAGCATGCAAGGTACCATGAATTCTCTTCAGTACCAGGAGATATTGGAAAAAAATGTGATGCAGTCCGAGGCTTGGGAGACGTTGGACCTTTTAACAGGACAATGATCCCAAGCATACCTCCAAATCCACTAGAGTATGGTTGCAGATTAAAGGCTGGAACATTTTGGATTGGCTATCGCAGTCACCGGACTTTAATCCGATTGAGAAGCAGTTGCAGCGCGCAAGCCTAAGAATGTGACTGAACTAGAGGCTTTTACCCATGAAGAATGGGCTAAGATACCCGTAGATCGCTGCAAGACACTTGTGTCAAGCTAGGCTTCACGTTTAAAAGTTGTTATAACTGGACTAAGTACTAAGAATGAATGTCACTTGGGGGTTGAATAAAACTGATAATGATGTGAGCACAGAAAAGACATTTGTGGTTATTTCATTATAAATGTTATGTTATATTTGTCTGACTTACAAGTGTCTCTTTGATTTAATTGTAAACAAGATGACTGAAATGATCAAAATCAAATTTTTGGAACTTAAAAATAGAAAAATTTCAAAATGACATTTGAAAATCTAACATTCTTAACCTAAAATTCCTATTGAAAATTCAAAAATTACAATTGAATACTTGAAAATGGATTGCAAATCAGAAAAATACTAATTCAACTGGCTTTTTAAATCGGATTTACAGAATTTAAATGTTGGAATAAAACTCACTAAATTCTGTCCTCTCCACTTATAATAATAAGCTGCTTAGATTATGAATAGATATGGATATCGTTATGAATAATTTCATGTGATTCTATGTGAATACATGGTATGATAATTAGTGATGACCGAACTATATAAAGTTCGGTCCGTTTTCGAACTTTCGAGAAGTTCGGAAGTTTGAATTTGGACCTATTTAAGTCTATGATAGTTCGAAAACAGCTGTGATAGTTCGAAAAGTCAGAGTGATTTACAGCTAAACTAACAGTGGTAACTTACTGTAAATGGCTGTGGCACCTAGGAAATGGTCTGGGGAATATGTCACTGTCACCAAAACTTGTTAAAACACTTCCTGAAGACAGGCGGGCAATTGTCGGGTTTTGCGCAAGCTACATTCAACGGTACATTTGAGGATTATCGAAAACAAACGATCCCTCCTATCGAATTTTCGATAATTATTGAAAATACAGCCGCGAGTCCGAAAAACGAACTAGTTCGAGCCCGAAACAGTGTGAATAGTTCGAGTTCATCCGAGCTCAGAAAGTTCGGCTTGGGCTCAAGTTCAAGTTCTAGTCCATCCCTAATGATGATTGGAAAGTACAAGTGATTGAGTGCTGTTTTTGTGGGAACTGGGGTATCACTTTTAATTCCCAATCTTTTTGTATTGTGTAGGTACTTCGTTTCTGCAGTAGTGATAAGTCCTTTTTTAAAATAAAAAAGCTGCTTGGGTACAAAGCAGATTTATGTTTATGCAGAATTCCAGCACATTCCACAGAAATGCTGGCAAGACAAAACTCGTTGGGTTCTTTCATCTCTATTTTGCAGTATACTGTAGTGTTCCTTTAAAACTTTTCTTTTCTGAGGAATTCACCTCAAGGAATTCAGCTCAAGTGCATTATATTTAAATCAAATTATCTTATTGCATCATAAAACCTATAATGTTATATTATAGAACCGTGCTAGCACACAATCAAAAATAGTTATAACAAGAAATAACGCCATAAAATACAAACAGCTATTCTGTAGGGAATATTGACCTGTATATATTTTAAGTAAATCATCTCATTTGAGAACCCATTTATACGCTGAGATTTACTGAGTAATTTAGTAGACTGCATACTAATGAATATTAAAAATACATTTTAAAGGGTAATTAGTCTGTTAAAATTGAATGAAGTGATTAAAATCAGGGAGCAGAGAGAGAAATAAGTAATTCAGTGTAATAACAGGCACGATTATCGCACCCATATTGTAACTTCAGGCGTATTGCATTACAGACTTACACATATTTAAAACAAATTTCATTATTTAAAGGGATCATGAAGAGTTCATTCAGAGTTTACAGCATTTTTTTATTATTATTTTGGAATCGTTCAAACTGTAAGCCTTTGCCTTGGGGTGATTGTTTTGCCAGTTTATTTATATTGCCTAAACAGAATGATTAAAATGCACAAAGAAAAAAGTTTGGTGTGTACTGTAGGTCACTGGGCAAGAATAATTTATTCTGCTGTAACCTATTCATTATCATTTATTTATGTGTCTTTACCAGTAGCCAAATAAAGAAAACATTATACTGTATAACACTCTTAACAAATGGGTTTTAATGACATTATATATTTAGAGATTCCATTTAAAGCCTGTGAGATTCATAACATTTATAATTATGTCAAGAAAAAAAGTCTGTGTTTATGCAGTCAGCAATACCATCTCAGCAAGTTCGAGGAACAAAACTATGGGGCATTTTTATAAAGGTGCCATTATTTTTAATAGATAGACTATACTTTATGGCTATATCGTTATTTTATGACCCTGATGTAAACTAAAAAATTGCAAGTGGAAAAGGCTGTGGTATTGGTATTAATGCTGCATGATCATTTTCACATGCTAATACTTTTGGCTGCATTCATTAAAAAATTAGTTTGCATTTAAGGACAACTATTTAAAAATAAAACTGGAATGAGAAATAATTGCATTTGTTTTTACTTGTAGTAAGTAAAATAATCACAGAAGGAATTTAGGAAAATAATAAAATGATCAAATAAAATCATTAGTTTTAATTGTTTTTAATGTTTTTTTCATGCTGGGAAAAGACTTGTGTTGCAGCTGCAGTGTGTTTCGTTGTATCTATTTACAGTTCTGTATGTATGTAGAATATTTATAATCTAATCTAATATTTATTTTTAATCTATCTATCTATCTATCTATCTATCTATCTATCTATCTATCATCCATCCATCCATCCATCCATCTATCATCCATCCATCTATCTATCTATCTATCTATCTATCTATCTATCGTCTGTCTGTCTGTCTGTCTGTCTGTCTGTCTGTCTATCTATCATTCTATCTATCTATCTATCTATCATTCCATGTATCTATCTATCATCTATCTATCTATCTATCTATCTATCTATCTATCTATCTATCTATCTATCTATCTATATATCATCCATTCATCCATCTATCATCCATCCATCCATCCATCTATCTATCTATCTATCTATCTCTATCTATCTATCTATCTATCTATCTGTCTGTCTGTCTGTCTGTCTGTCTGTCTGTCTGTCTGTCTGTCTGTCTGTCTGTCTGTCTGTCTGTCTATCTATCTATCAATCTATGTATCTATCTATCATCTATCTATCTATCTATCTATCTATCTATCTATCTATCTATCATCAATCTATCCTCTATCTATCTATCTACCTATCTATGTAATTTAAGAGTAGTGTGCAGTCTACCTTCAGGTAATACTGGGCCTGGGTGCTGCTGTAGATTCTCTGAATATAATCATATAGTAAAATGCAGAGTAGAGATGGCTGAAACTCACTAGTTTCGTTCTGTCTTCAGATTCCTGGATCTCGGGAAAATCCTGAACATCCGAAACGGAATACATTTTCGTTAATTTCCAAATGTACAGAGCTATTTTCGATAATAGTCGGTAATGTTCGAAAATTCTCGAAAATACGATCGGAGACCATTTTCGTGTTTCCGATTGTATTTTCGAGTTTATTTCGTTTGATGCTATTTTCGAAAATAGCTCCGACTCTTAAAACTGTATTCCTGACAGGGCGTCCCCCGCAAGGAAAAAGATGATACCAGTCAGTTACCCTCTGTAGCAGACTACACCTATATATTGTCCCAATGTAGGAGCGACCAAAATTGCAAAGTCAGACGACTCCTCCGATATGAGCGTCAATGCCAATATTGGGAAAATATATAGGTGTAGTCTATGGGACGATATATAGGTGTAGTCTGCTATAGAGGGTAACCTAGTGGTATGATTGGTTTCCTTGCGGGGGACGCCCCATCAGGAATACAGTTTTGAGAGTCGTGCTGCCCTAGGGGCATATTTTAATGTTTTTATAATTATGGTTGTTCTGTATATATGATACAGTTTTCTATGTTTGATTTGTATGATGACGCACTGCAATAAAGTTTAGCACTTTAACTCAAATTGTGGTGGGTACATGGCAAAGTGCTTTTTGGTAGGGTACTTTTCCTCGGGGGTCTGCTAACCACACCCATGTGACTGCTAAAGGGTCTCCATGTGGATACTGAAAGTAAGTGATAATGTCAGTATAACATCCAATGATTTGCTGTTTGTAAAACATGTGACAGTCTTAGCCAATCAAAAAAAACTTTCTGTATGCTACACAGGAATTGATGTGTATATAGGAAAGAGGGAATAAAGGATGATACTTTGCATGTAGCTGGGAGTAAGAAATATGTGTTTATATGTTAGATATAATAATAATAATAATAACATGAGGCTGTGAGGTATATTCTGTTATTAGAAGGCATTATTTAATTTTTTACTGTGTGGGGAGCTTTTAGTACCTTTAACCCCACCTCTCTTTAATCTATAAAGCTAATCAGTATACTGTGCTTCCAAGTCATAACCCCATAGTGACTGTAAATCTGGAACTTACTGTGGTAAATACTAATAAGTATGAACCTAGTATGTTAATCTGGATCCTGTATTGGGTCCCAGGTTGTCCAATGGTGCCATTTAGGTTGAACTGCACATTGTGGCAGGATTGACTGGGTCTATTCTCAGACCTGCAGGATTATTCCACTCCTGGATTCTAGCTGGCAGGTAGGTGAAATAGGAAAGGAAGGGAAAGTTTAGTAAGGTTTATGACTACTTCTGCTTAAAGTGACTTATATTATCCATCTTTACTCCAATAGTGTAATAGCTATGGATGTAAGGGAAGGGAAGGTGGATCACGTGCATGTTTGAGCCCTTGGGTAGGAATCGCTAAAGCACGACTGTGGGCTTTTAATGTCTGTAAGTCAGAAAAAAGGCTTTATTCCAGGGTTAGGGTGTATCAAAATGGTTAATTAATTAACCATAAAGAAGAAACTTACTGCTAACAGAGAATGTTGGGAATGTAGTTTTAAAACATGTGAAAGATCACAAGTTCAGCGACCCTGCTCTATACCATTAGGCTGTATTGCATCTGGACACATGCCTAATCTACAGGACATTAACAAGAAACTTACTACAAACAGAGAATGTTGGGATTTGTAGTTTTCAAACACGTGAAAGGTCACAATGTCAACACCCCTGCTCTATACCATTAGGCTGTTTTGCATCTGGACACATGCCTTATATACAGGACATTAAGAAGAAACTGCAAACACAATGCTGGAATTTGCAGTTTTCTAACATGCGAAATGTCACAAGTTCAACACCCCTGCTCTATACCATTAGGCTGTATTGCATCTGGACATATGCATTAACTACAGGCTATAAATAAGACACCCATTTCTCTAGGTAACCTGGGAGTGAGAAATATGTGTTTATATGTTAGATTATTAGGGTGATGCTATTATAATAACATGAGGTGGTAAGGTACCTTCTGTTATAAGAAGGCTCTATTTCATTTTAGCTCCTTTAACCCAACCTCACCTTGACATATAAAGCTAATCAGTATCCTGTGCTCCCAAGTCCTCACATCATAGCAACTGTAAATCTGTACCTTGCTGTGGTAAGTACTAATAAGTATGAACCCAATTAACCTAACTGTTAATCTGGATCCTCTATAGGGTCTCAGGTTATCTAATATTGCTGTTACGTTTAAACCCCACATTGTGCCAGAAATGCCTGGGACGATTTTCAGACCTGCAGGATTATCCTATTTGTTTCCCCTGGATGCAGATGACAGTTTAACCAACAAAACAAATATATCCCTGTATAAAGATTTTATATCCACTGTATCTACTCATAGCAAAAAATGCACACACATAATTTCCACTGTGCACCAACGGGCACACTTTTGCTAGTTACATAGTCAGAGGATGCAACTATGTACAATATTACAGCACATAAAATTCAGACAAAGAGAAAAAAAACACAAACACAGAATCACAGAATTCAACGAATTGACATACTATGTCTTCCACTTCAGACACTGCTCTTATTCCTGATGCCAAATATTTAAATAAATAATGAAAAAGTCAGGCTGGGAATAAGCAACTAGAAAGCTTTATTTTCATCCTGTTCTGGTAAATCACACTCACTACAGGAGCCAAACGCAGACATGTCTGTATTTGACTGCTTGGCAAGTCTTCAAGTTGTATTTAACTAGATTCGTATTTGTAGAGAAATCCTATATATCTGGTTTGAATTACATGAGCTGCAGATCATTTTTGCCATTTTATTGGGATTAGATATTTCCATGTCTTTTCTCCCAGACTCCTGGCTGTTTAAGACTTTACAGAAGGAAACAAATTACATTTCTAGAAAATAAAAAAATATACTACTCAAAATAAATCATTATCGGGGTCAAGGGTGCCCAACCTGACCTGAGGCCCTCTGGATATTTGCAAACTACAACTCCCAGCATTCTCTGTCTGTAAAATCTTAAGAGACATTATCCTCTTTTGTAAATAAGGGGAAACTCAGAAGTGATGGTACAGGGAAGATGACTGGAAAAGGTAATTATAACTCAGCATAACATATATGTTTTTTTCAAGAATACTAAAAATCTGCTCATTTGATTAGAAAAAGAGATAAGGCATCTGCTTATCCATCTGTTTTGTATCACATGAAGATATACGCTTTAAGGGAGCTTTAAACAGGGAAAATATTGCTTTGACTTAATAAAAAAGATCATTCTAAACACCTGCATTGGTCCTCTGCCAGATCCTTGCTGCCAGCTCAATTTACTATGAGAGATGACACCACCCAACGTTGCGGCACATAGTCACTTCATATGTGTAGTAGCTTAAACTTATGTCGGGAAGCAGAGACCCTGCTCTGTCTGTCTCACTCAATGTGAATGCAAACTTCTCTGTTACTATGAAATGTTTGCATAGTTATAGACCTATAGTGCATAGAAACTTTTTTCAAAAACAGTTTAAAAGAAAAGTACCTGGGGCAGGTAATTAAGATTGGTACTTTCTACCTCCGATTATCATCTCTATGAGGAGTGGCAGCACAAAAAAACTGCTTCAGACAGACATCCTGGGTGCTTCATCTCTATCTGTAATACAGGAAAGTGCAAGACAATAACCTGGAAAATGAAAACTGTATGTGCTGTAGCTCCTCATTGAAACAATATTGGGATTTGGGAATTAGCAACCCTACCTCCCTGTCATTTTTACAGTATAGTTGTTCTTTAATCAGATCAACCAAACGCCAATGGCCTCTATCCCAGGAAATGTCATAACTTACTGATTTGTCATGCATACAAATGTTTCTGATTCCAAATGGATGACTCAATAAAGGTCAAGGACTCTTTGGAGTCCAAATGGTTACATGTCTGTTACTGTTAGTATAATCAAGGGAGGGGTTGTGAGCTTCTGTGATGAAAGATTTAACTGACTGAAGTATTTGTGGCAGGTCTATCAGCAGTATCAATCTGAAATACCCGCCTCCCTATTGATGTTCAAACATTTGCTCCCAGTGTGAGGACCTTATACGGTATGATAGCATTACCACCATTTTTAGGTTAAATTAAATGTATTAAGAGTAATTAGAATAATGTGGTACTGTATGTGTTTTCCATAAAATTGGTTTGTTTATTCCCCCCTATTTTGTTTTAATTAGGAATGGTGCATCCCATGTAGATAAAAAGGAGATTGCTACTAGTTTTAATTATGCCCGAGGAAGATGTTTAAGTAAAACACGTTGCATGTTTTATTTGTAGCAGCATTATAGTTATATTGTATTTTAACAATTGTATTTTAGCTTGTGCTATTTATTTCAGTGTATGTTTGCTCTTTGATACTTTGTTACAGCATCCACTGTTTGAATTGAGCATGGAGCACTAGCGTACATATGCTTTTCTAAGATGCCCTCCTACGATTGGTTGAGATCGTTGCTGAGCACTGTGGACATTCCTGTGGATGTTTGGGAGTACTGTGGAGCTTGAGGTCTGTCACTTGTGTGGATTTCGGGATATAATTAATTTGGCTTGAAAAAGCCAAATTACTGTTCTTTCTATTTCTTCTTCTTCTTCTTCTTCTTCTTTTTCTTCTTCTTCTTCTTTTTCTTCCGTTTTATTCTTCCGCTTTTTTGGACCGTATCTCCTTCCACAGTTTTTGAGCTAGAGACATGAAATTCGGTACAGACCTGCGGGACATATAGGAGAAGTGTGCTATCTTCTAGCTAAGGAATCCGCTGAAGCGTTACTGCGTTATCTGTGAATCTCCGGACATTTTTTCCCATAGACATAATGGTAACAATCCTCAAATGTGGATATTTCAAAACAGTTTTTTTCATGGTCATAAATACAAATGGTGATACCCCCAAACCCCCACACAGACCCAGGTACACCCACCTACTGACCTACCTTTCCATTTCCATGGAAGCCATATTTAAAGGGTAACTAAAGTCAAAAAAACAAATTTAGATTTATCCTCAATAAAAGATAGTTTTATGGTTATAAACACAAAAAAGACATACCCCCTCAACCAGACCCAGGTATACACACCTACTAATGTACTTATCCATTATTGTGGCAACCATACTTAAAGGGTAACTAAAGTAAAGAAAAAAAACTAATTTAGATTTATTCTCAATAAAAGATAGTTTTATGGTTATAAACACAAAAAAGACATACCCCCTCAACCAGACCCAGGTACACACACCTACTAATGGCAACCATATTTAAAGGGCAACTAAAGTAAAAAAACTAATTTAGATTTATCCTCAATAAAAAATTGTTTTATGGTTGTAAACACAAAAAATACCCCTCAACCAGACCCAGGTACACACACCTACTGATCTACTTATCCATTACTGTGGAAGCCATACTTAAAGGGTAACTAAAGTAAAAAAGGCAAATTTTGATCAATAATCAAAAAACGTTGTTTTTTAAACCCCCAACGTGATACTGGTATACACAGCTACTGACCTACCCCTCCATTACTGTTGCAGCCATACTTAAAGGATAACTAAAGTCAAAAAAACTAGTTTTGACCAATCATCAAAAAAGTTTTTTTTTAAACTCTCAACCCAACACGGGTACACACACCTACTGATCTACTTATCCATTACTGTGGCAGCCATACTTAAAGGGTAACTAAAGTCAAAAAAGTAAATTTTGATCAATAATCAAAAAAACTTTGTTTTTTTAACCCCCAACGTGATACAGGTATACACAGCTACTGATCTACCCCTCCATTACTGTTGCAGCCATACTTAAAGGGTAATTAAAGTCAAAAAAACTAATTTTGACCATTCATCAAAAAAGTTAGTATTTTATCCCCCAACCTGATATGAATACACACACACCAACTGACCTACCTTTAATGCATGTGACATATTTAAAGGGTAAGTAAAAAGCAACAATGTCCTCATCATTGACATTATTGAGTTTTAAAATCTGCAGCACAAACACACAAATTCCCTTCCAAAATACAGTCTTTCAAGCCAAATTCAAAGTTTATACTTCCCCTTTCTAGTTTATTTCTGATCTGTAAGGGTATGTGACAAAGAGGAGTAAGTCTAGAAGAATTGTTAGGGCACTAGATACGAGTATCATATTGTGTAGGCTAGCTGCTCTATAGGAAAAAAGAGATAATATAGAATATATATAAAGAGGAAAAACCTATGGGAGTAAGTCTGCACTAAGTGCCATTTCTCTTGGCATTTTTAACATATTGGACTGGGACATATTGTGGTATCATTAACTGGACTAAGTCTGAATATATCTAAACAATACTTTAGTGTCCTATTAATTTATTAATACACTAGTAGCACTTGGAACACCATTAGCATATTTGTGTACTTTTATTATTAAATTTGATTTATTGTGTTTATTTATTATTATCCACATTTTATTATCTATGCTGCTTTTTAACCATTGGCTTTTATTATTTATTTTTTCCCTTTTGTTTGAGGGTGGATAGGTATTGACCCTCCAGCTGGCTATCTGAAGATCCATATCAACCACTGAGTTTGTACTTTTTTTGTCTAAAACAATAGGTCCTCATCCTGGGACCAGTTAGAACACACCAAAGTTGCAACACCACAGTCTGCTTCGGCCTGCTCTCTATAACAGGCAAATGGACCAACCTATTGCACAATGTGATCCCTACCAAACAGGTAGATGCACAGGCCTGGATTTAGCATTGGGCACAGTAAGCATATTCCTAGGGGCGCCTGTGGTTGGAGGGGTGGCTGTCAATCTCTCCCCACCAATAAACCCTTTTTAAATTCTATTTACTTCCCAATAAAGAGAACAGGGGTGGGGTTTAGAGGTGTGTAATGTGTTTAGGGGTGGAGGTAAAGATGACAGGCTTTTGGGGCCTACAGGCTCCTGGGGTGTAAATCTGCCCCTGGAGAAGCAATTTTAGCTATATTTCAGTTCTTTCAGAGCCATAACTACCAGTGGAGAAGAGGCAGCAACTACAGGGGGGCCCTGGTGCCAAGGGGGCCCATTTTCTTATTTTTGTATGACAGATATAGCCTCCTCCAAGAAAAACAATGTATATGAAGCACAGATAGGGGCCCCATCATAGTTTTGCTGGGGGGGGGGGGGCAGTTATTACTAGTTACACCACTGCTTTTTATTGATTTTAATTGCTTTTAATAAAATTTGTTGGCAGCCATATTCCTGTGTGCAGAGGTTTTTGGGAGCTATACAGTCCAAGCAAGCATCAGAACAGCACAGAATAAAGCCTGCATTGCCCCTAGTGGTGGATAGGCATAAATGAGTGTTTTAAAAATTTTAAGATATAAAATGTCATTTTAAACTGTTTTTTTTTACAGAGATCTTGGTTTTAAACCTATTTATTTTTTATTTTTGTTTTTAACCCTTTCCCTACACATACCCCCAAGCACAAGCAAGAAACTTTTAAAGATTTTATACACAAATTAGTGAACAACTTGCAGTGCAGCCACCCCTCTCAACTAAACATTCCCTATTATACCAATGTACAGAAGTAACCCCTTCTACTAGCAATTTTAGCTATGTGTTTAAAGGAATTGTACACTGAAAAAATGACTCTGTCTCATTTCTATCTATAAACGAATACATGTAAGCAGCACTTACTCTAATGTGTATGTGTCAATGCATGACTTTAATCCATTATTTGTTTTGCTCAAGTTCAGTCCCTCAGTCCCCCAGACCCCTGAAAGATTTGACTCTTTGATAAGGCAAGCATGCTCAGTATAATGAGGCAGTATTGGAAGAGGGAATTTCCCACCATGCAGGTTACTGACCATCTGTCACCATTCCAGCTACAGTAAAACTATACATAACCGAAGCGTTTATGAAACTAAGGCACTTGATTGACAGCTGAAATGTGAGATTTTCTGCCTGAATTTCTAAAGAAATAGGGGACAAATCAACAAAAAAGCAGTACAGTGATAGTTGGGAAGAATTATAATTTCCAGTAATAGACAAATAAATGAAAAACACATTTCCCAGTGCACATATCCTTTAATCTATGGTAAACCCAGGGGTACAAAACTACCATGTAGAAATGTAGGTCTTTACCTTAGGTATCAAAAGATAGGCTGATTCTTTGGTACTATATAGTTTTACTTGTCAAGGATATTTCGAGTTTTGATTTTTTTCATTGCCTGAAACATTACTAGGACAGACCTTTATCTGAAAAACAAATAATAGCGCTTTTTCTGTTATTGAGTTAAAATATTTGCATTCTTAATTTAAAGAGATATTTACCCATATCTTAATTTTAATTCCAGTCACAACTCTACATAACCCCCTCCTCCAACTAAACAAACAAAAAGGGCCACTGGAAAAATGAATAATAGAATAATATCTACTAAAGTTCAATAAACACTTTCAGCCACTTCAATTTCATATTGGTTCTCAAATCTGCATAATTAATTTGCAAATTTTTAGGATTAAGAGCCTTAGAGCTTTACCATAGACAGTTTGCTTTCAGTGAATAATGGAAATATTATTCATAATTTTGATTGTCATTATAAATTACAATGAGCAACTCAGAATGAAAATTAGAAGTACTATCTCAAATTTTCTTAGTGCAAATTACTAAGGTCATACTTGCTAAAGCAATTATTGGAAATTTTATATGGAATAAATGCATTAGACACATACTGTAGCTTGGCCAAGCAAGCCTCCGAGAATATTAAACAATTTATTTAAACTATGTGCCTCTATCTGACTGGAATGTAGATCTATGGAATTTTAGTTAAGGCATCAGTTTGAGGCTGTCATAGTGTGAAATCTTATAGCCAACATAATTAATAGATGTACACTTTGCAGCAAGAAAAAAAAATATCATATGTGTGTATCTATATATAGATATTTTTATTTAAATAGTGCTTCTTTGAAATTATGACGTAGCTCCTAGACATAGATCCAGCATGCAAAGTCACCAACATCTTTTATTATAGCAGACAGTCCAGTTATTTCCTTATTCCCCCTCCTTTTTAGCACAGGGCAGAGAAGGAGAAACATATTGGAGAGGAAAAAATCAGTTTTAATATATAATCCTCCTGTAAAATAACATTAAATAGAACTCATTAAAATTGTGATTGTGTCATGTGTTTGTGATTTCCAATAAAAAGTCAAATGTATTTAGTAAATATGCACACATGTGATTGAAAGCTCCATACACAATCATGCCGTGTATGGGCACTTCGTTGGCCGAAGTGGGTTCCCCTAGTTCACTTCCCCCCCCTCTGTCCCCCCCCTGCGCACGCGCTTCAGGCTCACCATCAAAGCCTGCTCAATTATGCAAGTGACTTCCAAACCACTTGCATGATTTATCAGCCCTGTGCAAGATGTGGGAAGAAATGCAAGGATGGTGAGCATAAAGGGGACAGAACGGAGGAGGGGGAAGTGTGGGGGAAATGAGGGGGAAGGGGGCTAGGAGTAAGCAAATGCTAGCAGGGACAGTTGTGATTACACAGAGGCCAGGGATGTACTTAAATGAGGGGGTGGATTATTATAGATAATGCATCCATTACAAAAAAAGTATTTGGATATTAAAAGTCACCTTGGAGTTCCAGGCCTGCGGCCTTGTGCTTTTATATGGTGACTCCTCTATGACTATAATATCCTTATAATTTACAGTAGGGGGTGCATTATCTACTATATTAATACCCTTACTAAAATAAGGTGGATTACGCACCTTTCAACAAAACATAAATGTAACTACCTAAAATTAGTTGAAATGTCCCAGTTTTAACCATAGAATTTTTTCTGTAGTTCTGACCAAAGACGTTTTGATCCAGGGACCAGTAGTTCGATGTAAAACCAGGTTCCCCCCCTTGCTTCCAAACTTTTAACGGAAACAATCATCTTTTATAAACACCAGGAATTACATATTATAGTACAGTAATTATACTTTTTCTTGTCTCTCCATCTTATCAAGCCTCTCTCATTTATTTTAATAAATAAATGAGAGAGGCTTTATTTATTTATTTAATTTATTATAGCAAAGAGGAAACTGAAACGACATATTCTGTATAGCAAATGACTTCCCTGTTGTCCTCATCGAAGTAGTGGTAATAGAGTAATTGTATTTAGCAAGAGGTAAAGATAAACCAGTAAAATATTTCACTACAACAATCCTAGTCATTTTCTCACTTCTACATCACAGATTAGCTTATTAGAAATTTCTGCTCTGGGCAAAACGTTCCGAGCATATTTGTACCATTGACAAAGGAGAAGAAAACTGTTGGGCTTACTGTACGGAAACTTACTTTTACTAAATCCACTGCTTTAGATTTATCTATTTATTTGCTTAAATAGATTGAATTTACCAGTATCTGGTATATATGTGGCTCTGTTTGGTTTGCATGTATGTTACTACTGTATTTAATGCCAGCTACTGTAAGTCCAGCCATGCATCTGCTGGTGAATAGCTTGCAGCTGCTGTGCAAGTGTCTCCTGCGATACTTGTGGAGCCACTGAAAGCAGCAGGTTAAAGGGCTTCTGTAATCTTCAAATTAGTTAGGGTTAAACAAAAGCCTGAAGTCTGACCTTTAAAATGAGCATTGAATCGCATATCTAGCTGAAGCCTGTGAGAAATTATATTGTGATGAATGTTTAAATTTCCTGCTTGAGTGACATCACCTCAGTGGCGTCACCTGACCTCTGCTCCTCCTCCCCTTCTCTCCAGGTGAGAAGCATGCTAAGCAAAGACTTAATGATGGGGAAAGCATTAAGTACCTGAACCGAAAAAAAAAAAATACAGCAGAAAAGGGGAGCCTGCAGGGAGAGACTGGCCACATGACTTCAAGCTGGTCACATGGTTAAAAACAGGAAGATTTCAAGCAGGAAGTAAAATTTCCGAACCTTTTCAGCAATAACGTGTCATAAATTTTACCTAGAGATGTGATTTAGGGTTCATTTAGAAGGTATGATGGAAAGGCTTTTCATGTACCCTAACTTAAATGGAAGAATTGGAGACCACAGTTACCCTTTAAATTCATGACTGTAAATGAATATGCCTGATTAAGTCTAGAATATTTTTCTATACATAATTTTTTATTTAAAAAGTTTTCTTTATTTTTAGTGCCAGTAATAAAGCAATTCCTTTAATAACCCTTACATTTCCTCAGTATCTATATTTGAAGTTAGAATTTTCAGTGATTTTCCCAGGAATATTGTTCTTTTTGTGGATTATCGTTATGCTTAAATCTTTGTTATATCATGTGTAACCCACAAGATGGCAATAATGTATTGAAGCCAAATATAACTACATATTGCACAATAAGAGGTGAGAAAAAGCAGGTGATTTAGCGATTTTTATCTCTTGCTGGATTCATGCCATTTCTAAACTTTAGGGAAGTAAAACAAACTTTCTTAGTTTTTTTTTGATAATTTCCTTCATTCCATGTACAGTATTTGGAACACATGATGTAGCTGCAGCCATGCATTGTGTTTTATTCTGCATTACTGCTTGGATATTAAAATTACTTCTGAAGTTGTCCACTGGGGGTCACCATCATCATGTTTTTCACAACACTCCTCTTGTGTACACTGTTCCTTGCACATGCTTAGTGTGTTCTGCATTGCTGTAAGTATGGAGAGTTTAAGGGGTGTCACAAAGTACCTTATTTTGTAAAATCCAGATACACAACCATTACATAATATAGAATAAACTAAAGTGTCAATCTAAGGCAGCATTTCTCAACCATTTTTAATGTTAAGAACTTTTATTACATCTCCCTGTGAGTCGTTTATAAATACTGTACATAAGTTGTAAACTTCCATGTTTTACCTTTAATTGACACTTATGTTTATTCTATATTATATAATGGTCATGTATCTGGATAAAACTTAGATTTTTTTAAAAAATAAATAAGGAACTTTGTGACACCTCTTTTATTATATTTATATTATTGTAGATTTATATTTAATCTGCATATTAAGAGACAAATTATCAAGCAATTTAATTTTAAATGTGCCTTGCATTGTGTAGTTAACATGTGTGGGCTGCAGCAATGTAGCAGCCAGTCAGAAGTGGAAAATATACTAAGTTTAGGACTAATATTCTAGGTATATATCATTGGTGCACACAAAATATTGCTCTGGTTTCTCTGCAGCCAAGTAACATCTATAATTCACAGTGGCCCTGCAGGGCTCGACCTACCATGAGGCAAGGTAAAAATCTTGCCTCAGTTGGTGCCCTTACACAGCCTGCCAGAGGTTCCATGGTCTGTGGCACTAAAAGGTTTAAACTTTTTTAAATGTTTGTGTAGGTGACTGTATAGAAGAGATGAAGTTTGGGACTGATTCGAACCCAAACTGTTCAGCAATCAGCACTTTCAGATCTCGGAACTTTCCATATTTTTTGGTAACCCTCTGGCATAGTTTTCCTTTTTAACTTGGGGATCTGGATGACTATCGTCTGTTCGGGAGAACAAGGTGGTAAACTGTCTGGGGGAAGGGGTAGGAGCTTGCTTACCTGACTTTCCAGTATTCCATAGGATGTGTTTTCACTGTTTTGATAATTGCATTAAAATGGCACTCTATGAGCTGGATTAGCTGGACTGTTGCACTTTATTAGGTATATGAGGCATATGCTATATCTTCTTAGCTTATGGTGTATTTTTAACATTTTATGTATATAGAACAATATATGTATATATCTATAGGTGGTTAGTAGGTATTTCAGGTAATAAATCTTTTTTCTTTTTCTGCATCAAAAAAGGATGGTGTTTTTCTAGAATGGTGCAAGTATGTGAGTGCTTTTGAGCGGCTCTGAGGGAGGGGTGTCTTTTTTCCCCAGCAATACTTAAATCTGAAAAATGAAGGACCCGCACTCCTGCTTGCAAATACCAGGTACTCGGCTTCAGGTTAAAAACAAAGGCTTTATTCCAACAACATTAAAACAAACAGTGAGACGCCTGACGCGCTTCGAGTGTGGTCCACGCTCTTAATCATAGGCAGTTAAAACACAGTTTCCATTGGATTTGAATACTTAGACTTAATTGCTCTTCTCCCTCTATCGGCTCTGAGGGGATCGAAAGCTCTATACATAGTGCTGTGTGCGGGGAGAAGGGCTGTGAGGGAGAAGAGCAAGCAATTAGTCTAAGTATTTAAATCCACTGGAAACTGTGTTTTAACCGCTATTATTAAGAGCGTGGACCATGCTCGAAACGCGTCAGGCGTCTTGCTGTTTGTTTTAATGTTGTTGGAATAAAGCCTTTGTTTTTAACCTGAAGCCAAGTACCGGTATTTGCAAACAGGAGTGCGGGTCCTTCGTTTTTCGGATTTAAATATTGCTGTGGATACAGACTGGAGCGAAGGGTCCGGGGCGATCCAGCACCGGACCACCCACTAGGAGGGGGTGAGCCTCTGGTGCTAGCTCATGCTATAGTTCAATACCTGTGAAAACTGCAAGACTGTCTGGAAAGCATAGTATACACCTAGGAGATCGGTATGGAGTATATCACCAGGCCGCCACATATATAGAAGTGAGCTTACTATATGTGTAAATAACATTTTTAAAGCATGAAAAGTATACCAGGATTAATCCCTATAGAACGGTTACTTAGTCACATGGTGTATTTGTCTTTTTTCCCCCCTTTCTATCAATCTCCCGTTCCGGATTTACCAGAGGCTGTGCGACTCTCGGTGAATCTCACCCGCACGTAAGTATTTAACGCCAGCTATTAGCTGGCATTAAATACTTACATGGAAAGAGCCACACAGCCTCTGGTAAATTGGTTTGTGACGACTGTGTGGGTGCCTCTTCCGGTACTCATGCAGCCGCTAGAAAACTAGACTAATGGCCTGCTACCAATTGTAAATTGGTTAAATGACATTATGGGCTGAAAGGAGCGTTGCGTACCCACAGCATTCTCGGTAAACTGTGCACTCAGATCTTTTATTAAGTTATGCAAATTGAAAGGCATGGTCAAAACTCATTAAGCACATGTATTCAAGAGCATGTGCGTGCAGTGTATAATAAAGATCGAGAAAGAAGTAGCATGCCTAAACTTTTTTTTGAGATACACAAAATCGATGATATCAAATGTAACCTCATGGGGATTCAAAGAGTTACCATTGTCAGAGTGATTGTCAGAGTGAGTTGGGAATGCGTGAAAAAAATTGCAGCAAAACAAATATATTGTTAGTAAATTTATCGATTGTATACTTTGTACCGAGGTGGACTAAATAAAGAAGTTGATTATTTGTGCTTTTTTTTAATTACAGGAGAAGTGACACATAACTGGGTATAATAGAAAATACTGCAGACTGTGTCATTGATGGATATACTAAACTTAATCCTTACTGCAAAAAAAATAAAGTTTTGGAAATTGCATAGGCTAAAAATTTGAGTAAACACACGATAACACAATATTACATCAGGTAGTGTTGATTTTACAAGCATTAAACCAACAACAAAATTTACTGTATATTCTCCATAGTTCATAGTCTAAAATGTATTGGTGTTAAGAGCCAAGAGCTAGACTAGAGCATTTAAAATTCCAATAAGGTACCTAAAAGAAAATCTGTGGGTGCTACCACTTTGGGGATTCACCTAAATATTTCCCCCTTAAAGCACTTAAGGCGCATAGGGTGCCACTTTGTTGTCTTAATAGCATTTTAAATGTGTACCAGTCTAATAGAACTCTATGAAATTACTTTAAAAAAGGATTAATATATATTCACTTCCCCTCCATTTTACACCTGAATTTTACCCAGGGTAAGTGAACTTGAACCACTAGGTCCAGACCATTTATAACATATAATTATGGTTTTGTACATGAGTTAAAAAAAAGAAATTTTAAGATAAAATGAACACAAAGAAAACAATTACTACTTAGATTTACCGTATTATACATTAAATTAAATATGTTTGTTGTTCATTTTCCTATTTTCTCCGTAATCTAAAAATAGACTAGCCTTTTAGGAGTTACTGTTAATATTTCCAGGAAAGATGTTTGATTTTACTTTATCTCTGTTTATTTTTAAGTCACTATATCACTAAATTGACAGAATGTATTGCCATGGGCTATTAACATTTTTCTTAAATGTAGCAGTACAGAAACTGTCATATCCGCTGTCATACTTCCAATGGAGTGCAAAACATAAAAGACAGCAGTAGCTCAAAGCTTTGAAATATGCCTTAAAAATATGGATGCACATAATTAACACTTTTGTATTTCCTTAATGTGTAGATTTGGAATCACATCTGACAAGATTGACTTTCTTCATAGTCAGATTTTTGTAGCACATAATTAACATTTTAAAATATTAACCATATTCTGTTTCTAGTTAAAACAATCCTTTGTATCACAAATAAAATCCTTACTGCTGCACTTAAAGGGTATCTTCACTCATACTTTCAAGATTTAGGAATCCAGTTCTATTAAAGAACGGGAGGTAAAGGAGCTGTGCCTTACCTTCCGTTCTTCAATAGAACAAACATAAGACTGGAGAGAAGTTAGGAAACTTACCGGCTCGCTCACTCCCCCGGCACTTAGTCTGTGGGTCCCGACGGACCTGTCTTCTATGCGATAGATCGTGCATGCGCATAGAAGACAAGGTCCATCGGGACCTGTAGACTACACGCGGGGAGCGAGCAAGGGGTAGGGTAAGTTTCTTAACTTCTCTCCAGTCTTATATTTGTTCTATTGAAGAAGGAAGGTAAGGCACTTTGAGTGCTCCTTTACCTCCCGTTCTTCAATAGAACTGGATTCCTAAACCTTGAAAGTATGAGTGGAGATACCCTTTAAGAAATTCATGGCATTTTTGAAGTTATATTTTTTTATATTTTCCTTTTAAAACCACATAAATCTTGAAAAATTACTATGTATATTGATGTTTTCTTTTTAGTTCATACAGGGGTCTTTATTGTCATTACACTAAAATTTTGTATTTATATTAAGTTGGGAAAGATCTTTACATCAGATCTTTACATCAGTGACGTAACCACCAGCCCTCTGTGGTCAAGTTAAGGGTGGTTTGTTGAGAGTCAGTCCACGGTTAAATAATAACATCCCTGCTTTACTTTTTTGAAGGCTTTTTTTGCAAATTAAGAAATTAAAAACTGCCATTTATTGCCATAATAAGGTAAAAAAGTTATAAAAACTTGGACTTACTCATTTCTCATTAATACATATGGAATGGCGTTTTGCTTGTGCCATGCAGCCACATTTAAGATTATGTTTAACTAGCCTCATACTGTATGAAGATATAATTATATTCCTTCAAGAAAAATTAAAAGAAAGAACTGCTAAAACACTCACAGCTATTTGTATTTAGAGATCAATAAAGTGCTGTATTCACCATGGTACATAATATTTATTAATTTAAAACAATGCTTTTCCTCACTATGTAGTGGGAAGCTTAACTTCATTTGAATCAGAGTGTAAAACTTTGGCAACAATCTTACTCTCCCTAGTTCTGTGCTTAATGAAGGTTTAATCTAAGATCTTTTAAAATATTTTATATATTTTTAATTTTCAGTAGAATATGAAGAGTATAGAGAGATAGTGATTCCATTAAAGGGGAAGGTCAGTACAAATACATGTACTTTTTAGAAAAAAAGAGCAGTATTTTTTCATCTCAATGACCCTAATCTGCCAATTCAGCATTTTGTCTGCGTATAAATAAATGCAACCGAAATACTGAGTCCCTGTTTGCAAGACCCCCTAGTAGAGACTGTTATGGTCTTGCCCTTGACCCAGCACCTGGGTGGATTCAGTTGCTTAGTAGAGATCTGGGCATGTTTGATCCATCCAACAGCCAATCAGTAGAAATTACTGTTAGGAACATTCCAAGGATGTGGTGCATCCTGGGAAGAAGAAGGACCGTTAGAACCTGAAATGTCAGCTCACTAATGTCAACAGCAGGGAACAGCAAAGGGTATGAAATCAACTGATTTTATAAAATGGAAGAGAATATGTAGTATAACTATGTATGCATTATACAAACTAACAACATAACAAATATTGATAATTTCCACTGAACTGTCCCTTTAAGGCCCTGTAAGTTAAGTGTAAAGCCAATGCTAACCTGATATTAGATTGGGTAGTGTGAGTTTTACACATATTTGGCTGATAAGGGCTGTTATTGTATCCCCCCCTTTCCTTACACAAACTGTAACAAAGGTTACAGTTTGTGTAAAGATAGGAAATACTTTTCCTACATAGACAGATAACATGCAAGTATTGATCAGCCTAAGTAATTTCTTATATAAATAATTAACAATATCTCTTGGCATCAAATACCTACAAAAACTAGATTAATGAACTACTTGGATTACTTGCTGATGACTAAATTAGTAATTAGGGATGCAGTGCTTTCTCAGATGTCGCATCTTTTTTGTAACTCAATTGTTTGAGGGGAAAACAAAACAAGTGCATTAGAGAACTTTGCTTTCAATTGCATTTGATTTCATTTAGATTTAAAAAATGAACCTGTGCTTTAAAATTTCAAAACACACACATGTGCCTTTACGATTTACATGATTGTTTTGTAAGGCCCATCTCACCAAGCAAAAGAGATGCAAGCCACAGATTTTCAAAATACTTTCCTCCCCAGTATTTTCCACTGGCATACAGTACACAGTAAGTAGACACTTAGCAAAAAGGTGACCTAGCAAGAATTATTTCTTAATGCTGTTTTTTTTCTGCCTAGGTCCTCATGTTTTAATGGATATTCATTTTAAAGAATGACCAAGGTAAATAATCTTAAATGGAACCCTGTATCCGAATGAAATACATTTAATTACCACTATTTATATATTTTATCAATATATATTTATGCCATAAATAACATTTTGTTTCAAGTCAGTGTAATTTATCTTGTGATAATGCTGTCAAAAGTATCTTCTGTTAGTTACTGATGACCAGTTTTGAATTCTCCTGGACTCATAAAAATGTTTTCTCCTTTGCTAAAATGAAAGTCAAGTCATATTACATGCTGTAATGCATCCACACAAAATAGCCTTGGCAATAATACCAGTATACAGAAATTCTAGCCCATAAATCAGATATTATTACCTTATTAAGTAATAAAATTTACATTGTGTTATTAAAAATTTATAATGTGTTATTAAAATAGTTGGGGGTTTGTTACTGATTTGCAGCATGCAGTCATAACAAAGCACTCAAATTTGATAAACTGCTGTTTTATTTTCAGTTTAGCAAGCACTGGTATTTTGTGAAAGATATAATGACCTTCATGCAACTTCCTTTTCTGCATACAAGCATAAGAAACTGACCAGTGGATTGTTTTACCATTCCTTTCTTTAAAAGAATTGTATTTGCAAAGTATTTATTTTCAAAGCAAACTTTACTGCTTAATAACAGGGACTGAAAAATGTAACATACACACACAGTAAGGCACATTAATTTATAATTAGTACTGAAAGATCTGTCTAATAACAATTATAAACAGTGTTAAATATGATCACCTGCTAATTGAAAAATCTGTAATGCACACATGCACTGGTCCACCAATGTAAGAGAATTATACTTTCGGGACTTCAGAGCCCATTTTTGATAATAATCAAACGTAATCTTCGAAAAGACGAATGGAAACTAATTTCGAGTTGCGGGGGGTTCTGTGTCAGATCCGTGTTAAAACGGACCCGGATCCCATCGCTACTCATGAATTTGTGACAATTAGCAAATACACTGTAACAATTTAGTGTCCTTTATGCTGTATAGGGAGTGATCTTTGTGTGGTCTCACACACTACAATGTCACAGGCTCCTTCTGCTTCAGTAGTTTATGGGCAATTTAAATCTTGGCTGGTAGAGTAAGTAAATAATAGACTTAATAGATTGTTACTTGCATACACAGCTGTTATTCAGTGAAGATGGTGGTGCTGGTACGAGGGGGAGTGCAGTGATCCACTGTCGAAAGCAGATTGGCGACGAAAGCAAAAACTCCATTAATACACTTCAGTAAAACATTACTGTGAGTGTGGAACATAATACAAAGTAAAATAGTCTGAAAACTGAACCCCGGTTTATACTCGGGTCAATCACTTACCTTCTCAGTAATTCGGTGGCCGCATGCTCCGCATCCTCTGATCTGCTTGCTGATGTCACTACTCGGTGCCTGTCTCACTTCCCGGCGCCGAGTAGTGGCATCAGGCGGCAGAGCAGAGGATGCGGAGCGAGCGGCCCCCGGAATACTGAGAAGCATTGCCAAGGCAACAAGGTACTGGAGAGGCTATTACCGTATGGGACTACTGTATGGGAATCCTGCTGTCTATTTAAAGGGCAACCAAAGCCTCAAAACAATACAGAATTAGAAGGCAGTAGTGGTCATAATTTCTACCCTCGGTTTATACTTGAGTCGATCACTTTTACTCCTTTTATCATGTAAAATAGTTACGGTAAGTGTATTGCCAGTAAATGTAACACTTAAAAATAGTTCATCTCTAGGCAAAAACACTAGTTAATTTTGTCCTAACAATAGCATCACTTGCTTTTTTAAGTGTTTTTTTACAGAAATAGAGCATTCTAAATTATATCTTTCTTTTCATTAGACCAGGTATGTCAAACTTGCAGACTCCAGATGTTTGAATACTACAACTCTTACCATTCCCTAGAGCTGGGGGTTGTAAACAACTGGAGAGACCACGTTTGACATCTCTGCAGCAGACAAAATCCACTGGAGTCCGCCTGTTCATTACTGTAGAGCCAAGCCATGTTCACCCAGGCATGCTCTGTATGCTTCATCAATAAAAGAAGAAACCTCTTTGGAAAGCAAGTGGTACTAAGGTGTACCCTACTGACACAAATTTTAATTTCAAAATGTGCTAACTAAAAATATATTTCCTTACTCCTAAATTGTTATTTTTCACAAAGTTGTCTGCATTGAAATCTTGATGGGACCAGGCATTCTTACAAGTTGTTTAATTACAGATGCAGGTTCCCTTCACTTCTATTTATGGATTCCCTTATTATTCAGTGATATAAAATAGAAAAAGAAAAACAACCCAAATGCTCTCAGTATTAGGGGCTTTCTTATTGTATTTTGTCAGCAGAGGTCAAATCTCTATGTAAAAGAGAAATACATACAGCCTTTGAACATTCATTTTAGTTTTCTTTAAACAATGAATGATCACAATGTTGACGCTCTGCAAAGCTCTTTTTGCCATGTTTCTTCATGAGCAAATCAACTGCAGAATGGCTATAAAGACAAGGACACAGATTTAAATTCTACTTTTGATAACTATTAATCACAATGTCACGGTCTCAGACATATCCCTATTAAATGAGCCACTTTCTTTCTCAGCAGGTGTTACATGCTTCCTATCTGACTTCTTTATAAACAAGCTATGATTCATGAGCACAGATTTCCTTTATCTTTATTTAAAAATGATTCAAGCTAGCAGATTACTCTTTTTTGGTTGTAATTTACTTGTGTTGCTTTATTATATACCAGAAATACACCAGAAATATTAAAACAGTTCTTGGAACAGAGAATTCTCTGCATAGGCTTTGTATAATGTTTTATATTATATTTATACCTTTCTTTGCATAATGTTTAACAGAAATCTTAATAAAGTAGTTCAATTACCTCTGTTGGTTTTTTTTTCTTAATGAGAATCTAATGCCACAGTTCTGTTACTATTTGTGAGATTAAGGTCATCATAGCTAGGGTCATACAGTATTTCTTACAGAGGTGTGACTTCTATCTTGAATTTGATTTTTTTAGTCTATATTTGCTGTCCACTTTACTATAAATAATGAGCTGTGAAACTGTAGGCTCTTTACTTGGAATGGATGCATTTATTGAGGTGATAGCTATCAGCAGGAGTTTCCTGATTGGATTTTTACACTTTCAGCTAGGGCAAATCTCTACACAAAATAGAATTTACATGCACATACAGGTAGATTCAATAAAGTTTAAAATGGTGCTAATTTTGTGCTAATTTTGCCCCAACCAATCAGATTCAATAGCATTCAAATGTTAAAAAGGATCTGATTGGTTGGGGCAAAATTAGCACAAAATTAGCAACAATATGAACTTTTATTGAATCTCCCTGCAAATGTTTAACTGCACTGCCTGCACTGTCCTTTGGGGAGTACATTCAAATATTTGTTTATACAAGCAATGCATAACTCTTTATTTTTTCTTACTTTATGAGCAAATCAGATACCATGATAGTATTATACATAGGAACATGTGGTATTAATAGATAAGCTAAATAGAAAGTGATTTAGTGTATAACAATTTCAATGCTTAGTAAGAAATATAAATGATACAATCTCTTGCTTGTTTCTTTAAAACTCAGAAGCAATCCAATGATTTATAGGTGGAAAAAGTGCTTTAATCATCAAGAAGGTACACACAAATAAAATAATCTTTAAAACAATTAGCCAATCCTTTCTGCAAAGCCATTTTACATAGAACCTTTAGTTCTATTAAAACCGTATCATATACAATTAACTTTTATAATAAGGCACTGATGTACAGTAGAATGCAATATTCATTACCCATGTTTTGGTGTTTACTTTATATTACCAATAGGGCTGGCCAGTTCGCGGATCCGAGCCCGGATCCGCCGCGGATTTTTCCCGTTCGCGAATGGTGGATTTTTCCGGATTTTCCACCTTCCGAACTTTCGAACCGTGGATTTCACGTATTTTTGAAATTACGAGGATTACTTGTATTTTCGAAAATTTTCGAAATTACGAGGATTACTCGTATTTTCGAGGATATTTTTCATTTTAATGGGCCCGCTCACGGATTTTCGAATTTTCTCGAAAATTCACAGATCCTCGAGCGGACCGGATTTTGTGAAGTTTGGACATCTCTAATTACCAATCCTTATTATATAATATTCAGTATTTTTTCATTTTTTAGGTGGTGCAATGTTTGCATTGGAGAGGTGAGGTTGTTATTATTAGTTTTTTTTAATAATAAAAGTCCTGTGGAGCTAGTGTAAAAAAAAATAAGCAAAAAGAACATTATGAAAAATATTTATGAAAAGGTAAAGAGACATTTTCTATAAAATTTCTGTTAAACTCTCATTCTTTATTAAAGATTCCCCTAGGAGATTTTCTTGTTCTTACAGATCTTTCAGCACAGATATTTTATGAGGTGGCTGTCAGAATCAAAAGCCTTAATTTTTTAAAAGCTTTTCACTGCACATTCATAAAACACCGTGTTCGAAATGGATTCATATTTAAATTTTAACTTAAGAGCCAATAACCCAAAGGCTTAAATCACTGTATTTTCACCCCATCTTTCATAAAATCATAATTTTTACAGTCCTGGAGCATAAGTCTTAAATAGTGACTTTGATTGTAAATTTATTGTTGAGACCAGTAAGGCTTGTGTGTACGAGTAAGGCTTCAACCAGATGGGTTTAAGAAGAATTATAACTAAATTATTACTCATTAGTCCAGGTCATGGTATATCTGCAGTATTCAGTTAGATCAACTAACTCAATAGACATTTTTTTGCTAGTCATCTAACTGACTTTTTCAAATCAGAATGACTTGTTGGCAATTAATACATGTCAGGGACCTCCTGAATGCAACTATTTGATTTTACTGTAGCTAAAAGGTGTTATCAAAACTGCCCATCAAAACAGAATTCTACATGGTGTTGACCCCCCCACACACACACACACATACACCTGTTTTTTTATTTTGACATAAACTACCCCCTTGACACCTCTTTTAAACCAGTTTTTAACTTTGACATTACACTCTTCAAACCTATGTCCAAGATGCAGGTACATCAGATGCAGGTTATTCATTGGTGGCAATAAACAACAGCTGCATCAACAAATGGCCCTGCATCGAAGAGCCAATTTCTCAGGTAGGGTCTTAGCTATGTAGTTTTGATAAATACCTCTTAGCTACAATGTGGCTCATTAACCCAGAGCCACTGGGTAATAATATGGAGTTAACGTTGCACTAACAGGTTTGCTATCAGTTAGCCTGACTTTAAAGGGACTGTCCACCCCTCTTTTGAAAAATTAACATGTGGTAGATTAGCCCCCAAAACCTAGACATCGTTTAAGTCTCAAGCTGTAATTCGGCTCCCACACAGAGATATTATACTTACATGCTCCTCCTGGCTCCACTGCCGCGGCTCTGCACTTCCGGGTAAGGCAGTCAGTGTCGGCCGTGACTGTGACGTCACGGCCAATCACTGACTGCCATTCCCGGAGCAGTCTCCACTGCAGCTGCTCGGGAACAGAAAAAGAACAGAGCAGCCACAGTGGAGACTGGGAGAAGAACCCGGCGGTGGAGCGAGGAGGATATAAGTATAATATCTCTGTGTGGGAGCCGAATTACAGCTTGAGACTTAAACGATGTCTAGGTTTTGGGGGCTTATCTACCACATATTAATTTTTCAAAAGAGGGGTGGACAGTCCCTTTAATAGCGCCCGATGCGCGGGTTATGCAAAAGACACCCACGCATCCGTTGCTCACGTTTTAAAATGCGCTACTTTTAGCACATGACTTTAATGCTGGCTAACAGCCGACGTTAAAATCATGCTGCGGGTAAATCCCTTCTGGGATTTACCCACATGTGGTAACGCAATATTAAGCCACGGAAGGGAGATTTGCCCGGAGCGATAACGGCTCTGGGTAAATCTCCCCCAATGTGTTTTAATAACACCTCTAAGCTACAATGCAATCAGCACTTGCATTCAGGAGGTCCCTGCTACCTTGCTGATTAATGCTGATTGAGGCACATTTTATTGTATTTATTGCCAACAGATTCTTGTACAAGCTAGAATAGCTAAAAGAGTAGAGATATGAGGTACCAACAAGGACTTAAAGAAACTCAAAATGAAATTGCTAAATAATTTATTATACACACAACATATTTCGGACAGTTACATAGTCTTGCACAAGTTAGAATTCGACATGCTCAGTGACACATGGATTTACCACTTATTGTGCATTTAGTGCTTAGCCCAAGAAACACACTAGAAATACACATAGTGCAATGCTATTTTGCATAACTATACTCTGGTTATTCTCTAAATGTTAGAAATTAAAGCAATTTCAAAGTAGGTCAAATGACTGGTAGATTTGGAATTGCCCTTGAAACATTTCTAAATGTGCATAACTGCATTCCAAGAAAGAAAATTGTAAAATTGATGTGTTAGTTTATTAATATAATGTTTTGTTATTTTTAACAACATGGTAAAAAAGCATTAATGGAATGGCTGCTTTAGTACAAGAAAGGAAATTGTATGCTAGACCGGCTCTTTGGCAAATGACTACACTGAACAGATGGTTTTTCCTTTATACAAAACTACAAGTCTTGCAACAGTGTGTTTTGTATTGATGCTTATTCATCTGCAAGGGAGTAATTTTCAGGAAGCTTGTCCAAAACACATTTTAAATCTTCCTTTGCATCAGTGGAACATCTGCTAAAACCAGGATTGTCAATGTCAATATTTTATTGCAAGTAAGCTACAGACTGCCTTAATATCTTAGTAGAGCCAAGAAAATTCTCATGGAATTGGATTTGAAATCAGTATCCAGGGTGCCCTTTCTAAAAAGGCCTTTTTTATTTTTATGCAGACAAAAAATGATTCTAGAGATGTTTGCTTGCTGATAACAGGCTGCATGAACATTTATCGGTTGGGAGAAAAAACTGTTTTGTCTTGCAGGAGTTTAAAAAGAGCAAATAGAAAAAACTGATAAAACTAAGAAATAATTCAAGCAGTAGCATAAACTTTGTACATAATAATGAATCACATGCTTTACTTTGTAGAAAATATATACCATACTAGAATTAAATATGCCAAGCATCGCAGATAAAAAATGAAAAATAATGACTTATATTAAAGGAGTTCAGGCAACACATTTTCCTGACTTATTACCTAAAAAATGTTGAACTATGAGAGAGAGAAGCACTCTTCTTGAGTAACTCTATAGCCTCCTGTGCTAAGGGTAGGGCAGAATAAGTAGTGACTGCAGAGAATAGTGACTGCAGAATAGTGACTGCAGAGCTCACCTCTGTACTGTGGTCAAAATATTTTTGGGGCGATGTAAAATTGCACACCGCACTGGCTCTTACCTGCAAGTGCTCTCACAATGCAGTAATCACTTTGCAGCAATCGAAAGTAGATGATTTTCGAAAATCGAAAACTGAAAGAAGAAAATTTAAAGTAGACGATTTTCCAAACTCAAACTTTTGAAATTTACGGAAATTTAGAAAATTCAGAAACGAAACAGTTTCAAACATCTCTAGTAAGGAGTGCTGGCTTGCCTGGATTTTAAGCTTATTTATAAAAAATTAAAGAAATTGCATTCCCCGGAAAGTATTTAGTTAATCATTTCCCGGTATTATAGTTTTTATATATCATATACAAATATACAATAGAATTAGGTTACTCTTGTATGTATATGTATACTTCAAGCACTATGGTTTTAATACCCAAAATATTTTTTTCCCTGTTTACAATAAGCTGATCCTAGCAATATCTCATGTTACGTACACTATTACAGTATGATTGATGGTGACTTTCAAATCAGTGCTTATTCTATGTAATGGGTTGGTAGATATGTTTTGCATATAGTTCATCATGACTTGAGGCACAGCCATATTTTCTGTAAAATCCTTGACATGATTTGGAAAATGGTAATATTAATCTTGAATATATTCAGGGAGATTCAATAAAAGTTCTTATCGTTTAAAATGGTGCTAATTTTGCCCCAACCAATCAGATCTTATTTAACATTTGAAAGGCTTGGTTGGGGCAAAATTAGCACCATTTTTAATGATAAGAGCTTTTATTGAATAACCCTGATAGTATATTAATACTATAAAAAGTAATTATTATTTTATTATATTTAATATAAGTTGCCTTCACATAAAATATATTTAAAGCCATGTTTGCTACTCAAAGTAAATTGTTTTTGTTACAATTAAGGATTGTTTACAAGCACTTGTTGCTATTTTTTAAGAAAAGGCTTGTGCTATTATCTACTTCTTTTAAACGTAGCTGTTCATGGGAATGTGTTCATTTTTCTAGCACTTCAATTTCTAAATCCCTTTATAAATCAATATTTATGGTACGCTATGCCTTAATACTCATTCTATATCCTACATATGCAATTATAGGGGCTCTGCATTGTTTTGTTTTTCTAAACAAATAAATAAATAAATTGTGATGCTAAATGAATCCAAGGAGGAAATGAACAGGAATAAAAGATGTTTGGTTTGCATATGTTCCATATCTTGTTGCTTGACAATAATAGTTAATTACCCCATTACCTATCTTTTGCTTACATATAATTTTACAGATGTGGTATTTACAGTGGTATTGATGATTATATATTTAGATTTTTTTTATTATTTCTGTGTGATTTTTTTATTTTCAAATCTGGGAAAATACCTTTTTAATTTTATCTATTTCATTTTAATTAAAGGGCAACTGTAGTGAAAAAAAACTTTGTCTATATACAATATAGAGATCACTTAGCATAAGTTGCCTTACTTTCATCTTGCTGTGTTGCTTCGTTTCTTCCCACTGGCAGAAGTTTGTACCAAGCTGTGTAGTCCCACCTCCCCTCTCTGTCTAGTCCCCCGCAAGCAGTAAAGGGCTGTATAAAAAGTCTGGGAATGCTCAGTTGAAAGGACTTTAAATGAATTGCTGACATCCTGTTAACCCCTCCCTTCCAGAGCTAGACTGCAAGCAAGCAAAGTGTGGGAGAAAGTAGCAATATGCTAAAGGGAGGGGCAGAGGGGGAGAGAGGAGGACAAGTGGGGCTCAGATTCTTTACAAGTAAGTTACTGAACTCTGCCTGTTCACTGAAGAGAGAGGCAGTGTAGCAGCAGCTGTAGTGAGACCTTCACAAAAACAGTGAAACTGCTTGTTGTCCTGATACATTTCATTTGCTTTAGTCTATATATTTCATAAATTGCACTGTATGTCTTGTTTGGTATATAGTTTATATTACTGCATTATTATATATACTGTATTAGTGTTTACTTGGTGATGTTCATTTGAGTCACTTGTTTTGTATGTATATAAGATTTTTTGGGGGGGGGGCATAGTGTTATGCTCATATTGCTGGGTTAATAGTTTATTGATTGTGTTTAGCACTACAGCATTTGACTATGTGTTGCACATGGTACTTATAGTGTGGGTGAGGGAGTGTGTGACAGTACTGCATGGGAGCTTTGGGTTGTGTGGGTGTGTGCCTTTGAGTGACAGATAAGGTGTAGCATCCCCTACAAATCACAGCATATTCAAAGGCTTATATCTCGGGGACTATGAAGAATTTAAAGAAACTAAAGGTACCCTGGTGGTTGGGATGACTTATAGGATACATTAGAAGGAATTTAAAAAAAAAAAAAAATTCTCACTATAATTGCCCTTTAAATTACCTATTTTTATATTAATTTAAGACATCTTACTGCTTTAAGGGTACACTAAACCAATAAAGGCAAGAAAGTGAATAAACTGGAAGAATTGTCACAAGATCGCACGGCGTTACCCTTTGAAATCACCAAGGATCAGACATAAATAAATGGCTAATATACAAAATCTATATTTATTTGCATGCTAAAACAATATAGTTTCTAGGTTAACAGAAAGGTGTTGATGTGTGTCAGCCTGAGGATGAATTTGATTAATCAAATTCCAATGACCATGTTTGAATTTATTGTATTTTGTATGTATTTATGCAATGCCATAGGGTATGAGTTAAGGTAATCTTATGCAATGGATTGAGGTTATATTTAAAATTGCAAAAAGTTCTAATAAAATTGTTACTAAATAATATGAATATGAAATATAAGAGAACAACCATAAAAATGAACTGCAGGGATACATTTAATAAAAAATCTTCACAAGAATTATACCTTAAATAAAATCAAAGTATGTCTCTTATTTAGGCAATATATTCTCTATTATATTACTCAAAAAATAAGCATTTGAATTATACTGCCTCATTGTATAATGGTATCCAGGGTAAGGACCCAAATTACCCTTCTGTCAAATCCCAGCTTGTTGTGCCAGTCTTGCCCATCCACCCGTTCACTGTCTGGGACTGTTCACAAATCACAGACTGTCCAATGGGAAGAGGAGAGACTAATACTATGAGCTGAACTGACAGAAAAGTATTGGAATCACCCATGGGTGGGAAACAAGCAATTTAGTTCTTCACTAAATTACTAGAGGAGGGCTGTGGTTTGGGGGTTCTTTTTCAACACACATCAGTGATAAACTTTAAAAGGGAGATTCAATAAAAGTTCTTATCATTAAGAATTGTGCTAATTTTGCCTCAACCAATGAGCTGTTATCTTTCAAATCTTAAATAAGATCTGATTGGTTGGGGTAAAATTAGCACCATTTTTAACAATAAGAACTTTTATTGAATCACCCTGTAAGTATTTTATTGACCTGTGCTATTTTAGACAGGGTTGCAAATCTTCTTGACTCCTTTGTACAAGTGTCCTCAGTGGGTATAAAACCCTTATAATATATAATATGTAATATATAGTCACTGAAATAGTCTCTCATAATTAGAGATGGTATCCAGGTCCGACTTGGACCCAGATCAGACACAGAACCCCTCGGTTCCGAAATCCGAATGTTCCGTCTGAAACTGTTTGTTCAGATTAGAGATGGCATCCAGGTCCGACTTGGACCCAGATCCGACACAGAACCCCTCGGTTCTGAAATCCGAATGTTCCGGACGGATTGTTTAGATTTCGGGACTTTGGTTTTCGATTTTTTGAACATTCGATAATACTCAAAAATACGGTCAGAAACTCGAAATAGATTCCGATCGTATATTCGAGGATTATGGAACGTTCGATAAAAATTGAAAACACACTCCGAAGTCCCGAATTTAATTTCCATTTTGGGATTTTCAGATCTTCGGGATTTTCCCAAGATCTGAAAATCCGAAAACGGAATAAACCCGGCAGTTTTGTGCACCTCCACAGCCCACTACATTCCCTGCAGCTCTACAATAAGTAAGTATGTAAAGGCAAGCCAAGCAGCTCAATGAAACAGCTAACAGATAGGTTAATAAGATATTGATGGACTGGTCAGCAGATATCTCCCTTCTTAGTACCTCTCACTGCTATCTTACGAATCTGTAACATCCTAGATGCTTAATTATTTAGGCATTGGTCAGCTACTCCTCTTCTTCTTACATCTCCATAATAGTCATCTTAGTGCAACTCTGCTGTGTCTGCTGCTCGACTTTAAATTTCATGTTGCTAGTACTGAGGTGGGGTAGGCATTGAGCATGCTGATCTTTTCAGAGTGAATATACAATATACAATGTAAAAAAAATAGCAATGTAACAATGTAGCAAACAAGCAGGGTTATTCAATAAAAGTTCTTATCGTTTAAAATGGTGCAAATTTTGCCCCAACCAATCAAATGTTAAATAAGATCTGATTGGTTGGGGCAAAATTAGCACCTTTTTAAACTATAAGAATTTTTATTGAATAATCCTGTAAATCCTCTAAGTAGTAGAGATGTCCGAACTTCGCAAAATCCGGTCCGCTCAAGGGTCCGCGAATTTTCGAGAAAGTTAGAAAATCCGCGACCCATTAAAATGAAAAACATCCTCGAAATTACAAGAATTCGGAAATTTTCAAAAATACGAGAAATCCTTGTAATTTCGAAAATTTTTGAAATTACGAGAAATCCACGGTTCAGAAGTTCTGAAGGCGGAAAATCCGGAAAAATCCACCATTCGCGAACGGGAAAAATCCGTGGCAGATCCAGGTACGGATCCGTGAACCGGCCATCCCTACTAAGTAGTCAGATTCAAATGTCCAAAATGAAACTGTACTATGCATTTCACTGATAATCAGCTTCATTAGGCATAAATATTTGATGTAAGAACTCTTTAAAAGCTAACTGGATGAACCATTTGGACAAACCTGGTGATTGTGGTAGAGGCTAGTATCATACAGTACAATCTACATGTATATGTAAACGTCATACTTTTTTCAACTTAAAATTGGTCTCAATTTCACCAGGATACACATTCCTTGGACCCATGTACTATAACAGTAACTGTGCTAGTGAATACAATAAAAACATAAAGGCTTTAGTTACAATTGCATTATTATAAAAGTGAAAAGTCTTATAACCACACCAAGGTAACCCCATTATTTAAGGTCCTAACTTATTACCTTGTTAAGTTTCCTTCTTTTATGTGTAATACATTTTTAATCAGGATACCTTGCTTATCTGTAAAAGGGAGGTTTTCTTTCAGGCGGAATGAAACCCTTTAAACTCCAACCCCTCCCATTAAAAGTACCCAGGGTGAGGACCTGAGCTGCTCGAGGCTTTAAAAAAGTATGGACATATGTAACACATTGGAAAAGTGTGCTTTCTTCTGGGTAAGAAATCCACTTATTCATACATTTCTGGAATTTTTTTCTATTCACTTTGAATGGAATAAACCTTCAAACATTACAAAGAAGTGTGATCAGAGCCCAGATCTAATTAAAGCCAAATTGCTACTATCATAATGAATTACACCTGAATCTGAGGGCATAATCATAGCCTAAATATTCACCACCCCCAGCCCAATTGATATTTGCATTCAGGAACCTCACAAACTCAGAGATTTTGATAATCACCTTTGCAGGATACTGACTAACCCTGTTCATGTGCCAGTATCCTGCTTACTGGTAGCAGCCATTAGTCACACTGATGACAGTAAAGTCATGGTCAATGAATAATGGCTAACTTGCTTCAGGAACCATGGGACCAAAGTATCACAGTTTCTGGGATTGGGTTATTGAAATGCGCTTTGCTACCTTCTTAATGTTCTAAATTTCAAAGTTTATACAGAAAATCAATTCCACTCTAGTTATGGAATTAATGTACCAATTATAATGTTTAAGTATCCTTTTTCTTTAAAATATATGCCTGTATATATTTAAATTAAGTCTAAAGTTAAAACTCGGCACATATTATTTGGCATTTCATTTAGTTTTAGCAGGGCAAAATGTTATTTTATGTAAATATTCACATTTTCTAAAATAAGGTTATAACAGTAGACAAAATGACAGGATTTTCTCTGGCCATGGATCGTTTTTCAACTGTGGTCTGTAATTTTCCTTGCGTTTTTTCTTGATTACTATCAATGCCAGGTTTAGAATATTTGTGGAATATTGATGTAATGGTGACTAGAGATGGCTGGTTCATGGACCCGGATCCGCCGCGGATTTATCCCGTCCGCGAACGGCGGATTATTCTGTATTTTCCGCCTTCCGAACTTCTGAACCGCGGATTTCTTGTATTTTCGAAAATTTTTGAAATTACGAGTATTTCCATATTTTTGAAATACGGAGAAAACCGAGATCCTCGTAATTACGAAAATTCTCGTAATTTCGAAAATTTTCGAAAATACGAGAAATTCTTGTAAATTCGCAGAATTTCCGCATTTTGGGGATTATTTTGAAGACGGAGTAAGCCACATGTCCCAAATTATCCAATGGCATCTAACATGATTATTGCCAGCCCCCTGGGTATAAAAGGTTGCTTCACAGGTGCCATTTTGTCAGAGTGTTGGAGTGTGTTTAGTGGAGACCTGACAGTGTAGGAGTTGGAGAGAGTTTTTTGTGCTTTTTGAGCTTTTTTTGAGCTTTCTGTGTGTGGATTTCAGAATGGTGGTTTAGCACTTGTTGTTAACCACCCCTGTATTCACACATCTTGAGACCCAACAGTCCTTTTAAGGACTAACCTTGTTGTAACGGAGAGGAGGACCCATCTCTCCACTGAGAATGTGGACCGCCTTACATTCATCAAGATGAATGAGGCGTGGATCACATCTCAGTACAGCACCCCTATTGCTGATGCCCGTGACTGAAGGCCTCCTGCCCCTGGCCACCCATACTGCTCCTTCCACCTCATTTTCTGCCTAGAGGCTTAGCTGATGCCAGCTTAGCTGGCAAATGGCATTTTTTTCTTATTGGCAGGGCCATATATGGTCCTACCTTGCTCTACTGCATTCAAGTTGAGAAATAACAAATGCTCTGCGACAACAGCTACTCTGTGGCTAATTTTTCTAAGATTGGGTCGATCCTACTTGGCCTGAGAGCAGTACTTTGTTCTTCCTTCTCTCTCCACGAGGCACCTTTGTGGTGTCACCTACTCTGACCATCTCATACATCCACAACAGCTACTCTGTGGCTAATGTTTTCAGCTCTGGGTCAATCCTGCCTGGCCCTAGAGCAGTACTCCATATTACAAAGTGTGGGCCTGCTGTAACTCAATAGTGCTGTTCCTACAAAGCCTTACCCGTTCACCCGCTTTCACTTGCACGAAGCATACTCTGAGGGAGAGAAGCCAATAGGGTGAGGGGTATGTCCAGTGGGGCCAAGCCTGCCTGGCTCTTCAATAAGTTGAAAACTGCAGTGGGCCTGCTGTAACTCAATGGTGCGGTTCCTACAAAGCCTTACCCGTTCACCCCGCTTTCCCTTGCACGAAGCATACTCTGAGGGAGAGAAGCCAATGGGTGAGGGGTATGTCCAGTGGGGCCAGCTGCCTGACTCTTCAACAATGGTGGCAAACCGCATGGGCCTGCTGTAACTCAATGGTGTGGTTCCTACAAGCCTTGCCCGTTCACGCTTTCCCTTGCACGAAGCATACTCTGGGAGAGAGAGCCAGTGGGGTGAGGGTATGTCCAGTGGGGCCAAGCCTGCCTGGCTCTTCAACAATGGGGCAAACCTGCAGTGGGCCTGCTGTTAACTCAATGGTGTCTGTTCCTACCCTTTCACCCGCTTTGCCTTGCACAAAGCATACTCTGAGGGAGAGAAGCCAGTGGGGTGAGGGGTATGTCCAGTGGGGCCAAGCCTGCCTGGCTCTTCAACAATGGTGGCAAACTGCAGTGGGCCTGCTGTAACTCAATGGTGCTGTTCCTACCCGTTCACCCGCTTTCCCTTGCACGAAGCATACTCTGAGGGAGAGAAGCCAATGGGGTGAGGGGTATGTCCAATGGGGCCAAGCCTGTCTGGCTCTTCAACAATGGTGGCAAACTGCAGTGGGCCTGCTGTAACTGAATGGTGCTGTTCCTACCTGTTCACCCGCTTTCCCTTGCACGAAGCATACTCTGAGGGGTATGTCCAGTGGGGCCAAGCCTGCCTGGCCCCACAACAATGGTGGCAAACCGCAGTGGACATTATTCTTTCCCTTGTTGTGTGCAAACTGCTATATAGGGGAATGTGGCCAATGTGGTGTGTGTAATGGCATTAATGGTAAGGTATATACAATTATAAGTACCAGACATATAGCTAGCTAAATAGATATGTGTATTGTAATTTTTCAAATAGAAATTGATTATGAATAATTTGATATATCGAAAAATAAAGCCCCAAAACATTTTTTTTTCATAACAGTTTTTATATATAATAATATATTTTTTTTTTCCAAACTATATACATAAAAAAAAATCATAAAAAAAAAAATCACTGGGGTACCCTCCTCTCCAGTCTGGTCAGGCGGCGGTCCAGGCGCCGCACCATGTGGCGCATCTCCCGCCGCATGCTCTGTAATTCTGTGGAGGAAGATATTGAGAGAATTGTGTTGAAGATGTTCGAGCATATTTCCTAAAGCACCATGCGGTAGATGCAATTTTGCACCTGATAACTACTACACATACATGGTACTGCAATGCTATAATGTTGCGGTATGTCATAAAAAGGAAAGCTCAGTATAAAATATCATTATTTCTAAAATTCTTAGTTTATATTATGCATACCTAGTTATGGTAACAGTGATTTCTACTGATTGGCTGTTGGATGGGTTACACATGCTCAGATCTCCACTGACCAACTGAATCAACCCAGGGACTGGGTCAAGGGCAAGACCATAACGGTCTCTATTAGGGGTCCTGCAAAGACCACTGTCTCTACCCTCCAGAGACAGTGGTCTGGTAGCCGAAGCGGCACAGTAGCCGGCGCTGGAGCCCCTTCATTATCCTGCGCTTTCGGTGCCGCACATGATAGGTTCCAGGGGGGAAATCATCGTACAAAATCATCGTATTCAGCGATTAACGTGGCAGCTGTGACTCATCTCATCAACTAAGATATTCAGCGATTAACGTGGCAGCTGTGACTCATCTCATCAACTAAGATTAAAGCTTTTGAGGTTTCTGCAAACTGCTGGATATCAACAAGCCTGCAATTTGTAAAGCAGATTGAACAAAAGTGATCCAAATATACATTCATATATTTGTTTGTTGAAAGTTTTCATTAGTTCAAATACTGGAACAATTGTCATACCAATAGGATATAGTAAAGAGTCTATAGTCATTTATCTGTTTAATTGCTTGCACTTATCCCCATTTGTATATACTGGGGCCGATTTTCCCAGACTCACTGAGCAAATATAAGTCATAGAGATGACCCCATTTCTACACAAAGTGGTCAGCATACTACAAGTGGTCCTTTTTTAGGAATAGATCCATGTACAATAGACACAAGCGGGGGGCTAAAAGAAGGCACTGGTGGTCTTCCGCAAAGACCCCATTACGGGCAGCACGGCATGACAACAAGGAGGCAAAACAAAGTGTTTAATATTTCCTCTGTTCATCTGAGTACTTTAGAACTGAAAGTATTAACAAAAGTTTTGAATTAGTTTTGAATTTTTGTCATAATGCTCCATTTGATTTATTTCAGTTGAACGTGGATTTGTACCGCCTTTTTCAGACGCTGAAGCTTAAATTACATTTCAATGAGAAACCTGCAGATTCACAGCCAACACATAAAGAGGTAGGCTTTGGCCTTTATAAAAAGAGTGACTTTGTATCACCTACCACTTACCCAATGGTTGAAACATTTATTAAACAGGCACAGAGAGACATTGGATATCTGATAGACAATACCATGCTTCTTTGGTTCAATGAATCTGACAAAGCCTGAAAGAGATGCCCTTCAACATCTGCAGGCAGCTAGTCATCTTATTATCCATCCGGCCGATAAAGACGGGGCGGAATATTAGTAATGGACACAGACTTTATCAACTTAATGATACACAAGTTTATAAAAGATTAAGATGTGACCCTACCAATACCATACCTATAAATTTAATTAGGGTGTTGCTTATTTTGCCAGTTATACTACAAGAATATTACACAGATTTCATGTTTTAATGTGTTTTCATATATATTAAATTGTGTACTTTTATTGCTTACTTTTTCTTACTAAGACATTATACCTTATGCCTTAAATAGGTAAATTAGATTGGTGTGGAGTATAAACGGTTATATTGTGCAATGGCTGAGATACAGTACACACCTAAGTATAAATTAGTTTAAAAAAGGAAATATATTTTTTTTTAAATCTTACTTTCTGTATCATCTCATCTAGCCATTAAAATTTTCATTGCTTTTGTTATGTTTTATCAAAAAAAATAAGCCTTTAACTAAAATAGTTGCCATAATGTCACTTTGACCTCTTGTGCCATATAGAGATATAATGAGGGTTCAAATAGAACCCTGTTTCGAATCGAATCTGAGGGTTTCAAAGTCCCAATGAAACTTTCCGAACTCCCGGATTTCACGGAACCCAGATTTTCAGTAGACGATTATCGAAAATCAAACGTAGAAGATAATCGAAAATCAAAAAAAGAAGATCATCGAAACCACGAAAATAACCCTCAAAAGTAATGATCGATTTTGGTAACCCTCGAAAATAGCGCTGGATTTTGGTAACTTTCGAAAATAGAATGCAGAAGATTGAAAACAACCGATCGCGAGGAAAGATATTATAAAATATGTTTTGGTTATATTTACGGGTTCCACAGACCATTCCCCAGGTCATTTACAGTAACCTACTATTACTATTTGTCCCTCATAATGGACAGAAACTTTTGAAATTTTTTCTCTCGTAGACTTCTCCTCTGACATCAGGTTTCTTAGTGGACCTCAGACACCCTGCCTGACACTGTGCCCACTTACTATTTAATCAAAATATTAAATGAAAAAGAAGTTTCTAAAACTACATGTTACCTGTGCAAATGCCTTTTTACTTAATTCTTTTGGAGGGAAAAACACAACAAGTATGAGCAGGTAATTTCTCAGTTTTACATAATTACATTTATTAATTCATTTTCAGTTGAAAAAAATACAACAGTCCATGTTGCTCTCCACAACCCCCCCATCTCCCTCAACCCAGCAAAAAGCCACAGACTCCTCTATTCAAATGGTGCATGTCCCCCAGTACAACAAGCTATAAAAGTGCAGAACAAAACACTCATACCTACACAAGATTCAGTAACCGGCTGTAGCTCTGCATATTCTGCCTGTCCATGAAGACATCTAAGCTGACTTTCAATGTATCTGTTGTATTCAGTTAGATCAACTGGACTTAAAGTTTAGTTTTTGAAGACGTTTCGCTAGTCATTAAGAACTAAACTTTAAGTCCAGTTGATCTAACTGAATACAACAGATATACAAAGACCTGGATGAATGAGAACCTTCGCAAGCATACTGCTTTCAATGTGTTTAGAGATTGAGCCAACACGTCCTTACTGCTTCACAGTTAAGAGTTATTTATGTTGATAAAGCTGAAATCTCTTATCGTTAAAGGGAAACTGTGGTCCAAAAAAGACTTTAGGTAAATTGATAGGTATTGCTCTCCTGAGCATTATTATTATTTTCATTGTTTATTTTGCATAGTTTCAAAGTTATTTACATTTTTGTGTGTGATATGGCAGCAGCATCACCAGTTCAACTGAACTTTCTGCTTCCTGCTCTGAAACCATGTCAGTCAATCTACCCCATGTCTCCTCTTCCCCATTGCAGCTCCAATGGTCCCTCCCACTCATGGACCCCATGGTCACTCCAGTTGCAGGCCCCACTTGGCCGATTCTCTTACAGCCCCATGTGGCCCCACCCACTCATGAGTGTCTAAGCCCCGCCCACACATGGGGGCCGTGGGCCACTCAGACCCCCCTCCCCCCACAGAAAACTCTGTGGAAATGTGAGAACTCTGCCTGAAAAGGCTGTTTTCACATAGTTGGAGAGAAGGGCTGTAGATTCCCTTACCTACTCTGTCAGGACTTCACACAGAAGATAGGAGGAGGGACTTCCTGTTTCCCTTACACACTGAGGGAGTCTGAGGCTGTGCTCGCTGGCGGCACGGTGCAGGAGAAGCCTTAGGAATGTCACATCACCCTCCCACCCATTAACTTTCTGGTCAGTCATTTCTTTATATCTTGGGCTGTGGATCACGTAGAGAGGTGGTTGATGGCTTGTTTTAAAGGTAGGAAACTGGTCTTTCATTTACACTCAACTTGTTTGGAGACCACAGTTCCCATTTAAGTCGAAAGGGAAGGCCTCTTGTCATTTGTTCACCCCTATGAGAAAAAAAGACCCTGTTAATGGACTTGTTGGGGGTGGGTATGGTGGGCTTATTAACACTGGCTGGTGAACTGATGGTTGACTTAATACTACTGGTGAACTGGTAAATCTGTAATAGGAGGCAACAACACATACTGTTTAACATAAGAAGCCCGCACATACTTTTAAATATAAGATGTCCCCATCCCCAGCACATCACATACTTGTAAATATAAGATGTTCCCATGCCCAGCACATAAATTTGTGAATTTAAGATGCCCCAAAGCCCAGCATACACATACTTAGAAATATAGGACCCCCCCTTCCTAGCACATACAGATTTCTACATATATGATGCCCCATGCCCAGTCCACACATAGACTTGAAATAATAATATGCCCCATGCCTAGCACACACAGACCTGTAAATATAAGATTCTCTCATGCCCAGCCCATACAGGCTTGTGAATATATATGTTGCCCCCATGCCCAGCACACACTTACCTGTAAATATAAAATTCCCCATGCCTAGCACACACAGACCTGTAAATATAAGCCCCCTTTCCCAGCCGATACAGACCTGTGAATATATAAGTTGTCCACCATGCCAAGCACACACAGACTTGTACATATAAAATGCCCAATGTCCAGCCCACACAGACTGGTAAACATAAGAAGCCCACACATACTTTTAAATATAAGATGCCCCCATACCCAGCACGCACAGACTTGTGAATGTGAGCTGTCCCCATGCCCAGTATGCACAACTTTCACTTGAAGCCAGGATACGCCAGGCCCAAGTTGCATCCACATGAGACTCCTGCATGCAATTCCCTCCATGGCAAGTTAGGACCAATCTGTGCTGGGTTGCAGTGGGAGTGCTCTTTGAATAAACTCTTATTATATGGACATTACATTTATTTTGTAACTTTTGCTACTGTATAGATCCCTTTTATTGCCTGAAAATATTTCTATTATGTTCCCTTACCAATTAGTGAAATTTATACATTGCTCCAATCCAGACATAAAAAAGGTTAGTGTATGCTGCCCTATTCCCATCTTCCCCTGTGGCTGCTTGTTTGCACACAGTCTGATTTACTGCAGAGTTCCCCACTCCCCCTCCCCTCTCTGGTCATTCCCTTATTCAAATAATCTAGCTGTAAAACAAGCCTGTGAACCAAGCCGCGCATGCGCATTAATCCTCCTACACGTCACTCTAACCTTTGTAAACAAAAATATAAACCCTTGGCATGTAAGCCTGTAGAAAGCAAGTGTCTCTTCTTCTGGAGATACTTGCAACATAAGGAGTGGGAAGCAGGGTGAGTTAGGAGAGGCCCAAGTCCTGCAGTCCAATCTTCCTTTGACAGGCAACAAATTGGTGAAAGCTTGGGAGGAGGGGGACCCAGTCCTGCTCATTCTGCTTCTTTCTCCTTGTCTTTACTTCTTTTTAACACAGTATATGGCAAGCATTTTAAGTGAGCAGCTAGGAGTCATTGGGAGACTTGCTATAAAACTTGTGCAAGCTTAAACACTACAACGGCATGCTGTAAGGGGATTTGATTGACAGCTCAAGCAGGAGTGGTGTATTGAAATCTTGATTCTTTTAACTTATATATCTCAGGACAGAGGAGGAAACTGAAGAAAATAAAGCTACTCTGGGTGTTGGGAGGAATAGAACACATAGACAAAAAAAAATACACCATAGATGCCCTTTAAGGCTGGTACAGATGTGGTATTATAGTGTGGTTCATTGGGCCCTATTTGTCACCTTTCACATGTGAAATCTCATATCTGTACTTAACTTAAAGGATAACTGTATTGCCTCAATGCAATTTCTTTAAAAAAATTGCTTTATAAAGAGTAAAGGTGTGCAGCCCTCCCCAAAAATTTTTTTCCTGATTTCGAGCCTCTCTCTGCCTTCAATTAGCTGGCTGTGAATTCTGTCTGCACCTAACTGTCTCTCAAAGCTAGCATGTGAGAAAACACTCCTCCACCCACCCTTAATGAGCTTGATTATGTAGGCTGTATCCTAGCAACAGGACATTTCAAGTTTGTTAGACTGACAGAGGAGGAGGAGAGAGGTTTGTCAGACAATTCCCCTCCAGCCAATGACAAGTGTTCTGTTAATCATGGCCCTGGGCCATCTAGGAGGCGGGCTTTTAGCACTCATCTTTGCTGTGTGATATCTAAGGGAGGGCAACACGGCTGTAAATGTTAGTAAGTGATTTCAGCTGCTGGAAGTGTGGACATGTAATGGGGGTGATGTTGTTTTTTTTTTATATTGTTGTCCTTTACAAATTACCTTACCCTGTGTACATAGTAAATCCGCCTGTTCATCTTTCCTGAACCCATAAAAACCCAAAAATAGTAAAACTGTTTTCCAGAAGATGTACTGAATGTACACTGTACTTTTAATGAGCACAATAGGTTATACTTGTGATATACTTTACTGTAGGTTTGGTAAATATCAAGTGGAGTCATTGAAAACATTATAAAACTCAAGGTCCTCTCTATCGAGCTATACATGTCTGGTAGATTGGTGGATTAATTAGTTTGGTTTTAAAAAGGACTGTAAATAAATAAGGACTGTAATATATATATATATGATTATGATTTTTAGCCTGTAAATATTATGATATTGTTGTGATGTAATTTCCAACATATCCTTTAAAATACAGGGGTCTCTTTATTTGTGCTATTAATCTGAACTAGGATTTTGCAACATGAACAAGTGAGACACCATGTATCTGTGCTGATTTACTATTGTACACAATGAAAGATATACACTATGATTTAGTCAGTGCATTAACAGTTTTTTTCAGTTTTTATAAAATACTAAAAGCATTTATAGGTTTTTGTGTGAACTAGAACAATAAAGACCTTACATTATTCTTTTTTGAAAAGCGACATGTCTGTAACTTTGTTCTGTCCACTGCCCACTGATATATAAGCCTTTATTATAAATGTGACAGATTCTGGCAGTGCGGTCTTTTCTTTAATCCCTTGTTATTTGTTCTCTCCAAAGACCAACAGCAAGGATCAAATGAAATCTTTTTAATACTCTGCACTACACAGCTGGTGACTTTGAAAAGGTAGCTCTGAAGCTTATGTCACATTAACCTTAACCAGAACCTTGCAAAGGTGGGATTACGTCCTGGAGACATACTTTAAAACTATAAGTTTGCTTCAATATTTTGTATTTTACAATGACAAAGAATGTTTTCTGAATAATAAAATTAAAACCCGATAATTGACAAAAGTACATAAGTAAATCACACTTTATGCAAAAACCCTGAAGAAGGTGAAATAAAATTTAAATGCCATATTTTTCAGATTTATGGAACAAATATATCGCAAGAACACTTAAAAGTGTGATCTAAATTTCAAAGGACTCCCAAGATACATACTAGGTTGTTAAAGGTTCACCAAACTCGCTACATAATAGTAAAGAAATGAATTACCCACCAAAGACATCCTGCTAGAAGAGGTGCAAAAGTTTGACCATGCTTTTAGATTACAGCAACCTTTCAGATACCGGTATCAAGTTTTAACTAGGTTAGTTCTTTTAGATAATATCTGATTGGCTGTTGCATATTAGTAAAATAAGTAAAAAGGTGTTTGCACCTTTTATTGCCAGGTGTTTGTCTATGTGTCATGCCAGATGACATCCATATTAAAAAGAGAAAACCCGAACTTTATACATTTATGAGGAGGTAGAATTACTGTGGTGAAATAGAATTTTCAGAGTTATCTGTTTTGATTTGTCGCTTCAACAAAGAACAAATAAATAGTAAAAAAGGGTATTACACTTTTTCATGTAAAATACTAATCAAGTAAGCATTAAAGCAATGACACTGAAACTAGGATTTTATATCAGTCGCCATGAGCCCCCCTATGTGCTCCGCCCTCAGCTAGATTGATATGAATTATAATTAATTATTAATTACCACAAAGTTTAATAAAATCAATAACAATTATCTAGCCCAGCTGGTGGAACTCTCAGGTACTAAATAAACTTAATGCACAGAAACAAGTGGATTTTTGCACTTAAAAGACAATTATACTCACCTTTTTCCCAATCCATAGTTGCATAGTACACAAGGTGAGGACCTAAATCACTGAGTCTTAACCTCTGGGTACTTTACCTAACTTCTGGAATACTTACTCAAAGTCTTCCTCGGCACTCCACTTAGTCCCTTCTATGTCAGTGACAGTTCACAATGCTGCCAATTGGAAGACACAGCTCCTTGAAGCATGTCTTCCCATTGGCTGCATTGTGAAAACTAATGTCAGGTAAAGGGAGGCAATCCATGTTGCAAACAGATTACTGCATTTTGGGAACTCGTAATGTCAGAAAAGCATGGGACATATTACATCTCCCCCAAAGTGTAGATCGCAATGTATAGCAGTTCCTTCTGGCATCTCTATACATTATACTCTCAAAATACAAGGAAAAGAATGCAAAATAATCACTTATTGTAATGCTTTCTCTATTGGCACAGATTAACACTTGTGATTGCTGATCACTGATCAGTGCCAACTAGCAAAAGAAAATCTAAGTAAAACCTGTATTTCTGAATGGATACCGAGGTTGTAAACTTCCCCTTTGCATCTGTTTACAATAAAGCAGTAAATGAGGGAAGAACACTCCTTTATAATGGAAGAAGTTCAAAAGAGATTATATTATCTAAAGATTGCATAGATAGAGCTGAACGGAACTTCCAAGTTCTGGTCCAAAATTGGATTTTTAAATTTTTTTAAAAATCGAAAAAATTTAAAATCTGAAAACAAATGCATAAAAGTCAAAGGGAAATCAAAAATCCAAATGTTCAGATTAAATTTAAGGTATAAATAAATAGCAATAGTAAGTTAATGCAAATGGCTCAGAGACGTGGGAAATGGTCCGAGGAACATGTACAAAAAAAACCCTGACATTTTTGAGTTTCTGCATCACATGTTCAATGATTTTTGAATATTCAAAATCAAGGGCTCATGTATTTGCTATTTCTCCCATTTAAGGAATCGAGGATTAACATATTTGGAATAGAGGGTTTACCTAAGAGTTCCAAGACGTCCTTCTGAATCATTTGGAACCAGATTCAACTCAGAACTTCATCCCTAGTCCTAGATCAAATAATATTTACAACCAGGGTTCTTCTTAAAGGGACACTATACTGAAAAAATGACTTTTCCTAATTTTTATCTATAATTGAATACGTTTGTAGCACTTACTCTGATTTGCGTGGGTGGCTGAATGCGTTCAATCCAGCACACTTTTTGTTTAAGAGCAGTATCCCCCTCCCTCTTTTTAACCACTCCCACCCGACCTGACCTTCCCCCCACAAACCAACTGTCAAGCCTGCACACAGCATACAGCATTCCAACTGTCAAAACTATGCCACCATTCCAGCTACTGCAAAACTGCTCACAGAAGAATAGTTTTTAAGGGGGAAGGAACTTGATTGACAGCTGAAATATAAGAAGTTTTAGATTGGATATCTAGAGAAATAGGGGGCAGATCAACAAAAAAAAATTATACAGTGGTGGTTGGGAAAAATTATAGTTTCCGGTAATAGTCAATTTAAAATAACCTATTTTTCAGTATAGATGCACTTTAAGAGATATGGGTGGATTGCTTTTATTTACAACATTAAAAGCATATACAGGTATTAGTGAATTTATAATATTTAGGCCTTTCAAAAGAGGATAAGCCTTTTAAGATTTGAGTAAGTACGTTTCCAGCTTAAAGGGCAACTAAAGCCACAGAACAAAACTGAACCAGAAGTCAGGACACCTTGATATAAAACCAGTAATCTGTGTCTTACCTCTCATTTTGATACAGGCGCTGGGAAATTTACCTAAATAACATATGGTTTGTGCTTACTTCTCAGCATTCTAATATCAGACAGTTTGGTCAATGACCATATGTTCTGCACATGCTCATGTCCTTAGCTATGGCACAAACTTGTTACAGTTGGTCACACCCATTATAATCTCTAACCAATCCTTTTACAGGACAGATAAAGCAAGGAAGCATGTGACTGAGGTCAGGAGGTGTGGTCTGACACTGCACATACACACAGATACTTCATCCAGTTCTTAACAGGCTTTGATTTACTTTAACAGAGTTTACTAAAGTGGCATTTTATAGTGTATTGGTGTTTTTAGGGGAGTTGTTTTCAGATTCTGAAGTATAAAAAAATTGGGTTTAGTTCTCCTTTAAGCAACACAAAGAGTTCTTGTTTGTTCTTAATAATGAGGCAAACACCGTTAAAATAGGCTTAGATGTCTTCTTAGACTGTCTGCAAATCCCAATTTAAGGCAAATGTGTATTCATATATACAAATGGATACAGTGTCAGACTGAGGTGTTGGGGCTCACCAAAAAATCTGAGGTCAAGAGGTTAACAGGTTAGGGGGAGAAAAATTGTAAAAAAGGAACAAGACTTAAAGACAGTGACCTAAATTTTGTGTGCAGTGGCTGGTTTAAACTTTTTTTGTTTATTTCCATGTGTTCCTATTATTCCACCTTGGTAAGTATGGGCTGGTTAAAAGGTAAAAGGTATTCATTGAGGCAACAGTAACAAAATAAAATAAACATAAAGGTATTTAAAAGTATTTAAACATTGTAGGTAAAGGTAGAAATTGTTAGAGCTACAGTATATTAATAAACCCCTTCCTATCTGTAACACGGGATTGCCATAAGATACAGAAGAGGCCACTAAAACATAAGCTTTGAAATTCATTTACCACTTTATTTAAAGCAAGAATTACAATCCTTTAAACCCGAAAACTTTTTTGTTCAACAATAAATGAAGCTGGATGAAAAATATCACGTTTTAAATAAAAACAAATAAAAATATTAAACTGTTTTATCTAAGACAACGTGCTACATCCATTTCAAATCTTGTTATTCTAAAAATAAATTTGCCACTCTTTTTCCCACAAAGGAATACATCTGTCAAGACTTGATTTCATTATAACATGTCTGTCGCTCTCTGAAATGTATCAACAAAGTAATTAGACAACCCGGATCTTCAGATATTGTTAGATTACAACTTTTAACATTCTGACAAGTTTGTGCAAAAATAAAGGAGTGCAGAATGTTTACATCAGCTGTAGTAAATTTAAGCCTCCCACAGCCCATCCCGGAGTTATAAAATGAACCTTTCAGCATATAAATCTCTCTTTTTATCTTTCTCTCTATTGGTCGTTCCATCCTGAATATACACACCACAAATTATCCCTTTGTAAAACCCTTCTAATAATATCACAAGAAATGTACTTTGTCCTTTCTATTTGATATTTACTTATACTGTACATATTTGGCCAATAGTGTCAATATCTATGATCTCTTGTTAGCCCAATTTGCCATCTACTTTAAAGGGTTGGTACAATTTAAAGGGCAACTAATAAATAAAGGTTTGCAAATTTAGGTTAAAGAAAATATTACCCTGAGATGTTTTGCAATTTGATTAATTATTGGGTTTTTTTCACCCACAGAGTATAATGACATCAGCTGAAGCTACTCAACTCAAAAGATTAATCTATCTATCGAAAAGGACATGTTCACCCTAATAAGGTTTCCAGCAGGTTAAAGGGCAATTATGCACTAATAAGTACCCTCTCCCCTGTTAATTTTCTTCTCTAGTAAGTTGAATTTAGTACTTGTAATTTTGTAACTAAGAAGTCTTTCATGTTGTTGCCAGTACAACTCACATCTCATGTACACATTGGGCTGCTAAGTGGCAGATGAAATTCAATGTTGATAAATGTAAGGTGATGCATTTTGGACTTAAAAATACTTGTGCTACTTATACTATAATGGCTCTGTGTAACTGAATCCCTGTTGGAAAGGGATCTTGTTTTTGGTGGATAACAAACTTAAAGGTAGCAAGCAGTGCCAGGCAGCAACAGCCAGAGCCAGCATGGTATTGTCTTGTATAAAGCGAGGTATGGATTCAAGGAGGAAAATGTAATTCTCCCTCTTTACAAAGCATTGGTAAGGCCTCATTTGGAATATGCAGTGCAATTTTGGAATCCTGTGTACAAAAGGACATCTTTAAAATGGAAAGGGTTCAGAGAAGGGCAACTAAATTAATAAGGGATTGGGGGAGCTTGAATATGAAAGAGACTGGAAAAGTTACAATTATGTACGCTGAGAAAAGGCGCTTGCGTGGGGATATTGATTACTGTGTATAAATACATTAACGGCCATACAATAAACTATCTGGGGCATTGTTCACCAAGGAACATGTCAAAGGACACGAGGACATCCCTTAAGACTTGAAGAAAAAAGGTTTAGGCTTCAAGCTCGGAAAGGTTTTTTCACTGTGAGAACGGTAAGGCTATGGAACTGTCTTCCATGGACGTTGTAATGGCAGGTTCATTGTCAGTTTCAAAAAAAAGCTGGATGAGTTTCTGCAAACAAGGAATGTTGCAAGTTACTGGTATTGATACATAAAGTAGAGTTGATCCAGGAATTTTCCGATTGCCACTTGGAGTCAGGAAGGAATTTTTTCCCCCTTCATAAATTTGGTGGGGGTTTTTTGCCTTCCTCTGGATCAACCGTTAGCGGAAATGAGGATATGGCTAGATGGGTTGGACTGGATGACGTATGTCTTTATTCAACCTCAAATACTATACTATACTATGTAGAGCCACATCACCTGACCCCAGTATTCAATGTCTCTATGCACTCTCTGGTGGCGCAATATATAAATGCTATGTTTTAGCAACACACAGCCTAAGAAGTCACAGGTTCAAATCCCCTTACAATACAAAATAGTCTACTGCCTTAGTTTATTGCTTTTTTGTTTGTTTGTTTCCATTATATTTCTAAAAAAATAAAGTTTCTACATGTACAAACTTTATATATAGCAGCCCTAGGCAATATTTAAAAAGGCGCAGTATTGGTTTTTAACGATAATGATAATACTACTACTATGGCGATCATTAATTTATGATCGCTCTCGTAGTTGTATAATTACGATCTAAAATTAACCAATCCCCATTTAATATTAAAGCGGTATTTTACTACGGTATGATATTTTACAACCAAACGTTCATAGATTTACAAACGTTAGTCATAAATGTACATTTGCGGCCGTGATGGTGCATTAAGGTTAACCCATGATACCACAGGTTTTTAAATATGGCCCTCTGTTTTTTATTTAACAACCAGCGTGAATTGGCTCGCTAAAGTGCAAGTTTTAAAAACACACAGACCATTGGGTCACAGCTTCAAATCCCCAGGCCTATTCTTTTTTGTTTCTATTTCGTTTCTAGATAAAGCTTCTACATGTACTCATGTTCCACCCAGTTGCTCCTGTGAGAAAAAAGCTTTCAGGTTCGATTCCCAAGAGTTAATTTTTAACTCTGCCATATCACACACAAAAATGTAAATATCTTCAAAACTATGCAAAATGAACAATGGAAATAAATTACTAAAATTCTCAGGGGAGCAATTTCTATCAATTTACCTCAACCAAAGTTGTGATAATGGATTTCCCAAAACGGTGCCTGGTGTGCTATGTTATAATAAATATCAGTACCTGGAAGTTTGCATCCTCTATCTTCATGTTACTGCCAAACATACATTACTGAGTAAAGATGCATGAACCTGCTGACGTATCAAGTTGGTTGTGATGGTTCTAACAGTATGACAGTACATCCCTTTTACTGATGGATTTTAAAACATTAGATACATCTAGCTATTTCCTAAAAAATTAAGGTTATAACATAAAACACTGTCACCTTACAGACCCACTTATATGTTTGCTTGTTAAGAATTCATTGTACAAATATACCTCAGCACATTGTACTTGAAATAGACATAGTATAATTACTTCTGTATATATTCCTCACTTTTGGAAAAAGGATTTTCTTACTCAAAGCCAAGCCAACCACCAATCTTAACAACACACCCACCCACCCAAAAAACACACACAAGCAGGCAAGCAATTTTAGTAACATATGAAGGTCTTGTAAATAAAAACAGTACAGTTTGAAATCTGAGATACCCACATTTTACATTTTTAAAGCTCATATTGGAATAGCTATATACTTAAAATTGCTTACACTGTATATTTCATTTTGTTGAGGTTACATTATTAATACAGAATTTTTTTCTTTTAAAATCTGCAGGGACCTGTTTGTCCACTTGAGTTTGTCAATATCACAGAGGAGATTTTTAACACTCACAGGATATTGAGTTTTTATTTACATGTGAATGGCTACACATAAACTTTAAATTATCTTCCTTTATTGACAAATTATGTCTCTGTTTCATCTTGGTTTCTACATTTTCTTAAGAGCAGGATGTATATATAGAGAGTGTCTCTCTGGCTGAATTACATATATGGTTTACCTGATTTCCAGAACCTTTTTTGTAACCTTTAAACTAACCTTTACTTATATACATGCAGTGTATGCTGTTGGGACCCACCAGGAAAATTGACACCAAGGGCCCACCTTACATTTTATTTCTCTATTTTCACTCATTTACATGTCAATCTTACTCCTGCTTGTGTTTATTAAAATGTATTGCATACTGTCCCTTTGGCTCTGTATTTAAAATTTAGAAGTTTTCTCTGTTTTCTTAGGTGAAGAGACTGTGGGCCCACCGGGGGATTACCCTGTTACCCTGTGGGCCAATCCAACACTGTATACATGGTTTAATAATTTTTACGCTGTCATGAGCAAAATTATAGAATTGTATCGATGATTATTATATAAAATGGTACTTTTTAGATCCAATATACTAATTATCTTACCCTCGGATATATAAATATGAATTGCTAAAGAAATTCCACTATTTTGGAGTTTACGTGAGACAATGTCATTTTTTTTTCAAAGCATTAAGAAATGTTCTCTTATAAATATTTAAAGGGAATGTCCACCCCATTTAATAATTTTTCATATATAATAGGTCTTCCTCCCCCAGCCCCAACCGCTATAATAGATTTGTCAGAAACTCCCCTGATTACTTACCTTCCCTCTTTCCTCCAGCGTACCGTCTCAGCCCTCGGCTTACATGAAACTGCAAGCAGGGGGCCGGACTGGCAGACGAGGCTGCTGGCTGTACAGAACGCCGGGGGTAGAGAGGTAAGGTAAGTAACGATTGGGGGAGTTTCTGACAAATCTATTATAGCGGTTGGGCCTGGGGGAGGAGGACCTATTATATATCCAAGTGGTTTTACACAATAAAACGGGTGGGAGAGGGAGGGAGGGGGGGGGGGGCTGCAGTGCCCATGTTATTTTTCTCCCAGAGGAGAGACAGTTTTCTGGACTTTGGAGGGGCATAGCAGGGCAGCTATTGAAGCAGGGATGTAAGGTAAGGATTCTTATGCACTACAGAGTGGGGCCAGTAGTTGGTTAAATTATAGTTTTAGGGGTAGACATGCCCTTTAAGGAATAACAACTGAAGGAGGACAAAATAATTGACTAGGATTATTTTATATCAGTGTGTCTTCAATATTTATTTATAATGTTTCAAAGGCCATTTATTCTTTTATCTTGCTGACTGTGGTAATAAAATATTAACATGAAAAGACATTTAATATATTTTGTTTGAAAATGATGTTGTTGGTGACAATGACAACAAATAAAGTAACCCATAGTGGTCATCCAAAGCTAGGGGACTGATTACTTACGGTATATATATAAATAAAGTTAATAGAGTTAATTCAGTTAATAGGAACTGAAAAGATTTATGAGGAAAATTGATAACCTTTCCTGAAGAGATCGTGATTTGAATTTCTACATTGAAGTCTTGTGTCTGGAATTTCCAAAACTGTATAGGACAAACTTGCAGCTGTTAAATGGCAGAGAGCATTATTTTCCCATCATTGAAAACCCATGTAAAATAATTAGAATGATAAAAAGGATTTGTGTTATTATAATTGCTTTCAGACATAAAGAAATAGCCAGAGTATATCAAAGGTTATAACTTTCATCTTGTCTTAAAAAGCTGAATGGCAGCAAATGATGAGTGCGTGTACGGTTTGTGGTTGGTTGAAAAAACTATAAAGCATTTCGGTAGTTTACAGTGGGTAGGTAGGCCACAATATTTTGAAAAGAGCGATGCTACATTATTATACAGATGGAATTTTAAACTGGAACTGGAACCAAACTATTTGAGTTTGATCGGACTCGGACTTCTCGAACTATCCCGGACCCGGATTTCTCGGACATTCGATATTTTCCGTACTCCCAAATATGCGAGTAAAATGTCTATTATACCAATACGCAACTAAATGCCAAATTATCGAATCCGTGAGTAAAATGTCTATTAAACCAATACACGAGTAAATATCGAATTATCGAATCTGCGATTAAAATGTCTATTATACCAATACGCAACTAAATGCCGAATTATCGAATCCGTGAGTAAAATGTCTATTATACCAATACACAAGTAAATATCGAATTATCAAATCTGAGATTAAAATGTCTATTATACCAATACGCAAGTTATCGAATCTGCAAGTAAAATGTCTATTATACCAATACGCGAGTAAATATTGAATTATCGAATCCGCGAGTAAAATGTCTATCATACCTATACATGAGTAAATACCGAATTATCGAATCCGCAAGTAAAATGTCTATTATACCTATAGGCGACTAAATATCGAATTATCGAATCCGTGAGTAAAATGTCTATTATATCAATACACGAGTAAATATCGAATTATCAAATCCATGAGTAAAATGTCTATTGTACCTATACGCGACTAAATATCGAATTAACCAATCTGCGAGTCGTTCATGGGATAATTATTGAATGTTCGAACGCGAGAACTCGAAAGCAGCGCACGTTAGAGTAAAATTGATTTTTCGAATGTCCTGAAGATTCGAACATGTTCCCCAGACCATTTCCCAGGTCCCGCAGCCATTTACATTAAGTTACCATTGATATTTTAATTGTATTTCATTCAAACTTTTTAAACTATTTGACTCCCATTGACTTTAATGGGTCCGTTTTCGAACTTTAGAACTTTCCATATAGTTTGTAATGTTCAGCCATCTCTAAATATCAGTTTAGCAAGGGTTTTGTACTCATTTTGCATTGCCTGCGCCATTTGCAAACACTTTTGGAAACAGCATAGTGCAAGCAATGCAAAAAATTTAGCCATAATTATTACACTGCTTTTTTTTGCACCAAAAGATCGAAAGATCGTAATTTAGTTTTTGCATTAATTAAATGCAATAACAGACGAAAGTGGTTACTACATTGGGGGAACAAGTGCAGGTGAATTGTGATAAGAAAATTTATTGCATCTTTCCCTAAATATGTACACCATTTGTATGACATGCTGTGTATAACTTTGTCTGGTGTGTGCCGGTGTCTACCTGGAGGTTTTACTCGATGTACCCTGCAGAGGGACGGGTATGGGGTGGCTGCACCTGGACCACCACCTAGAAATGGTGAACTGTTACTGATTTAATTTGTATATATATATATATATATATATATATATATATACAAACAAACAATGTGGAGGGGTCCTAAGCCACTCCCTTACCGTAGTTCCGGTTGCCCCGTGCCGCTGGAGGATAGAGTAGATACAAGCAGGATGCCAGCGCACTCTAGGGACTTTTCAAGTGATATTTTATTAACACGAGGTAACAATCAGCGCGTTTCAGCATATTGAAACAGGCCTCTCAGGATACCTGATTGTTTACCTCGTGTTAATAAATATCACTTGAAAGTCCCCTAGAGTGCGCTGGCATCGCTTTTATATATATATATATAATATATGTGTGGCAGTGTGATGATGGCAGCGCGATGACGTCACATGCCCCTGAACGCGATTGCGCTGACACCACGCGCCCGGCCGTGCAAAGAGCACGCGCACGGACATCATAAGCATAGATGTGGAGGCTAGGAAAGAGGGGAAGCAAGCACTCACAGAGGGAGAAGCTCACCAGCCTTATCCTTCACATCCAAGATCTCACCAACTTTACAGCCACACAGGAAGGCTCAGGAGGGACCTAGGGGGTAATAAAAAAGGGGGGAAAGAGTAAAGCGGCATCTTACTATTAAACTAAACTTGATTTTACAGTGCACCTATCCTTTAAAAAGAACTCTTGTGTATGCTTGTGAAGGTTCTCATTCATCCCGTCATGGTATATCTGTTGTATTCAATTAGATCAACTGGACTTGAAATGTATTTCTTGAACCTGCAACACAGAGCCGAACATCCCCACTAGCACGAGGCGAAGGCTAAAAGAATGAAACATCTCAGAGGAGCCCTTAAAACTGTGGATATTCCAGACGGTGGCCTTTGTCAAAAGAAGTAGAAGGAAAGAAAAAACACAAATACCAACAGTGAAGGGAAAAGCAAGACAGGAGGAGAACATGGTCATCCCATATGTAGCAGGGGTCTCCGAGAATTAAGAAGAATTTTCAAAAAACATCGTATCCCTGTCTGCTTTAAACCGAACACACACTGAGGCAGCATTGGTACATCCAAAGACCCAATAACCAAAAACACAAGAAAGCGACATCATATATGCGGTGCAGTGCATGTGAAGAATGCTCTGATTTGTATGTGGGGAGACCAAACAGCACTGCATCAACGATGGCCCAGCACAGAAGAGCCAATTCCTCGGGTCAGGACTCAGCCGTGTTATCTGCATCTAAGGATAAGACTACCTTTGAAGATTGTAATGTTAACAACTGGCGAAGGAACGTGACTGGTTCAAGAGAGGTTTTAAGAGCCATTTATGTGAAAATAAAGAAACCAGCCTAATATAGGTGGGGGGGTCGACACCAACTGTCTGCCATGTACAATGCTGTTTTAACACCTTACTCTGGGCGTTCCTATAACACCTCTTAGCCACTATCTAATCACAACCCTTAACACCTGGCTGTGATATGCTTTGGATTTTCCAGGGTACATAATTGCACAGATTCTTGTACAATCATTCTGAATTGAGAAAGCCAGTCGGATGACTAGCGAAACGTCTTCAAGAACTACATTTCAAGTCCAGTTGATCTAATGAATACAACAGAGAAACTCTTGTGTATGTTTTAAACAAACCTAGGATAATGTCTCTAGTGTGGTCTGACAGGTCTATGCGCATGCGCGCTCTATGCGCATAGAAGACAAGGTCCGTCGGGACCTGTCAGACTAACCCCCGGGGGAGCGAGCGAGCGGGTAAGTTTCTTACCTTCTCTACTGGCTCCTGTTTGTTCTATTGAAGAACGGAAGGTAAGGCACAGCTCCTTTACCTCCCGTTCTTCAATAGAACTGGATTCCCAAATCTTGAAAATACAAGTGGAGATACCCTTTAATTACTTTATCTCTCTCTCACACATACACTATCAGTATATTTATAATATGAAAGTGTGATATTTTATAATCGGAGGTGCAGTGGTATATATCCTTATAAAAATCACTCAGCTATGTCACTAAGTGACTCATTTTTTATATCCCACTGCCCCTCCCATTCCAGTGTTCATGGCTGAACAATGACTTGGCGTTTTTTGCACTGTTTAACTTCACTAACGGAACCTGCTGCTCCCTGTCACTTCATAACCAATGTCATTCTCCTCCTCCACAAAGATTTGTTTAACCACATAGATGTTCCTTTCTACTGGGTTTAAGTTACAGTAGGTAGCTTGGGGGGGTTAAATTAAGGTGGGAATAGGGAGAAGGCTAGAATTTAAAATGCGAATGGGGTGAAGGAATCAGATACTTATGTATTATAAGAAATAATGTGCCCCTTATTATAATATAAGGATATTACTCTGTAAGGGGCACATTATCCCTTATATAAATGTTTGGGAGAACATATTGCAGATGTGTCCAAGGGAGTCCACCTATAGTCCAGTCCAACTTCTGAAGACACCAACATTACAGAATTTGAAATACTTGACAATAGAGTCACTAGAAAAATAACTGCAGTAAAAAATAACTTGAATATTAAAAAACAAGCAATTTAATAGCAAATATTAAAGAATATACAAGTGCCAATATTATGGTTAAATAGGTTAAAATATAATTTAAAAAGTTACCCAAAATGGTGTAAATATGCAGATATACTTCTGCTACAATATTGCTTTCAGATATCAAATTTGTTTAAAAATAACTATATATTAAGCAGAAGGCATGCAAATTTAATGAATCCAGGGCATTTCTGTTATCTGTAATATGCACAATAGACTGGACAAAAGACAATTTGATACACCAAAATGACTTCATTGGCCAGGGATTGTGTTATTTGAACATTCATTTACTTTTAAGTTACTGTAGTAATTGAATATACCCCCTTTCAGTAGTGTGCTCATCGTATTCTGCTGAATAAGGGATTTATGGTAACATTTATCTAAGCTCCATAAATCATGTATTTATACTGGAAATTATAGATCGTTTTTCCATCAAAATACATTATGGCAGAGAACAATCTATCAGATTGCATATGATTATAAAATGTAACTTAACAAAACAAAATTTGTCATTCTTGTAAAAAGAAACCTTTCAGAAATAAACAGTAAATATGTCTATGCAACACACGCACGTTCTGTATAGACACATCAGCTACTGTATGTGAAAACACATCTAAAGTTTAATACTCAATTACAAACAGGGCATGTGTATAATAGGTCAGAGCTGGTGTCAATGCATATACCAAAATTCCAAACACAGCACACAATATTATTTGCAGTGTTTGTTCTTCTGGAAAGCCATTATATACAGCAACAGTGTTACAAGTGTTTTTGTTCCCTTAATCAAATTGCAATTGCTCACACATTAAGGCTGGGAACACACGGACAGTCTATTTGTCCCTGTATGTCCGTCTGTCGTTGCAAATTCGTCTGCGGATGAATTTGCGAACGCTCGATGGTGTGGTCCCATAGGGAACCGCAAAATCAATCGGAATTTTAATGTTCGAATCGAATGCGATCCGGCCGAACAAATAATCAATGATGGTCGCGGCCAGCCACCCCACACCAGCCGTAAATCTGTCAGTCGGCCGAAAATATTGGCTGGTGTGTACCCAGCCTAACTCCCACATTAAGACAATATCTTTTATCTCTCCAATGCTGAAGGCAACAAACTTAATTTGGATTTATTTCATTATCCTGGCAGCATTCTAAAGGAGCCATGTCTTACCTCCAGTTCTTTAATAAAACCTTCAGGAGCCAGGAATGAAGGTAAGGAACTTACCGATCGCTCGCTCCTCCGCCACTTCATCTGACAGGTCCCCACGGACTTAGTAGTCTATGTGCATGCAGAGTACAGAGTCTGTTGGGACCTGTTAGATGAAGTGTCGGAGGAGCGAGTGATCAGTAGTTCCTTCCCTTTGTTCCCGGCTCCTGAAGATTTTATTGAAGAACAGGAGTGTCAGTAATAGGTCACTTTAAGGACAGCCATACATGTAAAATAAAAATATATTTTGGTATTGGAATATGTGAGACAGAAACCGATATTATATTTGTGAATGGGACACACAGGTCATGTTTGGTATTGTAGCAATTGATAATTAATACAGGAGAGAAATGTGTGGTCAATATCCCAGTACAATATACATATCTAAAGTTATATGGAATCTGCCTAACTGAGGGGGAATGAATGCTTTTGGCTAGTCTTATTTTCGACATTCCTGGACACTCCCACCTCATGCATAGCCCCGGAGGGGGTGGTTCAACAAGGGGCTTAAAAATCCTTGTAGCCCCTTTAACTGTGTTCATACTGAGGGGACATGCTAAATGTGTATGGATCATATTTCCTTCTCGCCCCGAGACACAGGACTTCTTCTCGTGGGTAGAGATGGCCGAACTTTCGAAAGTTCGGTCCGTTTTCAAACTTTCGAACTGTATGGAAAGTTCAAAAGTTGGAAAACGGACCCATTAAAGTCAATGGGAGTCAAATAGTTCGAAAAGTTTGAATGAAATAAAATTAAAGTTTCAATGGTAACTTAATGTAAATAGCTGTGGGATCTGTGAAATGGTCTGGGGAACATGTTCGAATATCCAGGACTTTCGAAAACTCTCGCGAGCGCTACTTTCGAGCTCTCGCATTCAAACATTCGATAATTATCCCATGAATGACTCGCGTATTCGAGAATTCGATATTTACTCGCGTATAGGTATAATAGACATTTTTCTCACGGATTCGAGAATTCGATATTTACTCGCATATAGGTATAATAGACATTTTACTCGCAGATTCAAGAATTCGATATTTACTTGCGTATAGGTATAATAGACATTTTACTCCCGGATTCAATATTCAATATTTAGCCACTTATAGATATAATAGACATTTTACTCCCAGATTCGAGAATTCGTTATTTAGTCACATATAGGTATAATAGACATTTTACTCTCGGATTCGAGAATTCAATATTTACTCACGTATAGGTATAATAGACATTTTACTCGCGGATTTGAGTTCAAGTTATAGTCCATCTCTACTATTGAGCAGGGTCTGTGAATATTTTTATTCCTCTTTATTTTATATAATTGTTGTACCTATTGTATGTCATTTTATTGTAACACCAATTTCATTTATTTTTGTGTTATATGCACTTAGGACTGATGCTAATTAACCAGTTAGTTGCTAGAGTGAATGGTGTATTGTTAACCATTTAGCTGCCAGGAAAGGGGTGTGCATAGTCAGGGAGAGTCAAGAGTAATTGGACTTTCTGCGCTGGCCAGTAGAAGTGCGCAGTGGTGGCAGTATTACGGATTGATTGGTCAGATCACATGCCCAGCGAACTGGCGTTCATGACAGGGAGGTAAGACACAGCTCCTTTACCTCCTGTTCTACAAAATTCGGAACAGACCCAGGGCACATATTGAAAGAATGTGTTATCTTCTAGCTAAGGAATTCATGGAAGTGTATGCGAGTTATCTTCAAATTTCTGGATATTTTGCCCATTTTCTTGAATGGTCATGTTTTGCAGGCATATTCAAGGCTGATTACCTCTATCTTTATAACCTTCTCCTTTGTTAACGCTCTGGGTAGAAAGTAAATCACACTATTGGCATGTTGTAGGTAAGAAAGGGTGACAAAGGTCAGCAAAGCTGAATACTTCCTGACCAATCAAATGTCACATTCTTATGTTCGTTGTCGGCAGAGAGAGAAAGGCAGGATTTATAGTCTGAGGAACGGGAGTTTGGACATTAAAATCTTCTTTCTAACATAATGCCTGGTTTCCCAGAGTAAGGGGCAGGGATATGCAATACTCTCCTTTATGTCCCTTGGCTTATGCATATGTCCAGAACCACTGGCTTAATAACATGCAACATAGACTATTGTATAGAGCCAATCATCTGACCTGCAGACATGACATGTTTTGATCTTGTTAGACCTGGTCAGTGCAAGATACAGATTCATGGCTCTATGGGGTAGGACTCTGGTGCACAATAGACAAGGCAGCTAGATAGCTTAGGGAGAGGGGGGCCAAATAAAATAATATGAGAATAAAAATGGAGCAAAACCTTTTGAAAACACAAGCAGGGAGATTCAATAAAAGTTCTTATCGTTTAAAATGGTGCTAATTTTACCCCAACCAATCAGAACTTATGTAACATTTGAAAGCCAACATCTGATTGGTTGGGGCAAAATTAGCACCATTTTAAACGATAAGAACTTTTATTGAATAACCCCCAAGGTATCTTGCAGTCTCATGCTATATGAATAGCATTGCCCACAAAACCTAAGAAACAAGAAGTAATTTCTCCCAGCTTCCCCAGAGTAAAGGGGCAGAGATATGCAAAATTCTCCTTTATGTCCCTTGGCTTATGCATGTGTCCAAGTCTAGCTTAATGACACGTTGACACGTTTCAATCTTGTTAGATCTTGCAAGATATAAGACGCTTCTGTTCCATTATAATTCAGGAACACAAGAGTGGGTGGGTTTTATTGTATCATCAGAGATATAAAAATGTAGGAGAGCCAAATGCAGGAGTTTAAACTGCAAGAATAATTTTAATTAAATGCAACATGTTTCGGAGCCAATATGCTCCTTTATCAAGCATGCATTAAGCTTGCCACGTGAGACGGAGTGGAGTGGGATTGGAGCCATAAAATAGCCAAATTTAGTGTGAGTAGCCCCAGTTTTTGTTTGGATTTTATTGTATACCTATTTAGCTCTCTGCTGACCGTGAGTGTGACCGTGTTTGTTTCACCTGTATACTTGTCATTTAAACTAGAAGCACACACAGACACATGCATTAATAGAGATTTGAACAGCCATGTTGTCTTGACTTTCAAGCCAAATTTAAAATGTATACTGTACTTTATATTTCTTGAGCTCATTTTATTATGGGAAAAAGAGGATTTCAGTCGTGGTCTTCTTAATACCGCAATTTATAATGACACCACAAAGCACTCCTGTCTAAATAATAGAAGGACAGGAGGTAAGACAAAGACAAAGCTCCTTTACCTCCCGTTCTTCAATTGGAAAAACACAAGTTGTTTTTAGTGATGGTGATACCCTTTAACCTATCTGTTTTTGCATTAATTGAAGAATGAAGGGTAAAGGAGTTGTCTTAACTCCCATTTTTCAATAAATGTAACAGAAGCCAGCTTTAACTAAACCATAGCGCACATGCTCGCTAATGTGCCATATAGTTTAGTTAAAGCGGGAAACAGTCAGGACCTTTCAGAAGAGCCAATAGTGGAATGCTCTCACAAGTTTCAAGGCTTCATTCCTGGCTTCTGTTCTATTAATAATTAATTGAAGAAGGGGAGGTAAGAGATAGCTCTTTTAACCCCCTTTCTTAAATGAATGCAAAAAATGAATAGTTTACTTTCTGAGAGAACTATTCCTTTAATATAGTTAGATATTTATAGTTAATTCATACAGGGAGATTGAATAAAAGTTCTTATTGTTAAAAATGGTGCTAATTTTGCCCCAACCAATCAGATCTTATTTAACATTTAAAAGCTAACATCTGATTGGTTGGGGCAAAATTAGCACCATTTTTAACGATAAGAACTTTTATTGGATCTCCCTGTAGAACTTTTATTGAATCTCCCTGTTTAAATATTTCAAAATAATGAAGACAAGCTTTTTTAAAACATAATTCACTAGTTTACTTTAAAATAACATTTGCTTTGCCACCTCTCTCCTGGGATCACCAAAACTTCAATGATATATTTAAAATGACATCAGAATGTAACAATGGTGATAAATCAACAATGAAAATCTATGGCAAAAAATCAATGACAAAAAATCCAAGATTCATTAGTATTTATCTTACAAGAGATGTGTTCCTTATGCCTTGTTCTGAGACAAAATATAATTTATTTTACATTCAGAAAAATGTTGTTTCTTTGTTTTATTTTAAACTAAACACATAGATTTATGGCAACACTTTGGCTATATATCTCTATTGTAATCCTTACCCTGTGGATATTAGAAGAACAGCGTAAACATTTCAATGCTTGCTTTTTGGAAACCGAACAATAATAGAAGTCTACAGAAATTTACCTTTAAAAATGATGTGCATACTTTGGATTTGAGATTAAAGAGTTTATTTCACTTATAGCAAAGTCAAATAACATACTGATACTTATGTACTCATATGTACCTTAATGCTAATTTCTGATATAAAGACTTTTCATTCTATTGCCATTTCTTTTAGTAACCTTTGAAACACATAAAAACATGTATTTTTTTCAAATTCACTAGCTAAAATTAAATTTAAACTGTTATACTGTACAGTATAGTAGAAAAGGGTTGTCATTAGATCACTGCGGTCTTAAGGTGACCATACATTAGGCCAATTTTATGTACAATTCAACATACAATCTGACATTTCCATTAATTGGCCGAAAAATTTTAAATTTCTCTGTTCTTATCATACAACATTAGATCGTAAAATCGATCGTAATTGCGATCGGGAAAGTCGGTTTTTTAAGTCGATTGGTAAAATGATTGCAGTGTTTCCTGAAGTTCCGTTTAAAGGTTCATGTAATGTAACCTCACAATAGACGACATTCGACATTAATCACAAAACAAATTGAATGTCGAACAATATTTATCGTACATCTTAGTACAATTAACATTGTACATCTGTCTATCAAAGTATTGGTTGGTTTAAGATCATAATTATGACTGTAATAGTGTATGGCCACCTAAACTGTATATCTCTCTTCCTGTAAACATAAACATGGGCATTTTCACTGACTTAACAAAGGCTCCAGACACAGTTGCCACTTGTGAAGAGAGATTAAAGATATATTAATTATTTCATCATTTCAGATATTTTATACATTTTTAATTAATACCTTTAAAGCAATTTTCTAAATTGGAAATTTATACTGGAAAGAGAACATAAAAAAAGTTTAGTTGCATTTTTATTTTTATTATTCTTTCTTCAATAGATGCATATGAGATAAACATTAAACAAACATAAACCCATTGCGCCTCATTCCAAGTTAAAGTGAATACTCTTTGTTAATGTATCCTTTCAGTCATTGTCATTGGTATTCATGACCACAAAGGCACAATTTATATTTACTACAGGATTTTTTCAGTGTTTCAGAAATGAAGACATTAATATTCACAAAGTATACATTACACATCTGAACATATAAATCCTGCTTCAAACATCTGTTGGAGGTTTCAGCTAAATGTTAAATAAATAATAGAAACCACAATTGGAAATGTTATATCATCCATTAATGTAAAAGCAGAAGTGTAACTAAAGATATTTTGCAGGCATTTGCCCTCTGGGGAGATGTTTTTAAATGAAGATCTATGTACCTTTTATAATAAACTTTATTTAAACAGGAATATTTTTATCTAACATTCTTATTTGTGTTGGTACATGATATTTTACTGCTCAAGTGAAAAATATAAATCTTAATATTTTATAATCTTTAATATTTTTTTATAATATTAGAAAGAGAGAGAGTGTATCTGACACACAGATAGAGAAAGAAAAGTGAAAAATGCAAATTTTGATGAAAAAGAATCCATTACAAGTACGTGAAATAAAATAATCTTTAAGGACATGTACATTTTTTCACTCAGCTTTTTTTTTTCTCCTTAATTCAAATGTTTTATTTCCTTTTTTTCCTTTTTTGTGTTTTTAAAATAGATTATAAAACTTTTTCTAGTCTTTCTTCCTCATATAGTAAAGCGTTTTGCCAATTCAGTATGTCAGTGTCTAAGATGCTTGGGATATTAACAAAAATGTGGAACCGGATTAAACTGCTCTGAAGGTTTCCTTCAACTTCAGATAGGTAAACTGTTGAAAAATCCATTGTACAGAGCTGTATGATTTTTTTTCTATAAGTGTAACTCTGAAAGAGGTAATGTTATAGTGTGTGGAGATGCAGTACAATCTATGTTAGACTGTGGCAAATTTAAAGCAATCTTTAAATTCTTATGACAGATTAAGCCTGATCACATTTGAAAACTACATATTCCAATGCTGTGTAGCAGTTCATTTAAGACATGATGAATGGCTACATTGAAATCAATGCACCCTGCATCATGCTTCTAATTTAATTGCCAACCAGCCTTTCAGTGTGTGCCTTAAAGGGAAAAATGACAGCTACTGTAGGTTGCCAGATAATTTGGTCTAATATGGACACATTAAATTTAAATAAAAAAGCAGTTCTGATTGCAATTAAACAACATTAATTCCAATTCAGCTATGCTGCACATGTTTTTAATAGGTGTTTCTACACGTTTCACTTACCCTACCTCAGTATGCATAGTCATCTGGATGATCACTCTCTATACAGGAAGTAATAAGCATGTGTAGTACCGAATATTGAATCTGTTTGCAATTTACAATAGAAGTCGCTCCAATCTTTTGCCCATTCACACCTATAATAAAGATAGGAGTGTGATCGGAATAGCACGCTGATGAGAAACTGCAAGTGAAATGCTGGTAGGTAAGTTTAACTCTGTAACCCAGATGTTTTATTATTCACAGAGAGGTTCCCATAAGTGATCTCACCTTTCTGTGAATAGATGAAGATGCAAGGTACATTAAATTACCAGTTGAGTGTCCCTTTAAATGCATTTATTAAAATGTATTAAAGACAAAATATTTGGCAACCAGAGATACCAGATAAAAGAATTTAAATAGAAGTCAATGGGGGCTAAAAATCTTAATGTTCTTATTAAATTTAAGGTATAAATAGCAATAGTATCTTAGTGTAAATGGCTCAGGCCTAGGAAATGGTCTGGGGAACATGTACACATAACCTAAACATAATAAAGAAAAAGGGGTTTCTTCATGTTTAAGCTATTTTCGAGGTTCACAAATTACGATCTCCTAGCTCAGTGGTGCTCAACTTGTGTTTTTCTATATTAGCTAGTATAATTCAAATAATATGGAAATCTGAGGGATGGATTTAAGAAAGATCACCAAAAGCTAGCTGACACCAGGTGTGAGCAATGTCCATCCAAATCTAGAAGCCACCCCCTGTGTGCTGAAATGACTTTTCTACTGCGCACTCAGCAGTGAAGACAATCGTTAATCTATGATAACGTGATCCTAGATTTACGATCCCCATAGAATGCCATTGGGGAAGTTTACTACCAGATGGTATTCTACTACCAAATGTTCGTTAATTAACAAGCGTTCGGGATAAATGTACGACTGCGGCCGTATATTTATGTCTGCTGTCGTACATTAATGATAATGCCTCTGTGTACATCCATGCATATGGCAATCTGATTCAGGACATGTGGGAGATTTACTTTCAGGTAATAGCTCTAGCTTTGAATACTCTCTCTTTCATTTTTTCACACAATTTAAAAGCATGGATTGTTGTGGAAAACTGCGTCCAGAAATCTGCATGGATTATGCAACAATGGCAACATTACGTAGCTAAAGATGTGGAGATTCAGGTTTGTTTCATTTGAAAAAGATTCAGGAGTTTCATTTGAAAAAGTGGAAGCTGTTCAAAATGCAGAGCACTTTTCTTGTAATTGCACTTATGTAAATGTCCCATTGGTGGCCATGTCTCTGTGTACACCCACGCATATTGCATACCATTTGATTTAGAACATGTGGGAGATTGACTTTCGGTGGGTTTTTTTACTTGTCAAATAGATTAAGGCAATATTTCTAACTTAGAATCGGCTTTCTTTAAATTTTTTCACAAAATCTCCTAAAACCAAGGAAATTGTGGAAGCTGTTTAAAACACAGAGCATTACACCACTTACAACAACCTAGGGGTATGTAGTTTCTAAAAAGCTTTTCCTTAACTGTTAACCTACATATGTCTGGTATCATTGTACTCAGAGATAAACTTGTATTTTTAATGACATTTATCAAAAAAAGCTACTTTTTTTATATTTTACACAAAAATCAAGTAAACTCTCCAAAAAAGTAGCAAAATTATTTTTTAAAGTATACATTGGGCTGAAAAGGGGAAGTTCAGTGCAAATACATATAACTTTTCAGAAAAAAAGAGCAGTATTTTTCATCCTAATGACCTTAATCTGCCAATTCAGCATTTGTCTGTGTATAAATAAATGCAACTGAACTACTGACTTCCTGTTTGCAGAGACCCTAGTAGAGACCGTTATGGTTTTGCCTTGACCCAGCGCCTGGGTTGATTCAGTTGCTCAGAGAGATCTGAGCATGTTTGACCCATCCAACAGCCAATCAGTAGAAATTACTCTTAGGAACATTCAAGGATGTGGTGCATTCTGGGAAGAGAAGGACTGTTAGAACCTGAAATGTCAGCTAAACTAAGTCAACAGCAGGGAACAGCAAAGGGTATGAAATAAAATGATTTTCAAAAGGGGAGATGAATATGTAGAATAACTAAGAAGGCATTACACAAACTACAATTTAACAAATATTGATCATTTCCACCATGAAAACTGTCCGTGTTTTAAAGTAAAAAAAAAAAAAACATAAAATGAGATAAAACTATTTGCAGGAGACAGATATAAATCGTCATCTTAATAAATAGACATGTTCAAAAAGTACATTGGACATTCCATACGTAAAAAAAATGGTTTAAAATCAAGAAGAAAAAAAACTAAACTTCTTAACATATTGTTATAAACTGGTTTATCACAGTGCTCCCTTCTCTACTTTTATATATACTATTTCTTTTAAAGTATTAACAGGGAGATTCAATAAAAGTCTTATTGTTTAAAAATGGTGTTCATTTTAATCAGATCTTTATTAACAATTTGAAGCTTACACCTGATTGTTGGGGCAAAATAGCACCATTTTTAAACTATAGAACTTTTATTGAAATAACCTGTAAGTTCAGTAGTCAAACAGACGCATGTAAGGAACAAATAATATCTGGAAAACTAAAACAGGCTCACTTGTATCTTGGTGTGCTCTCTGTACCTTCTTTACCACTGCAATCAACTTGGGGAGCTTGGTAAATTATTTTTTTTTCATTATTTAAATCATTTTTTATTCAAAAGCAAACCAATTGGATAAAAAACAAGGCATATATATTTTAAACAGTACTATTTGGGCTTTAGCTTTTCTTTAATGATCCCAATTCATAGTATTACTGTTTCTAATTACAGTTTTAGGTCCAGATCTGTTACACTGCTGTACATTCCTCCTGAAATGCAGCAGTGTAGCTGAGATCATACACACTGCTAATAGCTTGATCTTTTAGAAAGTAGAAAATACAGTGTTTAAAGTTTTTGACAATCAGTTTCTTCGCATAACCAATTTACTTGACTCAAGCCAGTACATTTAAAAAGCAAATGAATGTTCCAGCTTTGAGATCCAGATCACAGCTTTAAAATACAGAATGTTATCATGAAGTAATATCTGAAAATGAGAAGACCATTGGCTAATAAAGAAAAAATAATTCCAAAATCATTAATATTCTAATTTAATATAAAAGGCATATTATGTAAAAAGGTTTTTTTTTATTATCATTATAATTGCTTGCACTATCCTCTCGTCCTCTAGGCAAGAGACCACTCTTACAAACTGGAGGAAAAGGAATTTCAGGCTTTAGCAACAAAATTGTTTTTCCCTGTAAGGGAAGTTACACTGGGCTAAGTGCCCTGCCAGAAATGCCTGAAAAGTAGGCTTAACTCTGAACGCATTCATACAAGGCCAAGGACAAGCTTGGACAAGCAGAATATCCAGGGTACAGCTGGCAACTGTATATATGTGCCCGCAATTAGTTGGTGCGTGAGGCTGGGTTTTGCAAGGATGGGTTGAACTTGGACAGGCATTTGTTAGGTTTTTTTTCAACCCAAAATAATTAGGAACCGTGGTTGCAGATTTAAAGTGAAAAAGCTGATGACTAGTATTTATAACAAAATACATGATAAAAAATGCAGAAACTGAAATGTGTTTTGATGTAGTATACTGTATATATTGCCTGTAGTCTCTAGTCTGCCGGTACATCAAGGTGAGGAGTAAATAATGTGTTAAATTATTTATTTATTTTTCCTTTTGTGAATTGTCTACTTCAAACTCACACAGTGATTATCTTGTTTCTTAATCACCTAATTAATCATTTTACTCTTTGGAAGCAGATTGTCCTGTTTTCTAGCAAAATCCAAAGAAAATATGTGTTTGAAGAAAGAGAATATTACATTTTAAACTAATGCCCATGTTTGGTAAATGATTGTTTCTTTGAATGTGCTGATTTGCAAATTGAAAAGGAGAGTAAAATAAAACTAAACTGATCTAGTGCATTCTGGTATTGGCATTGAATGATCAGCAAAGACAAAGCTGATTCTAGACAAATATATTTAAAAAATGTATAAGCACAATTAAAAACAATTCAGAAATCTATACAAATTATCAGTAACTTCTGTTTACTATAAAGAGTAAAACAACGTGGAACTGTAAAATTACTGTACGTAGAGTCTAAAAATGAATCTTATAAGGAACACAAACAGATAATGGAGGAAGACATAAAATAAAAAGTAAAACATACAATAAATAACAAACAAGAACACCAATTTAGACTAGAGGTTTTTATAGTTATTTATTAAAAGGGAATGTAACTTTTCACAATGTACCTATTGATCCAAATATATTGAACAAACACAGTTGATTATACTATGTCTTATACTTGAAAAAAAACAGCTCAGCAGTCATGTATATTGCTTGCCCATATGTGAAAGAAGAAAATCCATTAAATATCAACAAAATTTCATATCTCTGTTAAAGGAAGTGCTTCTCAAAAATGACACTTTTACAGACATATGTATAATAAACTCCCCTGTGCCCATCCCAAGGATCCCTTTCTTGTGAGAAAAATTTCGCTTGTAGCCTCTGCAATCAGCTTGTAAAGTTCTGCTCGTTTTTGGTGGGAGTCCTCACTCTGCACTGCTTGTTGTATCTGCTGAACTGACATGTTTGCAACTAAAGATGTCCAAACTTTGCAAAACCCGTCCGCTCAAAGATCCGCAAATTTTTGAAAAATTTGAATGAAAATCCGCGAGTGGACCTTAAAACCCATTAAAATGGAAAAAATCCTCGAAATATGAGAAAAAATCCTCGTAATTTTGAAAAATTTTCAAACGGCGGTTCGGAAAAGTTCAGAAGGCGGAAACCGGAAGGAAAATCGCCGCTATCCGCTGTTCGCGACACAAGGTAATCCGCCGCGGATTCGGGTTCGGATCGCCGAACTAGGCCATCAATAGGATCAACCCCTCCTTTTTCACGTGCACTTTTTTTGCTGCATCAGATTTAGAGATGGCCGAACTTTCAAAAGTTCGGTCCGTTTTCGAACGTTCGAAAACTATATGAAAGTTTGAAAGTTTCGAAAGTTCGGAAAAAGTCAATGGGAGTCAAATAGTTTGAAAGTCTAATTCAAGATACAATTAAAATATCAATGGTAACTTATGTAAATGGCTGTGGGACTGTGGAATGGTCTGGGGAACAAGTTCGAATATCCAGGAACATTTCGAAAAATCAATTTTACTCTAACATCGCAATATTTTGAGTTCGTTTGCCTAGGTACCATGTACATTTTACTTGCGGATTCGACTGCTCGGTTATAGGCTTTAATGGACACTTTACTCATAGATACGATGTTCACGCCTAGATACCATGGACATTTACTCGCGGATTGATGCTTGCGATATAGGTTTTAAGGGACAACTAAGAAACTCATCCAGCTTTATCAGGAATATTTAGCATTAATGCAATTAAGTCATACAATATTACAACTGAATGCCAGGGTGAGGTATTCACAGGTATCCTTGGTTGGTGTGGACGTGGTGGTTATAAAAGATTGAATCCGTGTTTAAGGGGGGTGGCAGTTGTGGCTGAGATGCAGGCTGGGGGTGTGAGGATGCTGGATGACGTGTCATCAAATTGGGTTCATGGAGAAAGAAATATCCTACCACTATGTCTGTTACTTAAACCTACTGCCCAGACTTGAATTAGCTGTTGGGTCCACTGTTAATTTAGAGATTTATAGCATTTATTAGTGTGCACTCTACCTTCAAATACTTTGTAGGCCTGGGTTGCTACAGTTGTGATTTGAATATCCAACATAAAAGTAAATTGACAGAAGCAATCACAGGGCGCTTGTGCAGAAGTTCAACTGTTATTTATGGGCAAGAAACAGTTAGTGACATTTCCGGTGTATCTTAGACCTTCTTCAAGTATCATAGCCAGCTTGAGAAAGTCTAAGAACAGGACCGAAACGCGCTATCTGATGTTGTTGCACATGAAATAAAGTTGAAACCATCTGTACAACGCCTTGTGAGTGCTCGCAATTTGACTTGTATGGGGGGATATCATTATCTATTATTATCTTATTATCCATCTATCTACTATCTATCTACTAATCTATCTATCTATCCATCTATATCATTAATTTCATTATCATCTATCTATCTGTATCAAAAGCCTTTGCAAAATCCAGGAAGTAAACTACATCTAACTGCTATCCAGAGTTAAATTCTACTTACTCCTCATAAAAGCTAAGCAAGGTGAGTTGACAAGATTCTAACTCCTAAATCCATGCTGGGTACTACCTGATTAATGTGCAGCTTGAAAGAACTCTAGAACATGTTCCCTTATTATCTCTGTACTTGGATCTTCTATAGTGGCTATAGAGGGGTGGAAAAAAATTATTTAGACATTGTCTTTATTGTCATCCTATGTTCCTCGTCCCTCATTTCTTATATAAATATACTTCAAAAAATGTTAGGCTTAGTGATGCTTTGTTAGCTATCCAACTTCTTATAAGTTTTAGCTAGGAGTTTTTCGCTGTTTCATTACGGACCATGCTAGGCACATGACGCGAGCAGCGTTAGCGAGCAGAGCAGTCAGCAGTTAGCCCTCGCAGTCGAGTGCTAATCATCATCTCTATTTAGTCATTATCTATCTATCTATCTATCTATCTCATCTATCTATCATATTATCGTCATCATACTATCATACTATCATTCATATCTTGTATCATATTAACTATACACTATCTATCTATCTCTCTACATGGCCATGGGGCCTGAGTGGCTAACTGAGCAGTGGACGGCGTTAAATAAAGTGTAGTAAAATCATCATGGCAGGATTACCAGCCAGTGTGACCTGGAGCAATTATAGGGACCACAAGAGACTTCATAGCGGGGGGACAGACACAGTGTGAACAAGTACATTGGGTTACCCCAATGAGCTGTACAACCCACCCCCTCCATAGTCTGGCTCTTAACCTACTGTTTGACCTGCAGTCCATGGTTCTTCTTGTGAGTGAAAACAGTGTCCAACCCCTCCGAACAGAGAGAAAATAATGGCACTGACATTAATACGGAGTTATATATGAAGCAGGCGCAGCTCTCGAAGCTAAAACAAATCCTTTTTCCACTGAATCCTTTAAAAAAACAACTTGGCACTGGCTACAACAAGGCAGACTCGCGGCGGAGGACGGGAAACACAGGGGGCCTAACGCGTTTCGTGCACGTCAGTCACTTCGTCAGAGGCTGATGGGCTACGGACACCTGCAGCTCTTAATACAAACTCCCCATGGCCATTATGACCCCAGCCACCCCACCCCCCATGGGGTAATAGTTACGCTGCCTAACTCTTCTTAGTCTGTCTCTTTCCTCGTACATAGTTATGTGGTGCATACCTCTACCAGACACATGCCCGCAACAGCGCGATCCTCGGTGCAACGCTAAGAGAGGCACTGAATCACGGACTACAGTGGCCTTCCAATGGCATGCGCCAGGGACCCACAGTAGTCCAAATCTGCCAAGGGCAGAGAGACACTTCAGGAGCTAAGGGAGAACTATTACCGGGGAACATTACTAGGGAACAGAGCATCACACACAGAAAACAGGTAAGAGATGGATTCTGCTTAATTATGTATTCTATTAATACTAACTTGTTTTCATCAATGAACTATTCCTTTAAAAGCCATCAGTTGTTTTGTACCCTGAAATAATATAAGTGCATGCAAATATGAAAAAAATAACAAACTACAAATTGCTTTTCACCCAAATGTGCAGATTGTCTAGGACTAGACTGAGATTGAGTACTACATAGAGTACATCGATGCACTTTTTGTTTTGCTAGTTACTGGAACTGCAAAGGACTTTATTTTTATATGATGAAAGACACAAGAACATTCCCTGTTATCTTAATCATTCACAAACTGTGGTCTCCATATAAAAAAGGGCCACTCCTATCTTTAAAATAACTTCAGATCAGACTTCTAGCTGCAGTCTATCCAAAGTTACACCAGTATAAGGGGTGTTTCCTGCCAGCACGTGAGCTGTGAAATCACCAGCACCACTTTGGGCTGCCTACTGCTGGGAAAAAAACATCATAAGCTGATCATAAGCCCTGCCCCTGAACTTCTTAATAATTTTAAAGGTAGTCACAAGCCTGAGTTTTTTTTCTCCCTACTGTGTTTATGGTAGAGGAAAGGAAAGAGAATGGTTGCAGGCCTGGAACTAGCTTCATAAAATAACTTTTTTGTTGGGGTGGCAGGCTTATGACACTGCCTTTCAAAGAGACTCAGAGAGACAGCGGCAGTATAGGAAGTGTGACTTTACAAGCCATAAATTGTACAGAGAAGCTAGAGACCTTGACAAAGGGGAAAAAGTACACTGAAACATTGGAGAAACAAAAAGCATTTATAATTAGAATGGTTGCGGTGGTGGGTTAACTTTACATGCATATGTAAAGCAAGGAAGGATTGCTACATACCACCTAGCACACAGCACCAGTGTAAAAATGAGGTTTGTGGGACTCCAACCCAAAATGTGACCTTTAGATTTCTCAGGATACACTGCTTTCCGAAAAAAAGTTTTGAAAATAGTAAAAAAGCAATAAGTGTGCAGTGCACAAGATATTAAAATATATCAGCCCAAATGAAAGCAGAATGTTGCAGAATCTAGAAAACTACATTTATATAAAATATATTTTTCAGTATGTTTCCTGTTTTATTTTAGAAATGAGCATTTTGACTTCTATCTTATATCTATATCATCTTTATTCTTTAAATTAACCTTAAGCTCTGGTAACAACCTAGCGATTTTTCTCCTGACCGACAGTTACGCGACCGATAGAGGACCGCACGATCGGACGAGGTTTTCCACCGATCATCCTTTTCGATTCGGACGAACGATCGTGCGGACATGGCCGCATTCGATGCGATAATTTCGGTCCGACGACCGATACACTGAACTATCGGTCGATCGGACCGAAAATATCTCATGTGTGTACCCAGCTTTAATTTCTTTAACGTCAGACCTTTCTCTCTTATGTTAGGCTAGTGGGGGAAGATGCATGCTTGATATCGTCCCCCGGTGCAATGGCTTCTGCGGTGTTATATGCCAATAGCAGCTCTCGGTTCATCGTAAAAGCTGTTAACTATTTGCCAGTTAGCTGGCTTAAAGGTGCCAAATAATTTGCTGCTATTGGTATACAGCATTGATTGCGGCAGCTGCTGGTTAACTTTCAGGCTAGCCCCGCAGCCACCGGAGGGAAAACCTCATACATTCTTAACCCTTGAAATTTGGTCCGAAGTCCCAAATCTGTACAATCCCCAGTTGCGACAGATCAGTGGGATTTTGGAACGAGGGGTTCCATGTGGACCCAAATCCAATCTCTATATAGCGTGGATGTAAATTGCATGTTTTTTTAAAGGCTTGATCAAGCTCTATAGGATTTTGCTCTACCCACAGGTGCCATTTGAAGACATACTAAAAGCTGAATATTAAGTTATCAGAACGGGACCGGATTCTGAATCGAACTAGTTCGGAGTTCGAACGGACCCGTTCGATATTCTGACGCGGACTTTCGATTTCCCAGACTTTCGATGTTATCGAATGTTCGAGTATCGAATCGCGAGTTAAAATGTACATGGTATCTAGGGTGCGAACATCGAATCTGCGAGGTAACATGGTCCATCGTTACCTCGAACGTTCGAACGCGAAAGCTCGCGAAAGTCACGCGCGTAGAGAAATTGATTTTACTGGATATTGGAACATGCTCCCCAGACCCATTTCCCAGGTCCCACAGCCATTACATTAGTTTACCATTAATATTTTAGTTGTATTTGACTCAACGTTTCAACATTTGCCTCCCATAGAACTTTAATGGGTCCGTTTTTCAAACTTTCGTAACTTTTACAATAGTTCGAAAGTTCGAAAACGGATCAACTTTCAATAGTTCAGACCATCTCTAGTTATCAGAAACAAAGCACGCAATGGAGGCTTTCAGCTCATAAGGAAAAATACATTATGTAAGGACTCAGTCATATAATATAATTGGTGTGGCAATTGCTAATGCTTTGATTTATGTACAAGAACTGCACGTTATAATGCAGCAATACATTGCTAATAGTGTATATAGCCTAAAATTTAATTGAACTGCACTAATATTCTGTTTGGTTTGTATAAATGTTATGCATGCACACCAATCAACATGTAATTTAGATGGCAAATGATTCATTTAAGATTATATACAATGCAAAATATCACATATTGTGCCTTAGTGCCAACTAGAGATGAACGAAACTGGAGAGTTTTTTTCAGATAGCAGTTACGCGGAACCTACTGAAGTTCCAAAAATCCGATTAAATTGGAATTTTTTAATTTTCTATAGCATTTTTAAATTTTTGATAAACTTTTCGATTTTTTGATTGAAATTTTTTGATTTCAATCAAATCCATCAACCCACAAATCCAGGTTCATTTAAAACTGTTTATAAGTAGAGATGGCCGGTTCGCGGACCAACACGGGATCCGCCGCGGATTATCCGTCCGCGAACGGCGGATTATTCGGATTTCCGCCTTCCGAGCTTCGAACCGCGGATTTTTTTTTTTTTTACGAAAATTTTCGAAAATACGAGTATCTCCGCAATTACGAGAATCTGCGATCTGGGACCAGGAAAAAACCGAAGATCCTCGTAATTACGCGGATTCTCGTAATTACGAGATTTTCGTAATAAAAACGAGGAGAAATTCTTGTAAATTCGAATTTTTGGGGATTATTTTCAAGACGGAGCAAGCCACCATGACCCAAATTAGCCAATGGCAGCAACATGATTACATGTTTTACGGGATCCTCGTTTTTTGGAGATCCGGGTTTACGGAGGTCCTCGTTTTTACGGAAATCTCGTATTTCGAAAAAATACCGTTCTCGCTAGCGGACTGTAATTTTTAGGTATTGAGGAATTGTACGTGTTTCTAAGGACATTACCAGGTCCCTGGTGATTAAGTGTACTTATCAGGCATTTAGACCACTTTTAATGCGGAATTTGGCGAACTTTCATTTTAATACATTTAACGGTCCGCTCGGGATTTTCGAATTTACGGATTTTTTGAAAATCCGCGGATCCTCGCGCGCGAGGATTTTCGAGTTCGCACAAGTTCGGACATCTCTAGTTATAAGACAAAGGAACGAACCTCAAAGGGAGGTCCGGAAAAAAAAAGCACACTCCATATTAGATCCACCAAAAATAATATAGGCCGCTAGGTAGGTTTCCATCAAATGTCAAATTTATTAAAGATACATTATAAACATCATTAAGCATGCATATATGACAAGAATGCCAAGTGCAATTAACTTATCTAAAACCATCACATAGAGCATCACATAGAGCAATCACAGGCGTCCCTGTGTGCTTTTAAAGGTAATAAGCTGCCATGGACCTGATGTAGCAGTCTTAGAAAATCCCAAGATGCTACAATCATTGTCCATGGGATCACTAGTTCTACATCTAGTAAAATGTAAGTCTTCTACAAAAGAAATCTGAAACATACCACTTTTTTTTAGGTGCAAGTCAATTAGTACTTCAGTTTTCTATTTCTCATCTATTTTCCGTTTCTTTTTGTTAGATTTCATTAGAGTTACAAAGTTGTTCAAGCCACTTTAAATCTATTTTTATTCACTCACTGAGATTGCACACCAGTAAATACACCTCATGTTTCAAAATTGTAAAGGTCATTTTTCTGTTCTAATCAATCACCTTCTTGGCTGGTGTCTGGATTGATTTTGAAAAATTTCTAGGTAATGATTAGCTGAAGCTCTTTCTTCTAGAATCAGTTGCATTAAGGAGGATTTGTCTTGGTATCCTGGTGTCACTGTGGTCTGATGCCCCCTTGCTGATACTAATCTTCAGTGATTTGTAAAGTTTTCTAAGGTCCTCCTCTCTCTTATTATCAGAGCTGCATACCCTGGCCAACTATACCCAATAACCAACCCTTTTTTTGTTTCTATATAAAAAAAAAAGTACAGTTGAAAATTAAGCTATCACCCACACACCTTACTCTGCAGGATTGTGCTAGAAAAAAATAGGTTAGACAATTAGGGTCCTACCATGATCATGCGTTAGAAGGTATGGGGGTAAAAGGATAAAAGATAATTGTTTAAACCAAAATGGAAGGTAAAATATTCTTGCTACTTTTTTCTGGGAGGATGGTTTTGGTGGGTATACTTGTCCTTAAATATGTTAAAAAACATGTACAAACATTTTTTCACTCCCTTAAACAAAAATTAATTTCCCTCATTTTTTCCCCTTTTCATTTGTAAATAGAAGATTTTATAACTTTCCCTGTCTAACTTCTTATATATAAAAAAAAAAAGCAAGAAAAAAACAGCAGTGGGTATACTGTAAATCAGGTACATGCATGCTTTTATAAGCTAAACAACATAATGGAGTATTGCATATCTCCGTCCTTTCCTGGGGAACCTGGGAGTAAGAAATGACTTTTGTTCCTTAGATTTTGTGGGCAAGCTATTCATATAGCATGAGACTGCAAGATGCCTTCTGTTATAAAAAGGAGTTTCTCCATTTTTGTGCTCAGTGGAGGGCTTTTGCTCCTTTTGATCCCCCTCTCCCAAGCTTTCTAGCTGCCTTTTCTACTGTATACCCAAGTCTACACCATAGAGCCATGAATTTGTATCTTGCACTGATAAGATCTAACAAGAGCGAAACATGTCTGCAGGTCAGATTATGGCTTCTATATGTTAGGCTATTGTTGCATGTTATTAAGCCAGCAGTTCTGGACACATGCATAAGCTAAGGGACATAAAGGAGTATTTTGCATATCTCTGCCCTTCAGTCTGGGGAACCTGGGAGTAAGAAATTACTTCTGGTCTTAGATTTTGTGGGCAATGCTATTCATATAGCATGAGACTACAAGATGCCTTCTGTTATAAGAAGTGTGTTTCTCCATTTCGTTGCTCAGTGAAAGGCTTTTTGCTCCTTTAGGCCCCCCTCTTCCTAAGCTTTCTAGCCGCCTTTTTTCAAGCTAAACACCAAATAAACCAGATATAAGTACGTACTGTAGTTCAGGACAGATAACATGGGGGTGTACGAGTGATTAAAAAACCCAGCCAGTTATGAGGTTACGCTTGATATTATCAGTTATGCTCTTTACAAATAAACCTATGGTGTGAAGCAAAGCATATTCTGGACTTTTGGCAGTTAACCCTTTCAGTGCTAGCAAAATTTATAATTTTGTCACATTGAGTGTCAAAAAGTTTTCAGGATTTTTGCCTCAATAAGAAAAGTTTACAGTAGGAAAACCTCCAGTAATGTTATACATGTCTTTGCACATGATAGGTTCCAGGGTGGAAATCTCGTACCCCCCTGGCCAGGAGGTACTGCGTGGCTACAGTTTGCCTAGCTGAACTCCGCCATTGTGCAGGCAGGAAGTTCCGGTTCGGGTCCGTTTTTATGAAAATCCTTGTTTTTACAGAACATCCTCGTTTTTAACGGAAATCCTCAATTTTTGAAAATACCGTTTTTGAAAATTCAACGCTAAGCGGGACTGTATTTTTAAAGGTATTGTTAGGCATTGATACGTGTTTCTAATTAAGGACATTACCAGGTCCCTGAGTGATTAAAGAAAGTGTACGTTACCAGCTCTTTGACCACTTTTTGTGCGATGTTGCCGAACTTTCATTTTCATAATACCTTTTACCGTCCGCTCGCGGATTTCGAAAAAATCTGTAAATTTGAAAATCCGCGAGCGGATCCTCGAGCGGACCGGATTTTTCGAAGTTCAGACATCTCTAATGGTGACTACCATACACACAAAATGCATTGGTGTGAATGAAGAAAGTTTACGACTGATTTATCCAGAAGAACTATTTCCCCTGACCATGCATTTTTTAAATTATTATTCTCATTAACGTGGCAGCTGTGCACTCATCCTCATCAACTAAGAGTTACAGCTTTTGAGGTTTCTGCAAACTGCTGGATATCAACACGCCTTCAAATTTGGTAAAGCAAGATTGCAAAATGATCCAATAACATTCATATATTTTGTTTTGTTGAAAGTTTTCATAGTTCAAATACTGGAACAATTGTCATACCAATAAGGATATAGTAAAGAGCTCTAGTCATTTATCTGTTTTCGTGCTTGCACTTATCCCCTTTGTATATACTAGGGGGCCGATTTTCCCAGACATCACTGCGCAAATATAAGTCATAGAGATTGACCAAAAACCATTTCTACACAAAGTGGTCACTAAAACATACTACAATGGAAAACAAATACCTTTTTTAAATGGAATAATATTCATGTACCATAGACACAAGCGGGGGCTAAAGAAGGGCACTGGTGGGTCTTCCGCACAAGACCCCTTACCGGTCCGCACCTGCATGACAACAAGGAGCAAAACAAATAGTGTTTAATAATTTCCTCTGTTCATCTGAGTACTTTAGAACTGAAAGTATAACAAAAGTCTTTGAATTAGTTTTTGAATTTTTGTCATAATGCGCCCATTTGATTTTTTTCAGTTGAACGTGGATTGGTAACCTCCTTTTTAGACTCTTAAGCTTAAATTACATTTCAATGAGAAACCTGGCGGATTCACCGCCACACATAAGAGGTCGGCTTTGGCCTTTATAACAAGAGTACTTTGTATACCTACCACTTACCCAATGGTTGAAACTTTATTAAACAGGCACAGGAGCATTGGATATCTGATAGACACTACCATGCTTCTTTGGTTCATGATTGACAAAGCCTGAAAGAGATGCCCTTCAAAATCTGCAGGCAGCTAGTCAATCGTATTAAATCCATCGCGATAAAGCCGGGGCGGAATATTAGTAATGGACCACAACTTTACAACTTAATGTACCACTTTTATAAAGATTAAGATGTGACCCTACCAATCATACCTCTAAATTAATTTAGGGGGGTTGCTTATTTTGCCAGTTATAACTATCAATACATTATTACACAGATTTCTGTTTTAATGTGTTTTCATAATATTAAATTGTGTACTTTTATTTATTGCTTACTTTTTTCTTACTAAGACATTATACCTTATGCCTTAAAGGTAAATTAGATGTGTGGAGTATCAAAAAAACGGTTATATTGTGCAATGGCTGAGATACAAGTAACACCTAGTAATAAATTGTTTAAAAAATGAAATATATTTTTTTTAAATCGTACTTCTGTTCATCTCATCTAGCCATTAAAATTTTCATTGCTTGTGTATGTTTTCTCAACAAAAATAAGCCTTAACTAAAATATTTGCCATAATGGTCACTTGACCTCTTGTGCCATATAGAGAATCTATGAGGGTTTTTCAACATAGAACCCTGTTTCGAATCGATCTCTGAGGGTTTTCATCAAAGTCCCATGAAACTTTCCGACTCCCGGATTTTCATCCGGAAACCCAGTTTTTCCAGTAGACGATTATCGAAAATCAATAAACGTAGAAGAATAATCGAAAATCAAAAAAGAAGATCATCGAAACACGACAATAAACCTCGAAAGTACTGATCGATTTTGGTAAACCTCGAAATGCGCTGGATTTTGGTAACTTTTCGAAAATTAATGCAGAAGATTGAAACAACCGATCGCGAGAAAGATATTATAAAATATGTTTTGGTTATCTTTACGGGGTTCCACATACATTCCCCAGGTCATTTACAGTAACCTACTATTCTATTTGTCCCCCTCATAATGGACAAAACTTTTGAAATTTTTTTCTCCTAGACTGTCTCCTCTGACATCAGGTTTCTTAGTGACCTCAAGACACCCTGCCTGACACTGGCCCACTTACTATTAAATCAAAAATTAAATGAAAAGAGTTTTCTAAAACTACTGTTCCCTACCTGTGTCAATGCCTTTTTACTTAATCTTTTGGAGGGAAAAACACAACAAGTATGCAGGTATTTCTCAGTTTTACATATTCATTTCTTAATTCATTTTCAGTTGAAAAAATACAACGTCCCTGTTGCTCTCCACAACCCCCCCCATCTCCCTCAACCCAGCAAAAAGCCACAGACCCTCTATTCAATGGTGCATGTCCCCCAGTAACAACAAGCCTATAAAGTGCAGAACAAAACCTCATAACCTACACAGATTTCATAACCGCTTTAGCTCTGCATATTCTGCCTGTCCATGAAGACATCCTAAAGCTACTTTCAATGTATCTGTTGTATTCCGTTAGATGCAACTGACTTAAAGTTTAGTTTTTGAAGACTTTCCTAGCCATTAAGAACTACACTTTAGTCCAGTTGATCTAACTGATCCAACGATATACAAGACCTGGAGAATGAAACCTTCGCAAGCATACTGCTTTCAATGTGTTTAAGATTGAGGCCAACACGTCTTACTGCTTCACAGTTAAGAGTATTTTATGTTATAAGCTGAATCTCTTATCGTTAAGGGAAACGTGTCCAAAAAGACCTTTAGGTAAATTGTAGGTATTGCGCTCCTGAGCATTATTATTATTTCATTGTTTATTTTGCAATAGTTTTCAAAGTTATTACTTTTTGTGTGTGATATGGCCAGCAGCATCCCAGTTCCACTGACTTCTGCTTCCTGCCTTTTGCTGAACCATGTCAGTCAATCTACCCCATTTCTCCTCTCCCCTTGCGCTCCACTGTCCCTCCCACTCTGGACCCCATGGTCACTCTCCAGTTGGTCCCCACTTGGCCGATTCTCTTACATTCTCTTAACAGCCCATGTGGCCCCCCCCCCTTCATGAGTTTCTAAGCCCCCCCCCTCCCACAATGGGGGCGTGGGCCACTTCAACCCCCCTCCCCCCACAGAAAACTCTGTGGAAATGTGAGAACTCTGCCTGAAAAGGCTGTTTTTCACATATTTGGAGAGAAGGGCCTGTAGATTCCCTTACCTACTCTGTCGGAACTTCACACAGAAGATAGGAGGAGGGACTTACTGTTTCCCCTACACACTGAGGAGTCCTGAGGTGTGTCGCTGGCGGCCCGGTGCATGCGAAGCTTAGGAGGTCACATCACCCTCCAACCCATTAACTTTCTGGTCAGTCATTTCTTTATACTTGTGCTGTGGATCACGTTGAGAGTGGTTGAGGGCTTGTTTTTAAAGGTAGGAAACTGGTCTTTCATTTACCTCACTTGTTTGGAGACCACAGTTCCCATTTAAGGTCGAAAGGGAAGGCCCCTCTTTCATTTGTTCACCCCTATAGAAAAAAAAGACCCTGTTACTTTTTGTTTTTGTTTTTTACACAATTGGACCCTTGGTTTTTGTGGTGGGTATGGTGGGCTATTAACACTGGCTGGTAACCTTGATTGGTTGACTTAATTTACTTAAATCCCTGGTGAACTGGTAAATCCTGTAATAGGAGGCAACAACCATACTGTTTACCATAAAATCCCGCACTACTTTTAAATATAAGATGTCCCATCCCCAGCACATCACAATACTTTAAATATCAGATGTTCCCATGGCCCAGCACATAATTTGTAATTTAAGATGCCCCAAAGCCCAGCATACACATACTTAGAAATATAGGACCTCCCCCTTCCTAGCACATACAGATTTCTACATATATGATGCCCATGCCCATCACACCCTCGACTTTGAAATAATATATGCCCCATGCCTAGCACACCAACCTGTTAAATATAAGATCTCCTCATGCCCAGCCCAATACAGGTCCTTGTGAATATATATTTTGCCCCCCATGCCCAGCACACACTTACCTGTAAATATAAATTCCCCATGCCTAGCCCACACAGACCGTAATATAAGCCCCCTTTCCCAGCCTAGAAAGATACAGACCGTGAATATATAAAGTTGCCACCATGTTGCCAAGCACAACACAGACTTGTACATATAAAATGCCCATGTCCATCCCACACAGACTGGTGAAACATAAGAAGCCCACACATATTTTAAATATACCATTCCCCCATACCGCAAACGCACAGGGACTTGTGAATGTGGATCTGTCCCATGCCCAGTATGCACAACTTTCACTTGAGCCAGAATAGCCAGGCCCAAGTTGCATCCCATTAGACTTCCTGCATGCAATCCCCTCCTGGCAAGTGTAGACCAATCTGTGCTGGGTTTGCATGGGATTGCTCTTTGATAAACTCTTATTATATGGACATTTGACATTTATTGGGGTTGTAACTTTGCTTACTGTATAGCTCCCTTTTATATTGCCCTGAAAATATTTCTATTATGTTCCCTTAACCAATTAGTGAAATTTATACATTGCTCCATCCAGACATAAAAAAGGTTAGTGTAATGCTGCCCTATTTTCCATCTGATCTTCCCGTGGCTGCTGATTTGCACACAGTCTGGCTTTCCTGCCGAGTTCAACCCCACTCCCCCCCTCCCCTCTCTGGTCATTTCCCTTTATTCAAATAATCCTCTCTGTAAAACAAGCCTGTGAACCAGCCCGCGCATGCGCATTATCCTCCTACACGTCCTCGAAACCTTTTGTAAACAAAATATAAACCCTTGGCATTAAGCCTGTAGAAAGCAAGTGCTCTTTCTTCTGGAGATACTTGCAACCTAAGAGTGGGAAGCAGGTGAGTTAGGAGAGGCCCAGTCCTGCATTCCAATCTTTCTTTGACAGGCAACATTGGGTGGAAAGCTTGGGAGGAGGGGGACCCAGTCCCTGCTCAATTCTGCTTCTTTCTCCTTGTCCTTTCACTTTCTTTTTTAACACCGTATATGGCAAGCATTTTAAAGTGAGAGTAGGAGTCATTGGGATACTTGCTATAAAACTTGTGCCGCTTAACAACTACAACGAAATGCTGTAGTGGATTTGATTGCCACTCAAGCAGGATTGGTGTAGTTTAAATCTTATTTCTTTTAACTTATATATCTCAGGACAGAGGAGGAAACTGAAGAAATAAAGCTACTTCTGGGTGTTTGGGAGGAATAGAACAATAGACAAAAAAAAATACACCATAGATGCCCCTTAAAGGCTGGTACAGATTGGTATTATAGTGTGGTTTCATTGGCCCTATTTGCCTTTCACAATGTGAAATCTCATATCTTGTACTTAACTTAAAGGATACCATGTCTTGCCTCAATGCAATTTCTTTAAAAAAATTGCTTTATAAAGAGTAAAGGTTTGCAGCCCTCCCCCAAAAATTTTTTTCCCTGATTTCGAGCCTCTCTCGTGCCTCAATTAGCTGGCTGTGCATTCTGTCCTGCTGCACCGAACTGTCTCTCAAAGCTAGCATGTAGAAAACCTCCTCACCCACCTTAATGAGCTTATGATGTAGGCTGGTATCCTAGCAAACAGGACATTTTCAAGTTTGTTAGACTGACAGAGGAGGTGAGAGGGTTTGTCAGGACAATTCCCCATCCAGCCAATGACAGTGTTCTGTAATCATGGCCCTGGGCCTCTAGGAGGCGGGCTTTAGCCTCCATCTTTGCTGTGTGATATCTAAGGGAGGGCAACACGGCTGTAAATGTGTAGAGTGGGATTTCAGCTGCTGGAAGTGTGGACCAGGTAATGGGTGTGATGTTGTTTTTTTTTAATATTGTTTGTCCTTTACCAAATTACTTACCTGGTACATAGGGGAAATATCCGCCTGTTCATCTTTCCTGAACCATACAAACCCAAAAATAGTAAACTGTTTCCCCAGAATATGTACTGAATGTACCTGTACTTTTAATGAGCACAATAGGTTTATCTGTGATAATACTTTACTGTAGTTTTGGTAATACTCAGTGGAGTCATTGAAACCATATAAACTCAAGGTCTCTCTCCTATCGAGCTCTACATGTCTGGTAGATTGGTGATTAATTAGTTTGGTTTTAAAAAGGACTGAAATAAATAAGGACTGTAATTAATATATAATGATTATTATTTTTAGCCTGTAAATTTAGATTATTGTTGTGATGTAATTTCCAAACATATCCTTTAAAATCCAGGGTCTCGTTATTTTGCTATAATCTGACTAGGATTTTGCAACATGAAACAAGTTAGCACCATGTTATCTGTTCTGAATTTACTATTGTCACAATGAAGATATACCTATGATTTAGTCAGTGCATTAACATTTTTTTCAGTTTTGATAAAATACTAAAAGCCTTTATAGGTTTTGTTGAAACGAGACCATAAAGACCTTACATTAGTCTTTTTGAAAAGCGACATGTCTGTACTTTGTTCTGTCCACTGCCCCTGATAATAAGCCTTTATTATAATTGGACAGTTCTGGCAGTTGCGATCTTTCTTTAATCCCTTGTTATTGTTCTCTCCAAAGACCAACATCAAGGATCAAATGAAATCTTTTTTAATACTCTCACATACACGCTGGTGACTTGAAAAGTAGCTCTGAGCTTATGTCACCTTAACCTTAAGCCAGAACCTTTGCAAAGGTGGGATTACTCCTGGAGACATGACTTTTAAACTATAATTTGCTTCAATATTTTGTAATTTTAACAAATGACAAAGAATTGTTTCCTGAATATAAAATTAACACGTAATTGACAAAAGTACAATAAGAAATCACCACTTATTTATGCAAAAACCCTTAAGAAGGTGAACTAAAATTTAAATGCCAATTTTTTCAGATTTATGGAACAAATATAAATCGCAAGAACCTTAAAAGTGTGGATCTAAATTTCAAGGACATCCCAGATACATACTAGTTTGTTAAAGGTTCCCCAAACTCGCACATATGTAAAGAATGAATTACCCAACCAAAGACATCCTGCAGAAGAGGTGCAAAGTTTGACCTGCTTTAGATACAGCAACCTTTCAGATCCCGGTAATCAAATTTTTAACTAGTTAGTTCTTTTAGATAATATCTGATTGGCTGTTGCATATGTAAAATAATTAAAAAGAGTGTTTGCACCTTTTATTGCGCAGGTTTTTTCTTGTGTCATGCCAGATGACATCCATATTAAAAAGAGAAACCACGACTTTTATACATTTATGGGAGGTTAGAAATTATCTGTGGTGAATAGAATTTTCAGAGTATCTGTTTGATTTTCGCTTCACCAAAGAACAAATAAATAGTAAAAAAGTATTTACCTTTTTTCATGGAAATACTATCAAGTCAGCATTAAAGCAATGAACACTAACTAGGATTTTTTAATCAGGTCGGCCATGAGCCCCCCCTATGTTCTCCGCCCTCAGCTAGCTTGATATGAAATTAAATTATTAATTATATTACCACAAGTTTAATAAAATCACTATAACAAATTATCTAGCCCAGCTGGTGGGAAACTTAGTACTTAAATAACTTACGCACAGAAACACGACGTGGATTTTTGCGCTAAGACAATTATAACTCACCTTTTCCCATCCATAGTTGCATATACACCGGTAGGACCTAAATCACGGATTCTTATTACCTCTGGGTACTTTACCTAACTTACTTGAATGGATCTTCTCAATCTTCCTCGGCCTCACATTAGTCCCTTCTATGTCCAGTGACATTTCACATATGCTGCCATTGGAAGACACACTCCTTGAAGCAGTCTTCCCATTGTGTCTGCATTGTGGAAAACTAATGTCAGGATAAGAGGGCAATCCAATGTTTGGCAAACAGATTATGCAATTTTGGAACTCGTAATGTCAGAAAAGCATGGGACATATTACATCTCCCCCAAGTGTGATATCGCAATTGTATAGCAGTTTCCTCTGAGCATCTCTTACATTATACTCTCAAAATCAGGAAAGAATGCAACATAAATCACTTATTGTAATGCTTTCTCTTGGGCACAGATTTAACCTTGTGATTGCTGATGCACGATCATGCCACTACGCAAAAAAATCTAAGTAAACCTGTATTTCTGAATGGATACCGAGTTTGTAAAACTTCCCCTTCCCTGCATCTGGTTTTACAATAAAGCAGTAAATCAGGGAAGAACACTTCCTATATAATGGAAGTAATTCAAAAGATTTAATTATCTAAAGATTGCATATATAGCTGATCGGAACTGCAAGTTCTGTCTCGAAATTTGTGGTTTTAAATTTTTTTAAAAATCGAAAAAAATTTAAAATCTGAAAACAAATGCATAGAAAGTCAAGGGAAATCAAATCCCAAATGTTCATGATTCAATTTAAGGTATATTAATAAATAGCCATGTAAGTTAATGGCAATGGCTCAGAGACGTGGGAAATGGTCCGAGGAACGGTACCAAAAAAAACCCGACATTTTTGAGTTTTCTGTCATCATCAATGTTCAATGTATTTTTGATTATCAAAATCAGGGCTCCTGCTTTTGCTATTTCTCCCCATTTAAAGAATCGAGGATTAACTTTGGAATAGGAGGGTTTACCTAAGAAGTCCAGATACGTCCTTCTGAATTCATTTGGAACCGATTCAACTCCGAACTCATCCCTGTCCTAGTCAAAAATATTTACAACCAGGTCTTCTTCTTAAAGGACACATACTGAACAAATGACTTTTCCTAATTTTTTATCTTAAATTGAATCCGTTTGTAGCACTTGACTTCTGATTTTGCGTGGTATGGCTTGAATGCGTTCAATTCCGCACACTTTGTTGTTTAAGAGCAGTATCCCCCCGCTCTTTTTAACCACTCCCACCCGACCTGACTTCCCCCACAAACCAACTGTCAAGCCTGCAACACAGCTGGACAGCAGATTCCACTGTCCAAAAACTATGCCACCCGATTACCAGCTACTGTCAAACTGCTCACCGAAAGATAGTTTTTAAGGGGTGAAGAACTTGATTGACAGCTGAACTATAAGAAGTTTTAGATTGGCTCTCTATAGAAAATAGGGGAATCAACAAAAAAAATTATCACAGTGGTGGTTGGAAAATTAATAGTTTCCGGATAATGTTAATTTGTTAAAATACCTATTTTTCAGTATAATGCACTTTAAGAATATATGGGTTGGAATTGCTTTTATTTACAACATTAAAAGCATATACAGGTATTAGTGATTTATAATATTTATCGGCCTTGTCAAAAGAGGATCGCCCTTTTAAGATTTGATAAGTCACGTTCCAGCTTAAGGGCAACCTAAGCACAGAACAAACTGACGACCAGAGTCAGGACACCTTGAATATAAAACCAGTATCTTGTGTCTTACCTCTCTTTTTTGATACAGCGCTGGAATTTTACCTAAATAACATATGAGTTTGTGCTTTACTCTCTCAGCATTCTAATATCAGACAGTTTTGGTCAATGACCATATGTTCTGCACACTGCTCATGCTCTTAGCTATGGCCAAACTTGTGTTCAGTTGGTCACGACCCCATTCATAATCTCTAACCATCCTTTTATTATACAGGACATAAAGCAAGAAGCATGTGACTGAGGTCAGGGAAGGTGTGGTCTGACACTGCACATACACACAGATACTTCATCCAGTTTCTTTAACCAGGCTTTGATTTACACTTTAACCAGAGTTACTAAAGATTGGCATTTATACGTTTATTATGGGTTTTTTGGGGGTTGTTTTTCAATTCTGAGTATACGATGAAAATTGGGTTTAGTTCTCCCTTTAAAGCAACACAAATAGGTTCTTGTTGTTCTTAATATGATGGCAACACCGTCTAAATAGGCGTAGATGTCTTCTTAACTGTCTGCAAAATCCCAATTTAAGGGGCAAATTGTGTATTCAATGATTACAATGGTACAGTGTCAGCTGAGGTGTTAGGGGCTCACCAAAAACATCGAGTGTCAAGAGGTTAACAGGTTAGGGGGAGAAAAATTGTAAAAAAGGAACAGAACTTAAAGAGCAGATGCCCATAAATTTTGTGTCATTGGCTGGTTTAAAAACTTTTTTTGTTTATTTCCATGTGTTTCCATATTATGTCCACCTTGGGTAAGTATGGTCTGTTTAAAAGGTAAAGGTATTCATTGCGGCAAACATAACAACATAAAAATAAACATAAGGTATTTAAAAGTATTTAAACATTGTAGGTTAAAGGTAGAAATTGTAGAGCTACAGTTATTATAAACCCCCTTCCTATCTGTAACACGGGATTGCCATAAGATACTAATAGGCCACTAAAAACATAAGCTTTGAATTCATTTCCACTTTATTTAAAGCAAGACTACATCCTTTAAACCCAGAAACTTTTTTGTTCAACAATAATGAAGCTGGATAAAAATATCACGTTTTAAATAAAACACAATAAAAATAGTAAACTGTTTTATCTAAGACAAACGTGTACATTCCTTTCATAATCTTGGTTATTCTAAAAATAAATTTTGCCACTCTTTTTTCCACAAAGGAATACATCTGTCAAACTTTGATTTCATATAACAGTCCCTGTCCGCCTCTGAAATGTATCAACCAAAGTAATTAGACAACCCTGATCTTCAATATTGTTAGATTCCACTTTTAACATCTGACAAGTTTGTGCAAAATAAGGAGTGCAGAACTGTTTTACATCAGCTGTAGTAAATTTAGCCTCCCACAGCCCATCCCGGAGTTATCAATAACTTTCAGCATATAAATCTCTCTTTTTATCTTTCTCTCGTGCATTGGGTCGTGTCCATCCTTAATCTACACACACAAATTATCCGCTTTGTAAAACCCTTCTAATTAATATCACAAGAAATGTACTTTGTCCGTTTCTATTTGATATTTACTTATACTGTACTATTTGGCTAGATCGTTCAATATCTATGATCTCTTGTTAGCCCATTTGCCATCTACTTAAAGGGTTGGTACAATTTAAAGGGCAAACTAAAATAAAGGTTTCAAATTTAGTTAAGAAAAATTACCGCTGAGATGTTTTGCAATTTGATTATTATTGGGTTTTTTTCACCCACAGAAGTAATACTGACATCAGCTGAAGCTACTCAATCTCAACAAGATTAACTCTACTATCGAAAGACAAGTTTCACCCTATAAGGTTATCCGAAGGCAGTTAAAGGGTCAATTATGCACTAATAAGCCCTTCATATACGCCTCTCCCCTGTATTTTCTTCTCTAGTAAGTTGAATTTAGTACTTGTAATTTTGTAACTAAGAAGTCTTTCATGTTGTTGCCAGTACAACTCACATCTCATGTACACATGGGGCTGCTAATTGGCAAGATTGAAATTCAATGTTGAAAATGTAAGCGTGTGCATTTTGTGACTTAAAAAATACTTGTCTACTTATGACTATAAATGTCCTCGTGTGTACTGAATCCCTGTTGGAGAAGGGATCTGTGGTTTTTGGGTGGATAACAAACTTAAAGGTAGGCAGCAGTGCCAGGCAGCAACAGCCAGAGCCAGCATGGTAATTTTCCTTGTATAAAGTCGAGGTATGGATTCAAGGAGGAAAATGTATCTCCCTCTTTACAAAGCATTGGTAAGGCCTCAATTTTGGAATATGCAGTGCAATTTTGGACCATCCTGTGTACAAAAGGGACATCTTTAAAATGGAAAGGGTTCAGAGAAGGGCAACTAACTTATATAAGGGATGGTGGGGGAGCTTGAATATGAAAGAGACTGATAAAGTTAAATTAATGTACAGCTGTAGAAAAGCGCTTGCGTGGGGGATATTGATTACTGTGTATAAATACATTAACGGCCTAACAAAACTATCTGGGGCATTGTTTCACCAAGGATACATGTCAAAGGACACGAGGACTCCCTTAAGACTTAAGAAAAAAGGTTTGGCTCAATCTCGGAAGGTTTTTTTCACTGTGAGAACGGTAATGCTATGGAACTGTCTTTCGCATGACGTTTGTAATGGTGCAGGTTCATTGTCAGTTTTTCAAAAAAAAGCTGGATGGTTTCTGCAAAAAGGACTGTTGCAAGTTACTGGTATTGATACTAAGTAGAGTTGATCCAGGGAATTTTTCCGATTGCCACTTGGAGTGCAGGAGGATTTTTTTCCCCCTTCATACAATTTGTGGGGGTTTTTTTGCCTTCCTCTGAGTCAATCCAGTTTGCGAGAAATGAGGATATGGCTAGAATGGGTTGGACTGGATTGACTTATGTGCTTTATTCAACCTCAAATACTATCCTATACTATGTGAGCCACATCAACCTGACCCCAGTATTCAATGTCTCGATGCACTCCTGGTGGCGCCAACTATATAAATGCTATGTTTTAGCAACTACACACCTAAGAAGTCACAAGGGGGGGGGGGGGGGTTTCAAATCCACCATTACATACAAAATGTCTACTAGTCCATGCTCTGTTTATTTGCTTTTTTGTTTGTTTGTTTCCCATTATTTCTAAAAAATAAGTTTTTCTATACATGTACAAACTTTATTAATAGCACCCTATGCAATCTTTTAAAAAGGCGCAGTACAACATTGGTTTTTTAACGATAATGATCATATACTTATTGTTTTTTTTGTTTTTTTTTTTTAATGGCGATAGTAATTTTATGCTCGCTCCTCTGTATATATATACGATCTAAAATTACAACCAATCCCCATTTAATATTAAAGCGGTATTTTACTACGGTATGATTTTACACCAAAACGTTCATACGATTTACAAAACCGTAGTCATAAATGTACATTTGCGGCCAGTATGGTGCCATTAACGTTCACCCATGATACCCACAGGTTTTTAAAATGGCCCCTCTGTTTTTTTATTTAACCCAACTGAATTGGCTCGCTAAGTGCAAGTTAAAACAACACAGACCATTGGTGTCAAGCCCGCTTCAAATCCCTCGAGGCTATTCTTTTTGTGTTCATTTTTCTTCTTCTAGTATAACTTCTACCTGTACTCATGTTCCACCCAGTTGGCTCCTGTGAGAAAAAGCTTTTCAGGTTCGATTCCCAATAGTTAATTATTTGTAACTCTGCCATATCACCCACAAAAAAGTAAATATGCTTCAAAAACTTTCAAAATAACAAGGAAATTAATATACTAACATTCTCAGGGGAGCATTTTCATCAATTTACCTCAACGCAAGTTGTGATAAGATTCCTCCAAACGGTGGCCTGTGTGCTATGTGATAATAAATATCAGTCCTGGAAGTTGCAATCCTCTATCTTCATGTTACTCTTGCCAACCACATTACTGAGTAAGATGCATGAACCTGCTGACTGTATCAGTTGGTTGTGATGGTTCTAACAGCGTAACAGTAACTCCCTTATTACTGATGGTTTTAAAACATTAGATAACTACTAGCTATTTCTCAAAAATTAATGGGTTATTAACATAAAACACTGTCACCTTAACAGACCCACTTATATGTTTGCTTGTTAAAATTCATTGTACAACATATCCTCAGCCATTGTAACTTGAAATAGACATAGTAATAAGTACTTCTGTATAATATTCCTCCACTTTTGGAAAAAGGATTTTCTCTTACTCAAGGCCAAGCCAACCACCAATCTTAACAACCCACCCACCCAAAAAACACACCACAAGCAGTGCACGCAATTTTACGTAACAGAGAAGGGCTTGTAATAATAAACGTACAGTTTGAAATCTGAGATACCCACATTTTACATTTTTAAAGCTCATATTGGTAATAGCTAATACTAAAATTGTGCTTCCTGTATATTTCATTTTGTTGAGTTACATTATTAATACAGAATTTTTTTCTTTTAAATCTGAAGGACCTTTGTGTCCACTTGAGTTGGTCAATATCACAGAGGAGATTTGTAACACTCACAGATATTTGAGTTTTTATTTACATGTGAATGGCTACACATAAACTTTAAATTTATCTTCCTTTAGTTGACACAATTATGTCCTCTGTTTCATTCTTGGTTTCTACATTTTCTTAGAGACAGGATGTATATATAGAGTGGTGCTCTCTGGCTGAATTACATATATGGTTTACCTATTTCCAGAGACCTTTTTTTAACTCTTTAAACTACCCTTTACTTATTACATGCAGTGTATCTGTTGGGCCCCACTCAGAAATGACACAAGGGCCACCCTACATTTTATTTCTCTATTTTCACGTCAGTTACAATGTCAATCTTACTCACACTCTTGTGTTTATTAACAATGTATTGCATACTGTCCCTTTGGGCTCTGTTATTTAAAATTTTAGAAGTTTTCTCTGTTTTCTCTAGGTGAAGAGCTGTGGGCCCACCGGGGGATTCCCCTTTTACCCTGTGGGCCAATCCACACTGTATAACATGGTTTAATATTTTTAACGCTGTCATGAGCAAATTAGCATTGTATCGATGATTATTATATAAAATGTACTTTTTAGATCCAATATGACTAATTAATCTTACCTCGGATATAATAATATTGAATTGCTAAAGAAATTCCCACTATTTTGGGGATTTACGTAGACAATGTCCCTTTTTTTTTTCAAGCATTAAAAAGTTCTCTTATAAATATTTAAAGGGAATGTCACCCCATTTAAATAATTTTTTTCTATATAATAGGTCTTTCCTCCCCCAGCACCCCAACCGCTATAATAGATTTGTCAGAAACTCCCCTGATTACTTACCTTCCCTCTTCCTCCGGCGTACCGTCTCAGCCCTCGGCTTACATGAAACTGCAAGCAGGGGGCCGACTGGCAGACGAGGCTGCTGTCTGTACAGAACGCCGGGGTAGAGAGGTAAGGTAGTAACGATTGGGGGAGTTTCTGACAATCTATTATAGCGGTTGGGCCTGGGAGGAGGACCTATTATATACCAAGTGGGTTTTACACAATAAAACGGGTGGGAGAGGGAGGTAGGGGGGGGGGGGCTGCAGTGCCCATGTTATTTTTCCTCCCAAGGCGAGACAGTTTCTGGACTTTGGAGGGGCATAGCAGGGCAGCTATTGAAGCAGGGATGTAAGGTAAGGATTCTTATGCACTACAGAGTGGGGCCAGTAGTTTTGGTTAAATTATAGTTTTTAGGGTAAGACATGCCCTTTAAGGAATAACAACTGAAGGCAGGACAAAATGACTAGATTATTTATATCATTGTGTCTTCAATATTTATTTATAATGTTTCAAGGCCATTATTCTTTTATCATCTTGCTGACTGTGGTAATAAATATTACATGAAAGACATTTAATTATTTTGTTGAAAGGATGTTGTTGGTGACACAACAAAAGTAACCCATAGTGGTCATGCCAAGCTAGGGGACTGATTACTTACGGTATATAATATATAATTTAATAGAGTTAATTCAGTAATAGAACTGAAAAGATTTATGAGGAAAATTGATAACCTTCCTGAAAGATCGTGATTTGAATTTCTACATTGAAGTCTTGTGTCTGGAATTTCCAAAACTGTATAGGAACAAACTTGCAGCTGTTAAATGGCAAGAAGCATTATTTTCCCATCATTGAAACCCATGAAAATAATTTAGAATGATAAAAAGGATTGTGTTATTATAATTGCTTTCAGACATAAAGAAATAGCCAGAGTATATCAAAGGTTATAACTTTCATCTTGTCTTAAAAAGCTGAATGGCAGCAAATGATGAGTGCGTGTACGGTTTGTGGTTGTTTGAAAAAACTATAAGCATTCGGTAGTTTTACAGTGGGTAGGTAGGCCACAATCTTTTGAAAGAGCGATGCTACATTATTATACAGATGGAATTTTAAACTGGAACTGAACCAAACTATTTGAGTTTGATCGGACTCGGACTTCTCGAACTATCCCGGACCCGGATTTCTCTGGACATTCGATATTTTTCCGTACTTCCCCAATATGCGGTAAAATGTCTATTATACCATACGCAACTAAATGCCAATTATCGAATCCGTGAGTAAAATGTCTTATTACCAATACACGAGTAAATATCGAATTATCGAATCTGCGATAAATGTCTATTATAACCAATACGCAACTAAATGCCGAATTATCGAATCCGTGAGTAAATGTCTATTATACCAATACACAAGTAAATATCGAATTATCAAATCTGAGATTAAATGTCTATTATACCCAATACGCAAGTTTACGAATCTGCAAGTAAAATGTCTATTATACCATACGCGAGTAAATATTGAATTAATCGAATCCGCGAGTAAAATGTCTATCATACTATACATGAGTAATACCGAATTAATCGAATCCGCAAGTAAAATGTCTATTTATACCTATAGGCGACTAAATATCGAATTAATCGAATCCGTGAGTAAAATGTCTATTATATCAATACACGAGTAAATATCGAATTATCAATCCATGAGTAAAATGTCTATTGTACCTATACGCGACATAAATATCGAATTAACCATCTGCGAGTCGTTCATGGGATAATTATTGAATGTTCGAACGCGAGAACTCGAAAGCAGCGCACGTTAGAGTAAAATTGATTTTTCGAATGTCCTGAAGATTCGAACATGTTCCCCACGACCATTTCCCACCAGTCCCGCAGCATTAACATTAAGTTACCATTGATTTTTAATTGTTTCATTCAAACTTTTTAAACTATTTGACTCCCATTGACTTTAAAATGGGTCCGTTTTCGAACTTTAGAACTTTCCATATAGTTTGTAATGTTTCATGCCATCTCTAAATATCAGTTTAGCAAGGGTTTTGTACTCATTTTGCATTGCCTGCGCCATTTGCAAACACTTTTGGAAACAGCATAGAGTGCAAGCAATGCAAAAATTTAGCCATAATTATTACAAACTGCTTTTTTTGCACCAAAGATCGAAAGAATCGTAATTAGTTTTTTGCATTAATTAAATGCAATAACAGACGAAAGGGTTACTACACATTGGGGGAACAAGTGCAGGTGAATGTGATAAGAAAATTTATTGCATCTTTCCCTAAATATGTACACCATTTGTATGACAGCTGTGTATAACTTTGTCTGGTGTGTGCCGGTGTCTACCTGGAGGTTTTACTCGATGTACCCTGCGAGGGACGGGTATTGGGTGGCTGCACCTGGACCACCACCTAAATGGTGAACTGTTACTGATTTAATTTTATATATACTATATATATATATATATATATATATACAAACAAACAATGTGGAGGGGTCCTAGATACTCCCTTACCGTATTTCCGGTTGCCCCGGTGCCGCTGGAGATAGAGTAGAGACAAGCAGGATGCCAGCGCACTCTAGGGGACTTTTCAAGTGATATTTTATTAACACGAGGTAACAATCAGCGCGTTTCAGCCATATTGAAACAGGCCTCATCAGGATAACCTATTGTTTACCTCGTGTTAATAAATATCACTTGAAAGTCCCCTAGAGTGCGCTGGCATCCTGCTTTTATATATATATATATATATATATGTGTGGCAGTGTGATGATGGCAGCGCGATGACGTCACATGCCCCTGAACGCGATTGCGCTGACACCACGCGCACGGCCGTGCAAAGAGCACGCGCACGGACATCATAAGCATAGATGTGGAGGCTAAGGAAAGAGGGGAAGCAAGCAACTCACAGAGGGAGAAGCTCACCAGCCTTATCCTTCACATCCAAGATCTCACCAACTTTACAGCCACACAGGAGGCTCAGGGACCTAGGGGGTAATAAAAAAGGGGGAAAAGAGTAGCGGCATCTTACTATTAACTAACTTGATTTTACAGTGCACCTATCCTTTAAAAAGAACTCTTGTGTATGCTTGTGAATGTTCTCATTCATCCCGGTCATGGTATATCTGTTGTATTCAATTAGATCAACTGGACTTGAAATTATTTCTTGAACCTGCAACACAGAGCCGTAACATCCCCACTAGCACGAGGCGAAGGCTAAAAGAATGAACATCTCAGAGGAGCCCTTAAAACTGTGGATATCCAGACGGTGGCCTTTGTCAAAAGAAGTAGAAGGAAAGAAAAGAACACAAATACCAACAGTGAAGGGAAAAGCAAGACAGGAGGAAGAACATGGTCATCCCATATGTAGCAGGGGTCTCCGAGAAATTAAGAAGAATTTTCAAAAAACATCGTATCCCTGTCTGCTTTAAACCGAACACACACTGAGGCAGCATTGGTACATCCAAGACCCAATAACCAAAACACAAGAAAGCGACATCATATATGCGGTGCAGTGCATGTGAAGAATGCTCTGATTTGTATGTGGGGGAGACCAAACAGCACACTGCATCAACGTATGGCCCAGCACAGAAGAGCCAATTCCTCGGGTCAGGACTCAGCCGTGTTATCTGCATCTTAAGGTAAGACCTACCTTTGAAATTGTAATGTAACATACTGGCGAAGGACGTGACTGGTTCAAGAGAGGTTTTAAGGAGCCATTTATGTGAAAATAAAGAACCAAGCCTAATATAGGTGGGGGGGTTCGACACCAACTGTCTGCCATGTACAATGCTGTTTAACACCTTACTCTGGGCGTTCCTATAACACCTCTTAGCCATATCTAATCACAACCCTTAACACCTGGCTGTGATATGCTTTGGATTTTCCAGGGTACATAATTGCCACAGATTCTTGTACAGTCATTCTGAATTGAGAAAGCCAGTCGGATGACTAGCGAAACGTCTTCAAAGAACTACATTTCAAGTCCAGTTGATCTAATGAATACAACAGAATAACTCTTGTGTATTTTTTAAACCAACCTAGGATAATGTTCTCTAGTGTGGTCTGACAGGTCTATGCGCTTGCGCGCTCTATGCGCATAGAAGACAAGGTCCCGTCGGGACCTGTCAACTAACCCCCGGGGGAGCAGCGAGCGGGTAAGTTTCTTACCTTCTCTAACTGGCTCCTGTTTGTTCTATTGAAGAACGAAGGTAAGGCACAGCTCCTTTACCTCCCGTTCTCAATAGAACTGGATTCCCCAAATCTTGAAATACAAGTGGAGATAACCCTTTAATTACTTTATCCTCTCTCACACAACCTATCAGTATATTTATAATATGAAAGTGTGATATATTTTATAATCGAGTGCGTGGTATATATCCTTATAAAAATCACTCAGCTATGTCACTAGTGACTCATTTTTATATCCCACTGCCCCTCCCATTCCATGTTCATGGCTGAAACAATGACTTGGCTTTTTTGCACTGTTTAACTTCACTAACGGAACCTGCTGCTCCCTGTCACTTCATAACCCAATGTCATTCTCCTTCCTCCCACAAGATTTGTTTACCCACATAGATGTTCCTTTCTACTGGGTTTAAGTTACAGTAGGTAGCTTGGGGGGGTTAAATTAAGGTGGGAATAGGGAGAAGGCTAGAATTTAAATGCGAATGGGTGGAAATCAATCATACTTATGTATTATAAGAATAATGTTGCCCCTTATTATAATATAAGGATATTACTCTCTGTAAGGGGCACAATTATCCCTTATATAAATGTTTGGAGAACCATATTCAGATGTGTCCAAGGGAGTCCACCCCATAGTCCAGTCCAACTTCTGAAGACACCAACATTACAGAATTTGAAATACTTGACAATAGAGTCACTAGAAAAATAACTGCAAGTAAAAAATACTTGAATATTAAAAACAAGCAATTTAATAGCAAATATTAAAGAATACAAGTGCCAATTATATGGGTTAAATAGGTTAAATATAATTTAAAAAGTTACCCAAAATGGGTAAATATGCAGATATACTTCTGCTACAATATTGCTTTCAGATGTCAAATTTTGTTTAAAATCTAATATATTAACGAAAGGCATGCAATTTAATGAATCCAAGGCATTTCTGTTATCTGTAATATGCACAATAAACTGGACAAAGACATTTGATACACCAAAATGACTTCATTGGCCAGGGATTGTGGTTATTTGAACATTCATTTACTTTTAAGTTACTGTAGTAATTGAATTACCCCCTTTCAGTAGTGTGCTCATCGTAATTCTGCCTTGAATAAGGGATTTATGGTAACATTTATCAAGCTCCATAATCATGTATTTATACTGGAACATTATAGATCGTTTTTTTCCATCAAATACATTATGGCAGAGAACAATCTATCAGATTGCTATGATTAAAAATGTAACTAACAAAACAAAATTTGTCATTCTTGTAAAAAGAAACCTTTCAGAAATAACAGTAAATATGTTCTATGCAACACACGCACGTTCTGTATAGACACATCAGCTACTGTATGTGAAAACACATCTATAGTTAACTACTCAATTACAAACAGGCATGTTGTATATAGGTCAGGCTGGTGTCAATGCATATACCAAAATTCCAAACACAGCACACAAATTATTTGCAGTGTTGTGTTCTTCTGGAAAGCCATTAATACAGCAACAGTGTTACAAGTTTTTTGTTCCCCTTAATCAAATTGCAATTGCTCACATCATTAAGCTGGGAACACACGGACAGTCTTTTGTCCCTGTATGTCCGTCTGTCGTTGCAAAATTCGTCTGCGGAATGAATTTGCGAACCTCGATGGTGTGGTCCATAGGGAACCGCAAAATCAATCGTAATTTAATGTTCGAATCGAATGCGATCCGGCCGAACAAATATCAATGATGGTCGCGGCCAGTCCACCCCACACCAGCCGTAAATCTGTCAGTCGGCCGAATATTGGCTGGTGTGTACCCAGCCTAACTCCCACATTAAGACAATATCTTTTCTCTCTCCAATGCTGAAGGCACAAACTTATTTGGATTATTTTCCATTATCCTGGCAGCATTCTAAAGAGGCCATGTCTTACCCTCCAGTTTCTTTATAAAACCTTCAGGAGCCAGGATGAAGGTAAGGACTTACCGATCGCTCGCTCCTCCGCCACTTCATCTGACAGGTCCCCACGGACTTAGTAGTCTATGTGCATGCAGAGTAAGAGTCGTTTGGGACCTGTTAGATGAAGTGTCGGAGGAGCGAGTGATCAGTAGTTCCTCCCTTTGTTCCCGGCTCCTGAAGATTTTATTGAAGAACAGGAGTGTCAGTAATAGGTCACTTTAAGGACAGCCATACATGTAAAATAAAAAATATTTTGGTATTGGAATTGTGAGACAGAACCCGATATTATATTTGTGAATTGGACACACAGGTGTCATGTTTGGTATTGTAGCAATTGATAATTAATACAGGAGAGAAATGTGTGGTCAATATCCCAGTAACAATATACATATCTAAAGTTATATGGAATCTGCCTAACTGAGGGGGAATGAATGCTTTTTGGCTAGTCTTATTTTCGACTTCCTGGACACTCCACCTCATTGCATCAGCCCGAGGGGGTGGTTCAACAAGGGGGCTTAAAATCCTTTAGCCCCTTTAACTGTGTTCATACTGAGGGGACATGCTAAATGGTGTATGGATCATATTTCCTCCTTCTCGCCCCGAGACACAGGACTTCTTTCTCGTGTTAGAGATGGCCGAACTTTCAAAGTTCGGTCCGTTTTCAAACTTTCGAACTGTATGGAAAGTTCAAAAATTTGGAAAACGACCCATTAAGTCAATGGGAGTCAAATAGTTCGAAAAGTTTGAATGAAATAAAATTAAGTTTTCAATGGTAACTTAATGTAATAGCTGTGGGATCTGTGAAATGGTCTGGGGAACATGTTCGAATAATCCAGGACTTTCGAAAACTCTCGCGAGCGCTACTTTCGAGCTCTCGCATTCAAACATTCGATAATTATCCCATGAATGACTCGCGTATTCGAGAATTCGGATATTTACCTCGCGTATAGGTATAATAGACAATTTTTCTCACGGATTCGAGAATTCGATATTTACTCGCATTAGGTATAATAGACTTTTACTCGCAGATTCAAGAATTCGATATTTACTACTTGCGTATAGGTATAATAGACATTTTACTCCCGGATTCAATATTCAATATTTAGGCCACTTATAGATATAATAGACATTTTACTCCCCAGATTCGGAATTCGTTATTTAGTCACAATAGGTATAATAGACATTTTACTCTCGGATTCGAGAATTCAATATTTACTCACGTAAGGTATAATAGACTTTTACTCCGCGGATTTGAGTTCAAGTTATAGTCCATCTCTACTATTTGAGCAGGGTCTGTGAATATTTTTATCCTCTTTATTTTATATAATTGTTTGTACCTATTGTATGTCATTTTATTGTAACACCAATTTCCATTTATTTTTGTGTTATATGCACTTAGGACTGATGCTAATTAACCAGTTTAGTTGCTAGAGTGAATGGTGTAATTGTAACCATTTAGCCTGCCAGGAAAGGGGTGTGCATAGTCAGGGAGAGTCAGAGTAATTGGACTTCTTTCTGCGCTGGCCAGTAGAAGTGCGCAGTGGTGGCAGTATTACGATTGATTGGTCAGATCACATGCCCAGCGAACTGGCGTTCCAGGACAGGAGGTAAGACACACACTCCTTTACCTCCTTGTTCTAACAAAATTCGGAACAGACCCAGGCCCATATTGAAGAATGTGTTATCTTCTAGCTAGGAATTCATGAAGTGTAGCGAGTTATCTTCAAATTTCTTGGATATTTTGCCCATTTCTTGAATGGTCATGTTTTGTCAGTCATATCCAAGGCGTGATTACCTCTATCTTTATAACCTTCTCCTTTGTTACGCTCTGGGTAGAAAGTAATCACACTATTGGCATGTTGTAGGTAAGAAAGGGTGACAAAGGTCAGCAAAGCTGAATACTTCCTGACCAATCAAATTCCATTCTTATGTTCGTTGTCGGCAGAGAGAGAAAGGCAGGATTTATAGTCTGAGGAACGGAGTTTGGACATTAAAATCTTCTTTCTAACATAATGCCTGGTTTCCCAGAGTAAGGGGCAGGGATCTGCAATACTCTCCTTTATGTCTCCTTGGCTTATGCATATGTCCAGAACCACTGGCTTAAATAACATGCAAACTAGACTATTGTATAGAGCCAATCATCTGACCTGCAGACATGACATGTTTTGATCTTGTTAGACCTGTTCATGCAAGATACAGATTCATGGCTCTATGGGGTAGGACTCTGGTGCCAATAGACAAGGCAGCTAGATAGCTTAGGGAGAGGGGGGCCAAATAAAATAATATGAGAATAAAAAATGGAGCAAAAACCTTTTGAAAACACATGGTATCTTGCAGTCCCATGCTATATGAATAGCATTGCCACAAACCTAAGAAACAAGAAGTAATTTCTCCCCTTCCCCAGAGTAACGGGGCAGAGATATGCAAAATTCTCCTTTATGTCCTTGGCTTATGCATTGTCCAAGTCTAGCTTAATGACACGTTGACACTTTCAATCTTGTTAGATCTTCAAGATAGACGCTTCTTTCCATTATAATTCAGGCACACAAGAGTGGGTGGGTTTTATTGTATCATCAGAGATATAAAAATGTAGGAGAGCCAAATGCGGAGTTTAAACTGCAAGAATAATTTTAATTAAATGCAACATGTTTCGGAGCCAAATTTGCTCCTTTATCAAGCAATGCATTAAGCTTGCCACGTGAGACGGAGTGGAGTGGGATGGAGTGCCATAAATAGCCAAATTTAGTGTGAGTAGCCCCAGTTTTTGTTTGGATTTTATTGTATACCTATTTAGCTCTCTGCTGACCGTGGAGTGTGACCGTGTTTGTTTCACCTGTATACTTGTCATTTAACTAGAAGCACACACAGACACATGCATTAATAGAGATTTGAACAGCCATGTTGTCTTGACTTTCAAGCCAAATTTAAAATGATACTGTACTTTATATTTCTTGAGCTCATTTATTATGTGGAAAAAGAGGATTTCAGTCGTGGTCTTCTTAATACCGCAATTTTAATGACACCACAAAGCACTCCTGTCTAAAATAATAAGGCAGGGAGGTAAGACAAGACAAAGCTCCTTTACCTCCCTTTCTTCAATTGGAAAAAACACAAGTTGTTTTTAGCGATGGTGATACCCTTTAACCTATCTGTTTTTTTGCATTATTTGAAGAATGAAGGGTAAAGGAGTTGTCTTAACTCCATTTTTTCAATAAGTAACGGAGCCAGCTTTAAACTAACCCATAGCGCACATGCTCGCTAATGTGCCATATAGTTTAGTTAAAGCGGGAAACAGTCAGGAACCTTTCAGAAGAGCCAATGTGGAATGCTCCACAAGTTTCAAGGCTTCATTCCTGGCTTCTGTTCTATTAATAATTAATTGAAGAAGGGGAGGTAAGAGATAGCTCTTTTAACCCCCTTTCTTACATGATGCAAAAAATGAATAGTTCACTTTCTGAGAGAACTATTCCTTTAATATATTTAGATATTTATAGTTAATTCATACAGGGAGATTGAATAAAAGTTCTTATTGTAAAAATGGTGCTAATTTTTGCCCCAACCAATCAGATCTTATTTAAACATTTAAAAAGCTAACATCTGATTGTTGGGGCAAATAGCACCATTTTAAACGATAAGAACTTTTATTGGATCTCCCTGTAGAACTTTTATGAATCTCCCTGTTAATATTTCAAAATAATGAAGACAAGCTTTTTTAAAACATATTCCTAGTTTACTTTAAAATAACATTTGCTTTGCCACCTCTCTCCTGGGATCACCAAAACTTCAATGATATATTTAAATGACATCAGAATGTAACAATGGTGATAAATCAACAATGAAAATCTATGGCAAAAAATCAATGAACAAAAAATCCAAGATTCATTAGTATTATCTTACAAGAGATGTGTGCCTTATGCCTTGTTCTGAGACAAAATATAATTTTTTTACATTCAGAAAAATGTTGTTTTCTTTTGTTTTATTTTAAACTAAACACATAGATTTATGGCAACACTTTTGCTATATACTCTATTGTAATCCTTACCCTGTGGATAGTATAGATAGAAGACAGCGTAAACATTCAATGCTTTGCTTTTTGGAAACCGAACATATAGAAGTCTACAGAAATTTACCTTAAAAATGATGTGCATACTTTGATTTGAGATTAAGAGTTTATTTCACTTATAGCAAGTCAAATAACATACTGATACTTATGTACTCATATGTACCTTAATGCTAATTTCTGATATAAAGACTTTTCATTCTATTGCCCATTTCTTTGTAACCTTTGAAACACATAAAACATGTATTTTTTTCAAATTCACTAGCTAAATAAATTTAAACTGTTATAACTGTAACAGTAAGTATGAAAAGGGTTGTCATTAGATCACTGCGGTCTTAAGGTGACCATACATTAGGCCAATTTTATGTACAATTCAACATACAATCGACATTTCCATTAATTGGCCGAAAAATTTTAAATTTCTCTGTTCTTATCATACAACATTAGATCGTAAAATCGATCGAATTGCGATCGGGAAAGTCGGTTTTTTAAGTCGATTGGTAAATGATTGCAGTGTTTTCCTGAAGTTTCCGTTTAAAGGTTCATGTAATGTAACCTCAACAATAGACGACATTCACATTAATCACAAAACAAATTGAATGTCGAACAATATTTATCGTACATTTAGTACAATTAACATTGTACATCTGTCTATCAAAGTATTGGTTGGTTTAAGATCATAATTATGACTGTAATAGTGTATGGCCACCTAAACTGTATATTTCTCTCCTGTAAACATAACATGGCATTTTCACTGACTTAACAAAGGCCCAGACCAAGTTGCCACTTGTGAGAGAGATTAAAGATATATTAATTATTTCATCATTTCAGATATTTTATACATTTTAATTAATACCTTTAAAAGCAATTTTCTAAATTGGAATTTATACTGGAAAGAGAACATAAAAAAGTTTAGTAGCATTTTTATTTTTATTATTCTTTCTTCAATAGATGCATATGAGATAAACTTAAACAAACATAAACCCATTGCGCCTCATTCCAAGTTAAAGTGAATACTCTTTGTTAATGTATCCTTTCAGTCATTGTCATTGGTATTCATGACCACAAAGCACAATTTATATTATACAAGATTTTCAGTGTTTCAGAAATGAAGACATTAATATTCACAAAGTATACATTACACATCGGAACATATAAATCCTGCTTCAAACATCTGTTGGAGTTTCAGCTACAATGTTAAATAAATAATAGAACCCACATTGGAAATGTTATATCATCCATTAATGTAAAAGCAAAGTGTAACTAAAGATATTTGGCAGGCATTTGCCCTCTGGGAGATGTTTTTAAATGAAGATCTATGTACCTTTTATAATAAACTTTATTTAAACGGAATATTTTTATCTAACATTCTTATTTGTGTTGGTACATGATATTTTACTGCTCAAGTGAAAAATATAAATCTTAATATTTTATAATCTTTAATATTTTTTTATAATATTGAAAGAGAGAGAGTGTATCTGACCACAGATAGAGAAAGAAAAGTGAAAAATGCAAATTTTGATGAAAAAGAATCCATTACAAGTACGTGAAATAAAATAATCTTTAAGGCATGTACATTTTTTTCACTCACTTTTTTCCCCCTCCTTATTCAAATGTTTTATTTCCTTCTTCCTTTTTTGTGTTTTTAAAATAGATTTTAAAACTTTTCTAGTCTTTTCTTCCTCATATAGTAAAGCGTTTTTGCCAATTCAGTATGTCAGTGTCTAAGATGCTTGGGATATTAACAAAAATGTGGAACCGGATTAAACTGCTCTGAAGGTTTCCTTCAACTTCAGATAGGTAAACTGTTGAAAATCCATTGTACAGAGCTGTATGATTTTTTTTCTATAAGTGTAACTCTGAAAGAGGTAATGTTATAGTGTGTGGAGATGCAGTACAATCTATGTTAGACTGTGGCAAATTTAAAGCATCTTTAAATTCTATGACAGATTAAGCCTGATCACATTTGAAACTACATATTCCAATGCTGGTAGTCAGTTCATTAAGACATGATGAATGGCTACATTGAAATCAATGCACCCTGCATCATGCTTCTAATTTAATTCCAACCAGCCTTTCAGTGTGTGCCTTAAAGGGAAAAATGACAGCTACTGTAGGTTGCCAGATAATTTGGTCTAATATGGACACATTAAATTAAATAAAAAAGCAGTTTCTGATTGCAATTAACACAATTAATTCCAATTCAGCTATGCTGCACATGTTTTTTAATAGGTGTTCTACACTTTCACTTACCCTACCTCAGTATGCATAGTCATCTGAATGATCACTCCTTATACGGAAGAAAAGCATGTTAGTACCGAATATTGAATCTGTTTGTAATTTACAATGAAGACGCTCCAATCTTTTGCCCATTCACGCCTATAATAAAGATAGGAGCGTGATCAGAATAGCACGCTGATGAGAAACTGCAAGTGAAATGCTGGTAGATAAGTTTAACTCTGTAACCCAGATGTTTTATTATTCACAGGGAGTTTCCCATAAGTGATCTCACCTTTCTGTGAATAGATGAAGATGCAAGGTACATTAAATTACCAGTTGAGTGTCCCTTTAAATTCATTTATTAAAATGTATTAAAGGGCATGTCCACCCCAAACTATAATCCCCCCACTACTGGCCCCACCATGTAAGTGTAGTTTAATCCTTACCTCACATCCCAGCTCACTAGGGTTCTCCTGTAAACCCCCCCCCCAAAGTCCCAAAACTAACCACCAGAGGATAGCAGGGCTCTGCCTGCTACTTGCCTCCGGTAGATATTTGCCATGCGCACTGCAAGCCCTCTTTTCTCTCTGTCCCTGTTAATGTTTGTGAAGATGAACCGAATTGTAGCCCATATTACCGAATGGTTTAGTGATCGTTAATTTATAATCGTTATCATTAATTAACGATAACAATCATAAATTCCGATATCATCGTAAATCTATGATAACGTGATCGTAGATTTACGATCCCCATAGAATGCCATTGGGGAAGTTTACTACCAGATGGTATTCTACTACCAAATGTTCGTTAATTAACAAGCGTTCGGGTAAATGTACGACTGCAAGCCTTATATTTATGTCGCTGTCGTACATTAATGATAACGCCTCTGTGTACATCCATGCATTGGCAATCTGATTCAGGAATGTGGGAGATTTACTTTCAGGTAAGAGCTCTAGCTTTGAATACTCTCTCTTTCATTTTTTCACACAATTTAAAGCATGGATTGCTGTGGGAAAACTGCGTCCAGAAATCTGCATGGATTATGCAACAACGACAACATTACGTAGCTAAAGATGTGGAGATTCAGGTTTGTTTCATTTGAAAAAGATTCAGGAGTTTTCATTTGAAAAAGTGGAAGCTGTTCAAAATGCAGAGCATTTTTCTGTAATTGCACTATGTTAAATGTCCCATTGGTGGCCATGTCTCTGTGTACACCCACGCATATTGCATACCATTTGTTTAGAACATGTAGGAGATTGACTTTCGGTGGGTTTTTTTACTTGTCAAAGAGATTAAGGCAATATTTCTAATATTTCACAAAACTCCTAAAACCAAGGAAATGTGTGAAGCTGTTTAAAACACAGAGCATTACACCCACTTACAACAACCTAGGGGTATGTAGTTTCTAAAAAGCTTTTCCTTAACTGTTAACCTACATATGTCTGTATCATTGTACTCAGAGATAAACTTGTATTTTTAATGACATTTATCAAAAAAAGCTACTTTTTTTATATTTTTACACAAAAATCAGTAAATCCTCCAAAAAGGCAAATTATTTTTTAAAGTATACATTGGGCTGAAAACACAATGTATAACATTACTGGAGGTTTTCCTACTGTAAACGTTGTCTTATTGAGGCAAAATCCTGAAAACTTTTTGACACTCAATGTGACAAAATTATAAATTTTGCTAGCACTGAAAGGGTTAACTGCCAAAAGTCCAGGAATATGCTTTGCTTCACACCATAGGTTATATTGTAAAGAGCATAACTGATAATATCAAGTGTAACCTCATAACTGTCTGGGTTTATTTAATCACTCGTATCACCCCCATGTTATCTGTCCTGAACTACAGTACGTACTTTATCTGGTTTATTTGGTTGTTTAGCTTGAAGAAAAGGCGGCTAGAAAGCTTAGGAAGAGGGGGGCCAAAAGAAGCAAAAAGCCCTTCACTGAGCAACGAAATGGAGAAACACCTTCTTATAACAGAAGGCATCTTGTAGTCTCATGCTATATGAATAGCATTGCCCACAAAATCTAAGAACCAAGAAGTAATTTCTTACTCCCAGGTTCCCCAGACTGCAGGGCAGAGATATGCAAAATACTCCTTTATGTCCCTTAGCTTATGCATGTGTCCAGAACTGCTGGCTTAATAACATGCAACATAGCCTAACATATAGAGCCAATCATCTGACCTGCAGACATGTTTCGCTCTTGTTAGATCTTATAAGTGCAAGATACAAATTCATGGCTCTATGGTGTAGGACTTGGGTATACAGTAGAAAAGGCAGCTAGAAAGCTTAGGGAGAGGGGGATCAAAAGGAGCAAAAAGCCCTCCACTGAGCACAAAAATGGAGAAACTCCTTTTTATAACAGAAGGCATCTTGCAGTCTCATGCTATATGAATAGCATTGCCCACAAAATCTAAGGAACAAGAAGTCATTTCTTACTCCCAGGTTCCCCAGAGTAAAGGACGGAGATATGCAAAATACTCCATTATGTTGTTTAGCTTATAAAAAGCATGCATGTACCTGATTTACAGTATACCCACTGCTGTTTTTTCTTGCTTTTTTTTTTTATATATAAGGAAGTTAGACAGGGAAAAGTTATAAAATCTTCTATTTACAAATGAAAAGGGGAAAAAATGAGGGAAATTAAATTTTTGATTTAAGGGGAGTGAAAAAATGTTTGTACATGTCTTTTAACATATTTAAAGGACAAGTATACCCACCAAAACCATCCTCCCAAGAAAAAAGTAGGCAATAATATTTTACCTTCCATTTTGGTTTAAACAATTATCTTTTACCCCCATACCTTCTAACGCATGATCATGGTAGGACCCTAATTTGTCTAACCTATTTTTTTCTAGCACAATCCTGCAGAGTAAGGTGTGTGGGTGATAGCTTATTTTCAACTGTACTTTTTTTTTTATATAGAAACAAAAAAAGGGTTGGTTATTGGGTATAGTTGGCCAGGGTATGCAGCTCTGATAATAGAGAGAGAGGAGGGCCTTAGAAAACTTACAAATCATCTGAAGATTAGTATCAGCAAGGGGGCATCAGACCACAGTGACACCAGGATACCAAGACAAATCCTCCTTAATGCAACTGATTCTAAAAGAAAGAGCTTCAGCTAATCATTACCTAGAAATTTCAAAATCAATCCAGACACCAGCCAAGAAGGTGATTGATTAGAACAGAAAAATGACCTTTACAATTTGAAACATGAGGTGTATTTACTGTGTGCAATCTCAGTGAGTGAAATAAAAATAGATTTAAAGTGGCTTGAACAACTTTAGTAACTCTAATGAAATCTAACAAAAAGAAACGGAAAATAGATGAGAAATAGAAAACTGAAGTACTAAAATGACTTGCACCTATAAAAAAGTGGTATGTTTCAGATTTTCTTTTGTAGAAGACTTACATTTTACTAGATGTAAGAACTAGTGATGCCATGGACAATGATTGTAGCAGTCTTGGGATTTCTAAGACTGCTACAATCAGGGTCCATGGCAGCTTATTACCTTTAAAAGCACACAGGGACGCCTGTGATTGCTCTATGTGATGCTCTATGTGATGTTTTAGATAAGTTAATTGCACTTGGCATTCTTGTCATATATGCATGCTTTAATTGATGTTATAATGTATCTTTAATAAATTTGACATTTGATGGGAAACCTACCTAGCGGCCTATTATTATTTTTGGTGGATCTAATATGGAGTGTGCTTTTTTTTCCGGACCTCCCTTTGAGGTTCGTTCCTTTGTCTTATAACAGTTTTAAAATGAACCTGGATTTGTGGATTTGATGGATTTGATTGAAATCAAAAATTTCAATCAAAAAATCGAAAATGTTTATCAAAAATTTAAAAATGCTATAGAAAATTAGAAAAATTCCAATTTAATCGGATTTTTGGAACTTCAGTAGGTTCCGCGTAACTGCTATCTGAATAAAACTCTCCAGTTTCGTTCATCTCTAGTTGGCACTAAGGCACAATAATGTGATATTTTTGCATTGTATATAATCTTAAATGAATCATTTGCCATATAAATTACATGTTTATTGGTGTGCATGCATAACATTTATACAAACCAAACAGAATATTAGTGCAAGTTCAAATTAAATAGGTTAGGCTATATACACTATTAGCAATGTATTGCTGCATTATAACGTGCAGTTCTTTGTACATAAATCAAAGCAATTAGCAATTGCCACCAATTATTATGATGACTGAGTCCTTACATAATAGTATTTTCCTTTTATGAGCTGAAAGCCTCCATTGCGTGCTTTGTTTCTGATAACTAGAGATGGTTGAACTATTGAAAGTTCGATCCGTTTTCGAACTTTCGAACTATTGTAAAAGTTAGAAAGTTAGAAAGTTTGAAAACGGACCCATTAAAGTCTATGGGAGGCAAATAGTTTGAAACGTTTGAGTCAAATACAACTAAAATATTAATGGTAACTTAATGTAAATGGCTGTGGGACCTGGGAAATGGTCTGGGGAGCATGTTCCAATATCCAGGACTTAAGTAAAATCAATTTTACTCTCACGCGCGCTACTTTCGAGCTTTCGCGTTCGAGCGTTCGAGGTAACATGGACTCGCAGATTCGATACTCGCGTATAGGCTGTAATGGAGACTTTACTCGCAGATTCGATGTTCGCACCTAGATACCATGTACATTTTACTCGCGGATTCGATACTCGACGTTCGAACATTCGATAAATCATCGAAAGTCTGGGAAATATCGAAAGTCCGCGTCCGAGATAGTTCGAGAAGTCCGGGTCCGTTCGAACTCGAACAGTTCGGCTCGAACTCGGGTTCGAGTTCGAGTTCTATGCCATCCCTACTGATAACTTAATATTTCAGCTTTTAGTATTGTCTTCAAATGAGCACCTGTGGGTGTAGAGCAAAATCCTATGAGGCTTGATCAAGCCTTTAAAAAAACATGCAATTTACATCCACGCTATATAGAGATTGGATTTGGGTCCAACATGGAACCCCTCGGTTCCAAAATCCCACTGATCTGTCCGAAACTGGGCGGATTGTACAGATTTTGGGACTTCGGACCAAATTTTCGAGGGTTACAGAATGTATGAGGTTTTCCCTCCGGTGGGTGCGGGGCTAGCCTGAAAGTTAACCAGGCAGCTGCCGCAATCAATGCTGTATACCAATAGCAGCAAATTATTTGGCACCTTTTAACGCCAGCTAACTGGCAAAATAGTTAACAGCTTTTTACGATGAACCGAGAGCTGCTATTGGCATATAACACCGCAGAAGCCATTGCACCGGGGAGCGGATATCAAGCAGTGCATCTCCCCCTAGCCTAACATAAGAGAGAAAAGGTCTGACGTTAAAGAGAAATTAAAGCTGGGTACACACGATGAGATATTTCGGTCCGATCGACCGATAGTTCAGTGTATCGGTCAGTCGGACCGAAATTATCGCATCTGAATGCGGCCATGTCCGACCGATCGTTCGTCCGAATCGGACAAAAGGATGATCGGTGGAAAACCTCGTCCGATCGTGCGGTCCTCTATCGGTCGCGGTAACTGTCGGTCAGGAGGAAAAATCGCTAGGTGTGTACCAAGCTTAAGGTTTAATGTTTAAAGAATAAAGATGATATAGATGGATAGAAGTCAAAATGCTCATTTCTAAAATAAAGAACAGGAAACATACTGAAAAATATATTTTATTATAAATGTAGGTTTTCTAGATTTCTGCAACATTCTGCTTTCATTTGGGCTGATATATTTTTAATATCTTGTGCACTGCACACTTATTGCGTTTTTACTATTTTCAAAACTTTTTTTCGGAAAGCAGTGTATCCTGAGAAATCTAAAGGCACAATTTTGGGTTGGAGTCCCACAAACCTCAATTTTTACACGGTGCTGTGTGCTAGGTGGTATGTAGCAATCCTTCCTTGCTTTACATATGCATGTAAAGTAACCACCACACACCAGTCTTAATTATTAAATGCTTTTTGTTTCTCCAATGTTTCAGTGTAGCTTTTTCCCCTTTGTCAAGGTCTCTAGCTTCTCTGTACCGAAATGTATAGGCTTGTAAAGTCACACTTCCTATACTGCACTGTCTCTGAGTCTCTTTGAAAGGCATGTGTCATAAGCCTGCCACCCCAACAAAAAAAGGTATTTTATGAAGCTAGTTACAGGCCTGCAACCATTCTCTTTCCTTTCCTCTACCTATAAACACAGTAGGGAGAAAAAAAAACTCAGGCTTGTGACTACCTTTAAAATTATTAAGAAGTTCAGGGGCAGGGCTTATGATGCAGCTTATGATGTTTTTTCCCAGCAGTAGGCAAGCCCAAGTGGTGCTGGTGATTTCACAGCTCACGGTGCTGGCAGGAAATACCGCCCTTTATACTGGTGTAACTTTGGATAGACTGCAGCTAGAAGTCTGATCCTGGAGTTATTTTAAAGATAGGAGTGTGCCCTTTTTTAATATGGAGACCACAGTTTGTGAATGTATTAAGATAAACAGGGAATGTTCTTGTGTCTTTCATCACATAAAAATAAAGTCCTTTGCAGGTTCCAGTAACTAGCAAAACAAAAAGTGCATACGATGTACTCTATGTAGATACATCAATCTACAGTCTAGTCCTAGACAATCTGCACATTTTGGGTGAAAAGGCAATTTGTAGTTTGTTATTTTTTCATATTTGCATGCACTAATATTATTTCAGGGTATCAAAAACAAGACTGATGGCTTTAAAGGAATAGTTCATTGATGAAAACAAGTTAGTATTAATAGAATACATAATTAAGCAGATATCATATCTCTTACCTGTTTCTGTGTGTGATGCTCTGTTCCCTAGTAATGTTCCCCGGTATAAGTTCCCCCATTGTAGCTCCTGAATGTGTCTCTCTGCCCCTTGGCAGATTTGCGACTACTGTGGGTCCCTGGCGCATGCGCATTGAGAGGCCACTGTAGTCGTGATTCAGTGACCTCTCTTAGCGTGCACCGAGGATCGTGCTGTTTGCAGGGCATGCGTGCTGGTAGAGGTATGCACGCACATAACTATGTACGAGGAAGAGACAGACTAAGAAGAGTTAGGCAGCGTAACTATTACCCCCATGGGGGGTGGGGGCATAATGGCCATGGGCAGGTTCTTATTAAGAAGCTGCAGGTGTCCGTGCCATTAGTTTCTCTGTGCGGGAGTTACTGAGCGAATGGCTGTGAGCCCCAGTGACAGAGTTGGTGTACAGAGTACAGGAGGGGCTGGGACACTGTTTACACTCTACAGAGAGACACATGGACTGCAGGGTCAAACAGTAGGTTTGAGCCCAGACAGTATGGAGGGGGTGGGTGTACAGCTACATTGGGGGTAACCCAATGTACTTGTGCACACTGTGTCTGTCCCCGCTAGAAGTCTCTTGCTGGTCCCTATAATTCTCCAGGTCACTGCTGGGATCTGCCATATAGATTTACACTTTATTAACCAGGTGACTGCTCAGTTACCACTCAGCCCCATGGCCAGTGGATAGATAGATAGATAGATAAGATAGATAGATAGATAGATAGATAGATAGATAGATAGATAGATAGATAGATAGATAGATAGATAGATAGATGATAGATAGATAGATAGATAGATAGATAGATAGATAGATAGATAGATAGATAGATAGCTAATATATGGATGGATAGATAGATAGACAATAGATAGATAGATAATAGATGGATAGATAGATAGATAAATAGATGATAGATAGATATATAGATAGATAGATAGATAGATAGAGGAGAGAGAGAGAGCTAAACAGCTGGATAGAAAACAAATTGCTATATTTCTAAATACAGTGGAACCAGACAGCTAAATTCAAGTCATGGGCAGTAGGTTTAGGTAACAGACACAGTGGTAGGATAATTTCTCCATGAACCCAATTTGATGACACCGTCCATCCACATCTCTCACACCCCCAGCCTGCTTCTCAGTCACCACTGCCACCCCCATATTTTCGGACTTTCAATAAATATCGAATGTTCGACCGTTCGAATGTGCGAGTAAAATGCCTATTATACCTATCCGCGAGTAAAGGGTCCATTAAAACCTATATGCAAGCATCGAATCTGCGAGTAAAATGTCCATGGTATCTAGGCGTGAACATCGTATCTATGAGTAAAGTGTCCATTAAAGCCTATACACGAGCATCGAATCCGCAAGTAAAATGTACATGGTACCTAGGCGCAAACGAACTTGAAAATAGCGCGAGTGAGAGTAAAATTGATTTTTCGAATGTCCTGGATATTCGAACATGTTCCCCAGACCATTTCCCAGGTCCCACAGCCATTTACATTAAGTTACCATTGATATTTTAATTGTATTTCATTAGAACTTTTCAAACTATTTGACTCCCATTGACTTTTTCGAACTTTCGAACTTTCAAACTTTCCATATAGTTCGAAAGTTCGAAAACGGACCGAACTTTTGAAAGTTCGGCCATCTCTAACTCTGATGCAGCAAAAAAAAGTGCATGTGAAAAAAGGGGAGGGGTTGCAACTAGTGATGGCCTAGTTCGCGGATCCGAACCCGAATCCGCGGCGGATTTACCTCGTTCGCGAACAGCGGATATCGCGGATTTTCCGGTTTTCCGCCTTCTGAACTTTTCCGAACCGCGTTTTTGAAAATTTTCAAAGTTACAAGGATTTCTCATATTTTCGAGGATTTTTTCCATTTTAATGGGTCCGCTCGCGGATTTTCAAATTTTTTTCAAAAATTTGCGGATCTTCGAGCAGACCGGATTTTGCGAAGTTTGGACATATCTAGTTGCAACATGTCAGTTCAGCAGATAGACAACAAGCAGTGCAGAGTGAAGGACACTCCCACCAAAAATGAGCAGAACTTTACAAGCTGATTGCAGAGGCTACAAGCAGAATTTTTTCACAAGAAAGGGATCCTTGGGGATGGGGCACAGGGGAGTTTATTATACATATGTCTGTAAAATGTGTCATTTTTGAGAGAGCACTTCCTTTAACAGAGAGAAAATTTTGTTGATATTTAATGGATTTTCTTCCTTTCACTATGGCAAGCAATATATACATGAACTGCTGAGCTGTTTTTTTCAAGTGTAAGACAGTAGTAATAATCAACTGTGTTTGTTCAAATATATTTGGATCAATAGGTACATTGTGAAAAGTTACATTCCCTTTTAATAAATAACTATAAAAAACTCTAGTCTAAATTGGTGTTCTTGTTTGTTATTTATTGTATGTTTTACTTTTTTATTGTCTTTCTCCATTATCTGTTTGTGTTCCTTATAAGATCATTTTTAGACTCTACGGTACAGTATATTTACAGTTCCACGTTGTTTACTCTTTATAGTAAAACAGAAGTTACTGATAATTTGTAGTAGATTTCTGAATTGTTTTTAATTTTGCTTATACATTTTCTAAATATATTTGTCTAGAATCAGCTTTGTCTTTGCTGAATCATTCAATGCCAATTACTAGAAATGCACTAGATCAGTTTGAGTTTTATTTTACTCTCCGTTTCAATTTGCAAATCAGCATTCTAAAGAAACAATCATTTTACCAAACATGGCATTAGTTTAAAATGTAATATTCTCTTTCTTCAAACACATATTATTTCTTTGGATTTTGCTAGAAAACAGGACAATCTGCATTCCAAATGAGTAAAATGATTAATTAGGTGATTAAGAAACAAGATTAATCACTGTGTGAGTTGGAAGTAGACAATTCACAAAAGGAAAAATAAATAAATAATTTAACACATTATTTACTCCTCACCTTGAATGACTACAGGCAGACTAGAGACTACAGGCAATATATACAGTATACTACATCAAAACACATTTCAGTTTCTGCATTTTTTATCATGTATTTTGTTATAAAATACTAGTCATCAGCTTTTTCAGCTTTAAATCTGCAACCACGGTTCCATAATTATTTTGGGTTGAAAAAAAACCTAACAAATGCCTGTCAAGTTCAACCCATCCTTGCAAAACCCAGCCTCACGCACAACTAATTGCGGGCACATATATACAGTTGCCAGCTGTAAACCTGGATATTCTGCTTGTCCAAGCTTGTCCTTGGCCTTGTATGAATGCGTTCAGAGGTTAAGCCTACATTTTCAGGCATTTTCTGGCAGGGCACTTAGCCCAGTGTAACTTCCCTTACAGGGAAAAACATTTATGTTGCTAAAGCTGAAATTCCTTTTCCTCCAGTTTGTAAGAGTGGTCTCTTGTCTAGAGGACGAGAGGATAAGTGCAAGCAATTATAATGATAAATTAAAAAAACCTTTTTACATAATATGCCTTTTATATTAAAGATTAGAATATTAATGATTTGGAATTAGTTTTTCTTTATTAGCCAATGGTCTTCTCATTTTCAGATATTACTTTCATGATAACAATTCTGTATTTTAAAGCTGTGAATCTGGATTCAATGCAAAGGCTTATTTGAATGAACATTCATTTGCTTGTTTAAAATGTACTGGCTTGAAGTCAAGTAAATTGGTTATGCAGAAGAAACTGATTGTCAAAAACTTTAAACACTTGTATTTTCTACTTCTATAAAGATCAAGCTAATTAGGCAGGTGTTATATCTCAGCTACACTGCTGCATTTCAGGAGGAATGTACAGCAGTGTAACAGATCTGGGACCTAAAACTGTAATTAGAAACATGTAATACTATGACATTGGGAATCATTAAAGAAAAGCTAAAGCCCAAATAGTACTGTTTAAAATATATATGCCTTGTTTTTATCCAATTGGTTGCTTTTGAATAAAAAATGATTTAAATAATGAAAAAAAATAATTTACCAAGCTCTCCCAAGTTGATTGCAGTGGTAAAGAAGGTACAGAGAGCACACCAAGACAACAAGTGAGCCTGTTTAGTTTTCCAGATATTATTTGTTCCTTACATGCTCTGTTTGACTACTGAACATACAGGGTTATTCAATAAAAGTTCTTATAGTTTAAAATGGTGCTTATTTTGCCCCAACTAATCAGGTGTAAGCTTACAAATGTTAAATAAGATCTGATTTAAAATTAGCACCATTTTAAACAATAAGAACTTTTATTGAATCTCCCTGTTAATACTTTAAAAGAAATAGTATATAATAAAGCATACAGGAAGGGAGCACTGTGATAAACACAGTTTATGAACAATATGTTAAGAAGTTTAGTTTTTTCTTCATTGATTTTACCATTTTTTTTTACGTATGGAATGTCCAATGTACATTTTTGAACATGTCTATTTATTAAGATGACTGATTTATATCTGGCATCCTGCAAATAGTTTATCTCATTTTATGTTTTTTTTTTTTTACTTTAAACGGACAGTTCAGTGGAAATGATCAATATTTGTTAAATTGTTAGTTTGTGTAATGCCTTCTTAGTTATTCTACATATTCTCTCCCATTTTGAAAAATCAGTTTATTTCATACCCTTTGCTGTTCCCTGCTGTTGACATTAGTTTAGCTGACATTTCATGTTCTAACAGTCCTTCTTCTTCCCAGAATGCACCACATCATTGGAATGTTCCTAAGAGTAATTTCTACTGATTGGCTGTTGGATGGGTCAAACATGCTCAGATCTCTACTGAGCAACTGAATCAACCCAGGCGCTGGGTCAAGGGCAAAACCATAACGGTCTCTACTAGGGGTCCTGCAAACAGGAAGTCAGTATTTCAGTTGCATTTATTTATACACAGACAAAATGCTGAATTGGCAGATTAAGGTCATTAGGATGAAAAAATACTGCTCTTTTTTTCTGAAAAGTATATGTATTTGCACTGAACTTCCCCTTTAAAAACAAATGCTTTAAAAAGTTAAAAAAAATAATAAAATAGGTTACGTTCTGTCAAGGAAAGATAGGAAAAACAAGGCAGCATTGAAATGCTTTGTAAGCTGAAATGTATCTCTTCCTAATTTTGCAAAGATCTGGGTCACAAATCTGTTTAGAAGTAAAAAGATAGATGATAATTTAAAGTTTAATCTCATGCTCTAACAGGAAAATCTAACAGACAACATTCTATACCATGGGCTATTGTAAAAGTATGATTGAGGCCGCACATTTATGAACGGTCATTCATATGATACCATCATGCAATTACGATCCTGATCAGAAATCTACAATCATAGTTGTAACTGTATGGCCACAATCATAATGGTTATTGATCATGGTAACATTTGTTAAAGGCATAATATCACAGAATATGGCTCAGAGAAACTTCCTTGCTGTTTAACATTAATGTAAAATTCTCATCGGATCTGGGATTTTTGCAAGATTTCGAAACCGAGACTTTGAAAATGGCCACCAATTTTGATGTGTGCATGCATGTGACATCATTACATGCAGCCATCCTCTCTTGCAATTTCTTGGAGAGAGGGCGGTGCTATTACTGCAGGAGTGTGGTAAAGTAAGGTGCACTGTGTAAACAATATTGCATCACACTAAAAATGTTTAAAAATTAAGAATATAGCCTTTAACCAAAAGAGTTATTTTAACCCATTACCGGTGAATTCCTTATTGGTGGATGTTGATTTGTTCATCTAAAGTAGGACAAAGTGAAATTGACAAAGGGAAATATCCCTTAAAAATTCAGATTTTTTTTTCTTCATTTATTAGCATATTATTAGCATAAACTCGATATAGCTTTGAAATGCTTGTTGTTGTGCCCTATTTTTCTTTATATGGAAAATGCATACAGCTGGGTTGTTTTGTTTACAAAGCAATATGCGTTTTGATGAAACCTTATTATTTGAAGTTAAAAGCTTCTCAAAAGGCATCACATCTGTTAGAGAATTAGGAAAGACTGTACAGTAACTGACAATTGATCTTTATAACTTTAAGAGAGACTTTTTATCTTTGTATCTGTACACTTTGAAAGTGTTTTCAAACCCCATTTAGATTGACTTTTGCATTTTAGTTAAAGTGGTTTCTGCATGTCTGCTAGAGAGAACACACAAATATACATATTTCTTATTTCATTTTGGTTTCTCTTTTCTCAGGGGCCATTCTGACATTCCATCAGTATCTCAAAAGTGCCATTGTATAACAAGGCCTAGAAGAAATAAAGGAACTTATTGAGGGTAATCGTTTTTCATGGGAAATTAAGTTTGCTTATCAGATGGATTAGATGATGATTACAAAAATAAGATTTGAAATAACACATTTAAAATATGTAAATGGTTTATTCACTCAGTGTGTCCCTGAATTACACAGTGTATTTATCAAACAACTCTGTTGAAACATTTTATATGAAAGTTTCATGTCAACACATAAGAATTTAGAAAATACAGGGGGGGTATTTAGTTTGTAATATTTTTGGAAGAATAAAGAGCAAATGATCACAGAAAATGTGAGAAGAGGATCATCTCTATAAATATTCAAAAAAACGAAATGCTGGCTATCTTAAATTAGATAGTGCTGGTGGAAACTACAATATATATTAGAGCAAAAAAGCATAAGGAAAGAGCTCAAACAAGCAAACCCTATTAGAACTTGCAGCATATCATAGGTATATAATAGACAGGCAAACGCTGATCTAAGTCAGATATGCCCAAAAGAATTTATTAAAAGTGAATAGGGTTGAACTAGTGATTTCAGCTAATCATAATAATACATGCACAATCAGGCATATAGATTGCTCACATTTATAGAAACCGAAAATCATTATTATACATCCTATACATAGATAATTATCCCTTTAATCACAAATACTGAATATGTAATACGGATATAGGAAATTAATTAATTTGTCCTGAAATGCATAAATGGCTAAGTATATAAATATAAAGTGTAGAGTCTCAAAAATATGGAACATGACATCCACAGTAAATATCCACCCCTTTGTGGGTAATCAAAATGTCCCAACCCTGGAGTGTGACTCCAAATCAATCTGCTATCTACATGAAATATGCTTGTGAAGGTTCTCATTCATCCAGGTCATGGTATATCTGTTGTATTCAATTAGATCAACTGGACTTGAAATGTAGTTCTTGAAGACGTTTCGCTAGTCATCCGACTGGCTGTCTCAATTCAGAATGACTTGTACAAGAATCTGTGGCAATTATGTACCCTGGAAAATCCCAATTAGCATATCACAGCCAGGTGCTAAGGGTGTGATTGGGTAGTGGCTAAGAGGTGTTATAGGAACGCCCAGAGTAAGGTGTTAAAACAGCATTGTACATGGCAGACAGTTGGTGTATACCAACTGTCTGCCAAGGGCATAGCACCCAGCCACTGGTTCAGATATGTTGATGACACCTGGGTTAAAATCCACCAGAAGGAAGTACAAGCTTTCACAGAACACATTAATGCGGTAGACCAAAACATTAAATTCACAAGGGAAGAGGTACAAAACAAACAATGGCTTTCTTGGACTGCTTGGTAGAAGTTAAGGAAAATGGTTAAACTGGAAGTAGAGGTTTACAGAAAACCAACACACACAGATCAGTATTTGATGTTTGACTCCCACACCCTTTAGATCACAAGCTGGGGTGCATCAGAACCCGCAACACAGAGCAGAGAACATCCCCACTAGCACAGAGGCGAAGCTAAAGAAATTAAAAATCTCAGAGGAGCCCTTAAAACTTGTGGATATCCAGACTGGCCTTTGTCAAAAGAAGTAGAAGGAAAGAAAGAACACAATATCAACCTGAAGGGGAAAAGCAAGACAGGAGGAAGAACATGGTCATCCATATGTAGCAGGGGTCTCCGAGAAATTAAGAAGAATTTTCAAAAAACATCGTATCCTGTCTGCTTTAAAACGAACAACACACTGAGGCAGCAATTGGTACATCCGAAAGAACAATACCAAAACACAGAAAAGCGACATCATATATGCAGTGCAGTGCAGTGAAGAATGCCCTGATTTGTATGTGGGGGAGACCAAACAGCAACTGCATCAACGTATGGCCCAGCACAGAAGAGCCAATTCCTCGGGTCAGGACTCAGCCGTGTATCTGCATCTTAAGGATAAAGGACATACCTTTGAAGATTGGAAGTTATATACTGGCGAAGGAACGTGATGGTTCAAGAGAGGTGTTAAGGAGGCCATTTATGTGAAAATTAAGAAACCAAGCCTAAATAAAGGTGGGGGGGTTCGACACCAACTGTCTGCCATGTACAATGCGTTTTAACACCTTACTCTGGGGTTCTATTAACACCTCTTAGCCACTACCCAATCACACCCTTAACACCTGGCTGTGATATGCTAATTGGGATTTTCCAGGGTACATAATTGCCACAGATTCTTGTACAAGTTATTCTGAATTGAGAAAGCCAGTCGGATGACTAGCGAAACGTCTTCAAGAACTACATTTCAAGTCCAGTTGATCTAATTGAATACAACAGATATATCTACATGAAAGCATCTTGTTGACTATGTCATTTTTCACAGCACAAGAAAAATACTGTCTGTTACCAGTCATTCTAAATAGGGCAGCACGGTGGCTCAGTGGTTAGCACTGATGCCTTGCAGTGCTGAAGTCCTGGGTTCAATTCCACCCTTGCAAACATCTGCAAGGAGTTTGTATGTTCTCTCCGTGCTTGCATGGGTTTCCTCCGGGCACTCTGGTTTCCCCCATAATTAAAGACATACTGATAGGTTGTATGTGTCAAATAAATGTGCTTAGATTGTATTACTCTTCGGGGCAGGGCCTGATGTGAGTGTATACATGTAATTGTAAAGAGCTACGGAAGATGTACTATATAAATCCACAATAATAATAGCAAAATAATAGAGAGGGGCAGGGGAGAGGATAAAGTTGGTTCTGCTTGACAAGTTGGTTCAAGCTTGACAAAGGACCTGGGTGGTCCGAAACGTTGCACATCTAGTTCTGTGAAAATTTAGCCATTGATAGTGGCAGAAAATGTAATTAGATTTTAAACTAATTTGAAATAAATGATATGTTTTATGAGTGCTGCTCATTTGGAATTTTCTTATGGATGGAGTACAAGAGGTTAAGGTACAGAGCTTGCACCTTTTTTGAAACCCAGAGGAGCGTGTGCTGGTGTTAAACAAACTTTGGCAAGGTGATTGTGAGCCAGCGGGCAATTGTTGGGTCTGCTACTGCATGTGCCTGTTTAGCCTAATACATACATTTTATGAAGTTAAAAAGAATTATATATCTTAAAGGAGAACTAAAGTCTCCAGACATCATTGTCCCAATAGACAGAGCACATTTACAAATATACAACAAGCTGTGTCTCACCCCTCCCTTTGCTGTGGCCATTGTGTGATTTATGAAAATAGCACAAACGTTTAGAGATGGAAGCGCACACTTATCTTCAGATTTAACTGTTTATTATATCACACAAACGAACAACGTTTCGGAGAGCACTATGTCTCCTTCATCATACCTGATGAAGGAGACATAGTGCTCTCCGAAACGATGTCAGTCACTAGGCCCAAATATCACATATATCACAGCTGTGAGAGAACAGAACACAAGACACTGGAGTCCCTTGAGATAGAACTGTTCTGGTTTATTGTTACATTACAAGATTATTTATACCATTTGCAATTACTTTCATATGTCATTATTAATTAGTTACATATTTAGTCATGTGATTACATGTACCCAATCAATGGTTAGAATTTAGCTCCAGATCATTGTTCCCCTTATTCATCAGTTCCAACTTGGACTTTGGTGGAGTTGTCCAACTTTTATTATCTTATTACGGTATTCTATCATGATCATTTATGACTATGACGGTTACTCTTATCAAACTTGACTAAACAGGGTCAGGGAAACCTTATTCTGTAATTAACTGCTTAATAATACTGAATCTTGTAATGAACTTATTTACTATATATTGAAAGAATTAACTATAATTATAAGACCACCTTATCAAAATTGATGTCACTATTTATAGCTTGCATGTTTGACCATGTGGTGTATTTTGGACTTTCCTCAGCACTGAATATAAAGCACTTTTGGAGTGTGCCTCCCTTTCAGTTTTTTTGTTTATAACAGTTCATGTAGAATCTTTTAATGGAAAATATAGGTTAGTTTGGGGATTAGAACTTGTGACCTTCTGAACTGTGTTTGTTAAACTGGTGTCTTACCAGGTGAGCCACCACTGAATCAGCAGAAAATGTAGGTACAGTTAGAAAGAATCATTTAAAAACATTAAAGGGGAAGTTCAGTGCAAATATTAAAGTTTGGGTTGAACTCGGATTCGGTCCATTTCTAATAAATATTTGTTGGCTAACATTTATAGGTGAGGTTGTTTTTTTCCATTTGTATTATATACTGTACCTTTTAAACTAACCCCCCATTTGATGTACTGTACCGAGTGTTAAGAACTAAACTGCTTTAATACTGGGTTTACCATAGATACCCACCTAAAGTTGCACCCATATTCTTGGCCTGGCCAATGGGAAAACATACTCTACAAGAAGTCCAGGTCCTAGGCTAAGGGAGAGGGCAGGTGACCAAATTAGTGATCCTGCTGTACAATATGACTGTTTTCTGGGTTACCTTCCTAGTTGTCCTTGCTGGTTTTGGGAACAGAAATTTGGCTCTAGAGGATAATGTTGAGCTGAAATTTGCTCAAAATGTATATTTCATGTGGACTTTAATTGCTACTTCTAGATTTTGAGACAAAACAATCAAATGGTCTATCAAGCTGCTGTTGACCCTTGCAGGCCTAAATTAAGATAACCTCCAATATCTGAATTTGTCTCTAGACAAGGCATTGTCTTTTGCTTCTCTCTCCTGCCTCCCCTCTTCTATGGCCCCCATGTACTCCCCCCCCCTAAGCCAAAGATAGTAGTGTATCATAGGCAAACCTTGAGGAGAGAGAGAGGGAGGGGGGATACTGCTCCTAAACAAAAAGTGTGCTGGGTTGAAGGCATGCAGCAACACACGCAATTTAGAGTAGGTGTTTCTTACATGCATTCAATTATAGATTAAGATGAGGCAAAACCATTTTTTCAGTATAGTGTCCCTTTAATTATATGTTTCAATGTACATTTTTTGCGTATATTTATGAAACAGTTTTGAAGAAGTTTTGTTTAGAGATCTACTACAATAGCTACAGGGTCCTATCAGTTAGGATTGTTAGAAAAATGTCAGATTTAGGACTGCTGAGATTTTTAGCCCTGCATTATTATTTTTTGTTTGATTTTTAAACCCCCAATAATAGAAAATATGTCAGACATAAGTCCAGTCAGCACACTATAAAATACACACCTTGTAAACTTAACTAGCTTTTCATTAACAAGGTGGTATGCATAGGATTGACACCTTAACCCTCAACGGGCAGATACACAATCCTTTTGGATAACTGACAATTAATTTTGATACATGCTGCAGGTTGCTCTAGCTTGAACATTAATATGAAGCAAGCATCTAAAAAATTGCTAAATTAATCATGCTGATCTTGCATACTCAGGTTTAATACAGATTTTTCTGCTTTGTTTCTGACAAAAAAAATCAGCATCACATGGTGTATTGAATGTTATATAGTAAATATTCTAAGAAGTAGAGAATTAGATTTTATACTTTTGCCAGGTATATACATTTTTTTGGGAGAAATGCTACAAAGATATTTGGAGCCCACTAAATATACCATTTTTGGGCAACTAAAACCTCTTTACTTGTTAAATATAAAAAAAAATGTTCATTTATTTAAGGCTAGTATCTTTGCTGTTATAGATGGTAAATTACAGTTAAACAATCCATAACCTGGGCTGGCACACAAAGGCCTATAATTTGTCCAAGTCAATCGCCAGGGCCAATATTTTGATTGATTGAGCTGAATTATTGGCTGCAACTTCCATTCCTGACTGATTATTAATATCGACCAATTTTTTTAAATTGTTTGGTCTGATTGATCAAACATCGCTAAATCATGGCTAATCATGTGGTATTCAATGTCAATGGATTACAAGTGCACCTGAAATCATGACTGATATACAGTGCTAATCATTGGTTTATTGGTTTATTTACCAACTCTATACTTGAAAAAGCCTATCTTGTCCAATTCCTGGCAAGGTGAAAAATTCTTTATTATGTGGGGAAAAATATGTGGATTTAAACATATACATTTGCCACAACATATTTTATTAAAGGACAACTCCACCCTCATAAGAACATCTTTTAGAAAGAATGGCCTCTTTAAAATATGTTGATATAGCATAGTTTGTCCTATGAATTCATTACTGGATGCCTGCTATGCTTCTGGATGCCTCATGGAAACTGAGCAATTTAGAAACCTGTACTGAGCATTTACTGAGCCCGGGCATGCTCAGAAGAGGCAGACAGGGGATTAACATTCAGGCATTGGCTGTGATTTCAACTGTCATATCCATAACTGATAGTTACTAACAGGAAGAACCATGAATCCGAAACGGGCAACAGGACATTGTTCAGGATTTCAGGTTAGACTTATATATTTCACATTTCAAACTATTACCGTTTAGGGTTTTGGGGAGTGATTTACCTGTATGTAAGTTTTCATTTGAGGGCTGGACTTGCCCTTTAAGGTTTTGCATAGTTATATTCCAAAGACAATTAATGTTAAAGGGCATGTCCATCAAACCCCCCCTTCCCCATGGGCAGTAGAGTGAGAGAGATTCAATGTCACCAAATGTAAGGTAATGCATTTTGGGTTTAACCATCCTTTTGCCATCTACACTGTCTGTGCTAAATAAATATTTTTTGCTAAAATGGGGGGTCTAATAGATTCAGAGAAGAGCAACTAATAAGGGGGGTGGAAGGGGTTTGACAATGCATACAGATTTTACAAGTTAGGGCAGTTTACACTGGAGAAGTTGACGTTACTTACCTGCCTGAGAATGCATTCAATAGGCATTGAGTTTTGCGCTAGACGGTAACGCAAACTTAACTTAGTTTATATGGTATAGGCTATGCTGCGCTATTTCCAAGAGTTAAACCATAAATAATGCATTAAGTAGCTTGGGCCATTTACACTAACATACTATTGCTATTTATACCTTACATTTAAGCATTTCTGATTGCTGCATTGTAAACCACAGCAAACATTTGCAGGGCCTTATCGCCAGCCATTATCTGTTAATGTTAGTTAATGTAACTGTCAGTTAATGTTAATGTTAGTTAAAGGGGAAGTTCAGTGCAAATACATATATTTTTAAGAAAAAAGAGCATCCTAATGACTTTAACCTGCCCATTCAGAATGTTGTCTGTGTATAAATAAATACTTCCGAAATACTGATTTCCTGTTTGCAGGAATCCTTTTAGAGAACGTTATGGTCTTGCCCTTGACCCAGCGCCTGGGTGGAGGTTGGTTTCAGTTGTTAGGAACATTCCAAGGTAGTGTGCATTCTGGGAAGAAGAAAGACCATTACAGAACCTGAAATGGCAACTCATTAATATCAACAGAAGGGAATAGCAAGGGGTATAAATTCAACTGATTTTTCAAAAAGAAAGAAAATATGTAGAATAACTAGGTATCCATAATACAAATTAAGAATTTTAAAAATAATTATATTTTCCACTGAACTTTCTCTTTAAAGGACAATTCTACTCACCAAGACATACAAAAAATAGAATTCTAGTGAACAAACAATCCCAAGCCCACGTTAAGGTTGCTTTATTTAACTGGGTCCTAACCTACTGGTACCCATGACTGTATGAGCTGACAGCTTCTCCTGTGTGGCCTATTTGCTTGAAGCCGACTCTCTAGTTTAAAGTACTTTGCTCAAACCTAACTTTGGGTGGAGTACAATTTCCCAGAAGGCTTGGTCAAACCTTCAATGTAACACACAATGCATAAAAAAACCTGGATAAATAAAAGCAATTAGTTCAATAAGTTTAGAGAGTCAGCTTCAAGCAAATAGGCCACACAGGAGAAGCTGTTGGCTCATACCGAACGTTCGGTAAAAACTTGAACGGCCGATTTTCGAAAATCTTTGAGCGGCTGGTGATTCCCAAAATCGGCTGCTTAAGGATTGCCGAATGTCTGACAATCCTGTGGCTGGAGGGGGTCCCACTTCCGAGCTGCGGGACCCCCTCCCAGTTCCTTAAAAGGACCATTGTGGCCCTAAAGAGGGCCCTTTGGGGCTAAAGGGGTCCTGCAGCTTGAAACCGGGACCCCCCTCCCCGGCACTTCTAAGAGCCTTTCCGCACTTAGAAGTCCCCTTGGGGCCTTTGGGGCTTAAGGGGTCAGCTGTAAGGACTCCTGAGCTCCATGGAGGTTTGCAGTTCTTTGTATAGGTTTGCAGAAGGACCAAATCCAATTGTGATTGGTTAAAGGGCATGTCCACCCCCAAAACTAAAATTTAACCCCTTACTGGCCACATCAAGTAGTTTAAAGCAATCCTTACCTTACATTCCTGCTCAAAATAGTTCCCCTGCTGTGCCCCTCCAAAGTCCAGGAAACTGCTGTGTAGGAGCAGTGTGTGACTCATGCTGTGCCTGAGACTTCCTCAACCTCATCAAGGTTGAGGCATGCTCAGTGCAGCCCTCCCTGCCTCTCAGCCAATCACGGACGCGGCTGCCGGTCCCGCCCCCTGCTTTCAATTCCATGCAAGCAGAGGGCCTGAACACTGCAGCGGAGGAGAGAGGGCAGGTAAGTAAGAATCGGGGGACTTTCTAACAATTATATTAATGCGGTTGGGGCTGGGGGAGCATGCCCTACCACATATCAAAAGTTAAATTTCGGGGTGGACATGCCCTTTAAGATTTCAATGATTGCAATCACATGATCACACATAAAATATTCAAACATGATTGGTTAATGATTGCAAGCATTGCCGGGGAGGGGGGGTCCCAGTTTTGAGCTGCGGGACACCTTAAGCCCCAAAGGGCCCTCGTCAGGGCCACAATGGTCATTGTAAGGACCCGCTTGAGAATTTTCAAAATCGGTCGTTTGAGTTTTACCGAACGTTCGAGGATTTTAAAAATAATCCTGCAAGTGCAGAAAATCAAACTAGTTCGAATAGTTCGAGTTAGTCCAAACTCACAAAGTTCGACCCAAACTCAAATTTGTGTTCGGTTTTGTCCATCTCTACTAACACCCCTTAAAAAATTCGAAAAATTTCTAAAATAAGTGGATTTTCTCATATTTCCGAAAATTTTCGAAATTACGAGATTTTATCGTATTTTTGAAAATCGCGGTTCGGAAGTTCGGAAGGCGGAAAATCCGGAAAAATCCGCCGTTTGCAAACGGGATAAATCTGTGGTGGATCCGTGTTCGGATCCGCGAACCGGCCATCCCTATTACCAATACAAGGCTACTTTCAAAGGTTACTATCTAAAGTACAGGGAGATTCAATAAGTTCTTATTATATTATTATTGATATTATTTAACATAAGAAAGCTAACTGATTGGTTGGGACAAAATTAGCTCTATTTTTAACAATAGGAACTTTTATTGAATAACCCTGGTAGTGTCATACTTTCAAGCGTTATGGAAAATACGGAAAGTTCAATGATCTAAATGTTCTGATCGATTTCGAACTGAACTTTGGAACTGGGAGTTAATTCGGACCCGGATTCCATCAACTACTATCATGTTAACCTATCTGATCTATAGACTAGAAATTCTTGGTTTTGTTTCATTTAAGGTTTGCTCAATGGACACTTTTAGCACAATTTGTTTCCCTGTCTGTGAGTTTGATTTATTTTAAACATAAAACATTTTTAAAGCGTAACCTTTTTGCAATCCAGCAGTATATTTTTAAAAACTGTAAATTCTTGCCTAAGTACAACAAAATGCAGAGTAAGTTGCCATAATGACAGGTTAGAATGAATTAATGTGCACCGTGTTGAGCAATAGCTCTGTTAAAAGAAGAAATCATTATTTTAAAGGTTCTCTTGTTTGTCCTTTTCAGTGCTGAATTTTTAATTTTATAAAGTTAATAATGCCACTTGGAAATTACGGTATATACTCCAGTATAAGTTGAATTTTTCAGGCTTTAAAGTTAGCCTGAAAAGCTAACCTCGACTTATACTCGGGTCAATTCCTAATTTAGATCCAAATTCTGCAATGCGGATAGTAAACAGTAGGTGGCGCTGTGTTAACCTGCATAGAAGGTTCAGGAGCTGTTCTTGCCTTTACAATCGTTCCTGCTTCCTGTAGTCTGGCTGCTGGACTCACTCAGCACTGTCACTGCTTATCTGGATGCTGTAAATCTGATTGGTCTCCTCAGTTTGGGGCAAAAAACGCTGCTATTACGTGCAAATGACAGCTTGAAAATACAACTCTCAGGTGACTGTTTAACTATTTGGATCGAAGTCCTTTACTATATGGGGGTCAGAGGGCCTTTTACTATATGGGGTCAGAGGACCCTTTACAATATGGGTTCAGGAGAATTTTAAATTATGGTAAGCTTAATTAAAAGTTTTACTGAACCTTGCCACTCAACATGTTTAGTAACGGAAACTCCCAGCAACAAACCATGCTGGGAGTTGTAGTTTCCAAGCATCTGGAGTGACAAGGAATTGGTTACTGGTACTGGATTTGGCTATTACTGTATGGGATTCATGTATGGGAATTCTGCTGTCCATTTAAAGAGCGATTATTTCTACCCTCGGCTATACTCGAGTCAATTGAGTTTTTACAAATTTTTCAGGTAAAAATAGGTGCTCGACTTAAACACGGATCGATTATACTTATAATATATGGTAGTTTTAGAAAAAGAAAACATGTTACATGCTGGAAAAGAAAAAATTTCTAAACATTACAAAAGTGTTGCTTCCATTTGTTTTCTTTACAAAGTCCATTTGAATTCATACTTTGTGTTTGCTAATTATTTTGGAAGGTTGTTGTTTGAAAAGCAAAGAAATGTTGAATGTGGCCATTTTCTTTCTCATCTGTGAACTGCTACATTTGATCACATTTCATTGAAGGACTGAGTACATCAGCAGCAATAAATCACTAAGTTAGTGTTCCTTACACGAAAAACACATTATAAAATGCTCTTGTCAGCAGTTAACAACCAGTATTGGAATTCCAAATAAATGTGACTAAATGCAGAATCAAAAGGAGCCCAGCTGTAGTTGTCCTTCAGCTAGCTCATGTCATTTCGTGAGAATTCATGGACTCTTTAATGGCAGTAATTGTTGACCCTCAAAGGAACAACATTCATTAAATGTGTTTCTTGCTATTGTGTTTAAAATTCTTCACCCATTAACTGTCCATGAAATGCACATTTGCAGTTGTATTGCCACAGGTACCATCGTAAAACATACTCATATTATCCATTATTATTATTAATTGGGAAAATGGACATTTCATATTTATCTTTAATATAAATGTAATTCAAATATTAAAATATGTCAGGAGTAGATTAAATGCCTATGAATGCATCAATGAATGAAGTAAAAGTGATTAAAGGTCTTTTAGTTAAAATTAAAGACAATCCAGGAGATTTACCCAGGCCGCAATTGCTCTGGGTACATCTCCTTTCCAGTATTGAATTATGGTTTTGCGGCAGTGGGTAAATCAGCTGCAAATGCTGGTATTTAACAGCTGCAAATGCCGGTATTGTATCTAGCAGCAAATGAACCTGTTTGTTCAGACATAGTTATAAAAAGTTGTTAAGCTATCAACGCTGTTATCACCAGCAAAAACCAACAGCAAAAACATTGTGTTGCATTTTCAGCACATATTCCCATTAGGGATGGCATAGAACTCGAACTCGAACCCGAGTTCGAGCCGAACTGTTCAGTTCGAACGGACCCGGACTTCTCGAACTATCTCGGACGCGGACTTTCGTATTTCCCGGACTTCGATGAACGGTCGAATCCGCGAGTAAAATGTACATGGTATCTAGGCGCGAACATCGAATCTGCGAGTAAAGTCTCCATTAAAGCCTATAGGCGAGCATCGAGTAAAATTTCCATGTTACCTCGAACTTCGAACGCGAAAGCTCGAAAGTAGCGTGTGTAAGAGTAAAATCGATTTTATGAAAGTCCTGGATATTGGAACATGCTCCCCGACATTTCCAGGTCCCCAGCCATTTACATTAAGTTACCATTAATATTTTAGTTGTATTTGACTCAAACTTTTCGAACTATTTGCCTCCCATGACTTTTGGGTCCGTTTTCGAACTTTCGAACTTTCGAACTTTTACATAGTTCGAAAGTTCGAAAACGGACCGAACTTTCAATAGTTCGACCATCTCTAATTCCCATACAATACATATACAAAAAAAGCAAACTATTTTTAAAGCCCCGTTAAATAGTTATGCTAAGAATACTGCAAATGCTGCAGTGGATGAGGTGGAAAAAATGTATTAGTGGGAATATTTTCTAGCCTGGAAATGGGTCCCCGGAAGTTGTCAGCCCATTACTGTGTGTTGCCAATACAGAAAAGGCTGGGGGGTTTGACTAGTCTTAACCATTTACTTTAATACGATAGTAAATATCCTTTATAAATATGCCCCATCATTATATTATGCAGGATTTGCCACTTTTGCTAAATTAACTATAAAGTAGTTTTCTCATAATATAAGGGATAATGCACCCCTTACAGTGTAATATAAGGATATTACACCACAGAGAGCACCCTGACCATATAGAAGCACGAGTGCTTTATAACAGGGCGGAATTCCAAGGTGGCGTAATTCCTTATATATAATGTGAAGGGCTCATTATTTCTTACAATACACAGTATCTGATTCCTTCACCCCATTCACATTTTAATTCTAGCCTTCTCCCTATTCCCACCTTAACCCCCCCCAAGCTACCTTCTGTAACTTAACCCCAGTAGAAAGGAACATTCCCAGCTCAGCATCTATTTGGATAAACATATGTTTGTGGAGAAGAGAACATTGGTATGATGTGACAGGGAGCAGCTCCAGCAGGTTCTGTTAGTGAAATTAAACACTGCAATAACGCTAGTCCATTGTTCAGGCATGAATACTGGAATGTGAGGGGCAGTGGGATATAAGAAATATAAGAAATGAGTCACTTAGTGACATAACTGAGCGATTTTTATAAGGATATATACCACTGCACCTCCCTTATAAATATCACACTTACGTATTTATAACAACTTAAATCAAAATCATACAATATATGATACATGCTCCTTGAAATAAGCCTACACTTACAAATGACATGACATCTTGTAGACTTCACCCACACTATAACACAATGGTATCCATTTTCTAATTGGGTGTAATATGTATACGATATATAGTTTATGCCCATCTTTGCCAAAAATGTCTTTGTTAATGCCTTGGTTTAATAGTTCAGAGAGTGTGTTGTTTAGCAGGCGTCCTTACTGCAGGATAACAGAGAAAGTGATCCACTTACCAGATTTTTCTACAGCAGAGATTAATAGGAAAAGTGTTCCATTTAGCAGTCTTACCTAACTGGTAATTACTGTATTTTATTACCTGTTTCTCAACCTGTTTTTCCCTTTGGGCATACATTTACCCACTGCAGTGGTTGAAGAAATCTTGATATATTGATGTATGAGAGTACAGGTCTCATGCTGGAAATCTAGGTACACACAATATGCTAATATCTACTGTATAATGTAGAAATCTTGTATTATGTATGTATGTATGTATGTATGTATGTGCAATGCCCCAGAATGCATTTACATGATCCCATGCCCCTCCAACTAGACTGCTGCCATGGCCACACCCCCTGTGATGCACTATCATCAGGCCACACACCCCAATACACTGGCTTTATAGACATGCCCCCTGTGAAGCACAGATGCCCAGCCATGCCACCAGAATGCATTAACGTCAAGGTCATGCCCCTTCTGACACACAAATGTCACACAAATGTTAGGCCATGCCCCCTAAATGCACTGACATCATGGGCATGACCCTGAGATGTTCTACATCACAAGCATGCCCCCGGGGAGTGAACACATGTAGCCACGCCTCATGGAATTGGTTAACTCTATGCCATGCCCCTTGAATGGATAACCACTGTGGCCATGCCCCCTGGACAGGTAACCCTCACAGCCACATCCCATGAACCAGACATCACGGTCATGCCCCCTAAATGGGCAAATGCTATGACAACACTCCCCCAACCACACCCCCAACCACATTCACATCATGCCCACACCTCAGGAAAACCTGATGTAATGACCACACCCCTGAATATAACATTATCATGCCTGCCTTATAGCCTAACATTGCAGCCACACTCCCGAACATACAATACCTACATCATGGCCACAGCTCATGAAAGTCCACTCCCATGCCAAAAAGCCTCTGCATCACCCCCTTAATGCCCCTTTACTTCTCCTGTAAGGTCGCCCCACTTGAGGGGTTCAGACTACACAGGCATACCTGTGGTACTTTACCTGCATTAGTGGAACTTAAGCACAGACACAAATAGCTCACACAAAGCATAAGGCACAGCTACAGAAACTCAGGGCAAGAGCAAGCACATCACACACTTTACAGTCACAGCAGAGTGTCACCCGCCTACAGCAACTCAGAGAAAGGGTAAGCAATCACGTTCTTCAAGGCACAACAACAGCGTGACACCCGCCTACAGCAACTCAGAGAAAGAGCACGCAAGTCGCATGCTGCAGACGCAGAGCAACAGCATCAAACCCAGTTTCTACAGCAGAAGGAAAGAGAAACTACCTTAAGATTTGTAAGAAATTCCAATTTGCTCCTAGATGTTTTCAAATATGAACCCTGGAAAGACTATGCACAGCATCGTAATCTTGTTATAGGTGATATGAACCACATTTGTAGTTATTGTCATGCTAAGAAATTTAAAGCAGAGCCTCCTGAAATGTGTTGTAGCAATGGAGTTCAACTTCCGCCATTACACCATCAGCACCAGAGCTTCGGACTTTAAGTCTGGAGCAAATTCAGAACCAAAGCACTTTCTACAGAACATAAGAAGATGCTATTCCTGTTTCCAGATTACATCTTTTGGTGCCACTGCCATCCTATTCTGGATTTACAGCTACTTTTAAAGTAGAGGGACAGGTTTACCATAGAGTAGGATCATTGCTACCGTCACCAGATAAACCATCCAGTTCCTAAAATATTACTCATGGGCAATGAGGATGCTTAAATTACTCAGCGAGTGATTATATTTCTGGCATCCAACGTGAAGTTGTATTCAAGTTGCAGCCATGCTTTATCAACACAATCAGCTCCTACAAACATTCAAAACAGCATTACGTAGAGATGGGATCCGGATCCGACATGGAAAAGCTTGGTTCAGAAATCCAAATGATCTGTCCGAATACGGACGGATCATCCGGATTTTGGGACTTCGGAGCCTATTTTCTATAATTATCGAACTTTCGAGGATTATCAAGAATAGCCTCATACGTTTGATAATTCTCGAAAATACATAGAAACTTGATAGTAGTCTCCAATCGTATTTTCGAGGGTTATTGAAGGTTCGAGGCTACTTTTATAGACCTTGAAAATAGCCTAGAACTTCATAATATCAGAAAATTCGTTCCGTTTTAGGATTTTCGGATCTTCTAGGTTTCCCGAGATCCGGGAATCCGAAAATGGAACGAAACAGGTGAGTTTCGCCATCTTTACATTACTAATGCCAACGATGAATACAACATAGTTATCAGGGGTGATAAAAGACATCCACCGAATATTAACGCCATTTTAATGCACCTCAAGTAAATGAAGTAGCAATTCTTTTAACAGGTGATGAATATCAACAACGTGACATTATCATTCACAAATGCAGCGACTCCCAAACGCATTACAGGAACACAACGATCATATGATGCACTTCAATACCCACTCATATTTTGGCAAGGTGAAGATGGCTATTATTTCAACATCATGCACACTAATGCTTCTTCTGGTGAAAACACTAATAAAACGGTTTCCTGCATGGACTTCTAGGCATATAGGATAATATTACGAGACAATTCCTCCAACCATATTATACATTGCCTTCAATTATTCCATCAATTTGTAGTTGATACGTATGCAAAGATTGAAAGTGAGCGACATCTCTTTATACGTTTAATTAAAAAAAACTACTAGTCGATGATTCATTCACCTTTGTGATGCTGTGGTAATGATAGAAACATTGATAATATTGGGAAATTAGTCATTTTACCTGCTACATTTACAGGAAATCCTAGACATGCATGGAGTATACCAAAGATACTATGACTAATGTCCGACAATTGGATGTCCTGACTTATTCATCACTTTCACTAGGCCAGACATCCAGAGATCATAACGACTTAGTAGCCAGGGTGTTCAGACAAAGCATATTAAATTGCTCCCACTTTGGACACACACAATGCTGAATGTCTTCCATCGAATGGCAGAAGCGAGGACTACCACATTCTCAGATTCTCATTTGGCTAAAACAAAAAAACTCGCCCAAATCAAATTGCTGACATTATCTCTGCTGAATTCCCAAATCCTGATAATGATCCACATCTGTACAGTTGTGAAGAACTGTATGATTCATGGACCATTGGACATATCAATATTCATGCTCATTGCATGAAAGATGGCAAATGTACCAAGAAATATCCAAGAGAGCTAATACAACATATACAACCAGAGATGATTTATTCTCAATATAGAAGACAAGCTCCAGAATATGGTGGTTTTACAGCGATCGCAGATGAAGGGCAACACAACTGTACAAGTGGATAATAAATGGTTTTCCATACTCTCCACTTCTTCCAAAACCTTCCAAGCTCACATCAATGTTGAGTACTGTAACTCTGTCAAGTCAATTAAAACATGTGCAAGTATATTAAAGGGAACTGTGGTCCAACATGACTTTAGGTAAATTGATAGGAATTGCTCTCCTGAGAATTTTTGCAATTTATTTTCATGTTTATTTGCATAGTTTGAAGATATTTACATTTTTGTGTGTGCTAGGCAGAACCATCACCAGGTCCCCTGCACTCCTGCTTCCTGCTCTGAAACCATGTCAGTCGCCCTGTGTCTTCACCTCCCCTTTGCAGCCCCTCCAGTCCCTCCCATTCATGGACCCCATGGTCCATCCAGTTGCAGGCCCCCTTGGCCATTCTCTTACGCCCCATGTGCCCTGCCACACCCCGTGCTGTGGCCCTGCCCCTTGCAGATGCCTAAACCTGCCACCTGAGGGCTCCCGCCCCACCGTTGACTCACGGGCACCTAAGCCCCACCCACTCATGGTTACCTATGCCCCGTCCACTTGTGGGTGTCATAAGCCCCACCCACTCGTGTATGCACAAGCCACACCACTCATGGGTGCATAAGCCCACCCAGTCGCGGTTGCCATGGGCCCTCAGACCCCCCCTACAGAAAACTGTGGAAACTGTGGAAACAGAGTTCTCACTCTGCCTGAAAAGGCTGTTTTTCACATAGTGGAAAAGAAGGGCTGTAGATTCCCTTACCTACTCTGTCAGGACTTCCCACAGCAGAGAGGAGGAGGGACTTCCTATCTCCCTCACACACTGAGGGTCTGAGGCTGTGCTCACTGGAGGCACTGTGCCGGAGAAGCCTTAGGAATGTCACATGTCAGCCTCCCACCCATTAACTTTCTGGTCAGTCATTTCTTTATATCTTGGGCTGTGGCACGTAGAGAGGTGGTTGATGGCTCATTTTAAGGTAGGAAAATGGCCTTTAATTTAAACTCAACTTTTTGAGACCACAAGTTCCCCTTTAATAAGAGAAGTGAATGGCAGCTTTTGCCTGACAACTGCAAACACTAACTGTTTGGGAACCGATACAAGTGACGATACTACAACTCTCAACCTCAGACCAAACAGAGCTTTCCCAGGTCACCGGGTCCAAACCAGGTTAAGGGTTGTCGTCACTAACTATAACACTTACCAGGTATATAAACGCTGCAAAAAACCCACTTACTTACGGCCGTGGAAACCGATACCAGCCTTAATGGCATAAATCAGAAATAATACTAAATATACAATACCTGTATCACTCGCTGCACACTCAGGCAGGAATAGTACCAGATAATGCAAGAAATACAGAATACAATTACTATATGTAAGGTCTCAGAGGACAGGATTCTTACTCGTTCTGTTAGAGCACTGGGAGAATCAGCTTAACGATTTTATATAATATCGTTTAATAAAAGAAAAAAAAACGGTGCAATAGTGATTACAAAAATAATTAATAACAGACAGTTATACAAGCAACAATAAAATAAGGTAAAATGGGGAAATACTTATAAGATTGTGTTACATATCAAGTCCTTAAAAGAATAAGTCCATTTGATGATAAAGAGTTCCTTGGCTCCAAAAAGGTAACTCGCTGTAATCCACTTTGATGTTCCATAAGATGATAATCAAGAGCTCCATTCTATTGTTGTGCATCTACTTATCTACCCCTGACACAGGGTGGGACCCAAGCTTCCTCAGCCAATCACTTAAAGGGTAGGTTGGGCTCAGGATATGGCCAAAACTTATTACCCTCAGTATGGGCCACTCAAAAAACTAACATGCTGTCAATACCCATACCTTGCAAAATAAACATCTAACATTTTTTATACCCCATATTACTGACCCTCATGAATATTACTGACCCTCATGAATATTACTGACCCTCATGAATTTACAAATACAATGAGATCAAACATGACACACATCAACAATAGGTACATTTGTATAATGGTTTAAAGTGGGTTTCTGGGTACCCTAAGGCCTCGATTTATAGTGTTTGGGTCCCACGGGATTCTCCCATCCACCAGAATCCATTTTGGTATCATTATGGCGATTATAAAAACCTGGTGTTATAATCTCATTCAGAGTTAAAACAAAGGTCAAATTATCCACCTTATCAGACCACCCGCTGGTTTGGAGGCTCAAGTCTGCAGAGGTGTTCAGGAATCCGTCCCCTGCTGAGTTTTAGCACCTGAGCCAAATGGTCAGTATAGAATAAAAGGGAGAAAACAAAAAGTACAATATAATAAAACAAATAGAATCTGCTATTACAGACATTATAATTAATAACTACACTAGATTTCTTTTGCAGCAGGATACATATCATGACACTAATAATGAGGTGTCTGAATACCAGTTAGGAAGATATATTAGTAACAATAAAGTAGTATGGCAAATACTTGCCTTTCCATTCATAACGCACCCAAGTGTGGTTCATCTTAGTGTGTTCATTTAGAAAATGGACAAAGAATTGTTCTTTAGAACTGAAAATGCATGCAACTTGCTGCTACCCCAACACTACATGAACTTCAAATTATATGCAGAAGACACATTTGCAAGGATTTTGCTGCACTGAGGTACCAGATACTACACATGGAATGTGTAGTAGATCCAAACCCGCATTTACCTTGTTCGCGAACGGCGGATTTCGCGGGATTTCCGGTTTTCCGCCTTCTGAACTTTTCCAAACCGCGTTTTCGAAAATTTTCAAAATTACGAGGATTTCTCGTATTTACGAAAATACGGGAAAATACGAGAAATCCTTGTAAATTCAAAATTTTGCAGATTTTTCCCATTTTTGGGACGGAGCAAGCCACATTTTCGGGTCCGTATTTTCAAAGAATCCTCATATTTTCGAATTTTCAAAGAATCCTCGTATTTTCGAAGAACGGATTTTGCTGAACTTTCATTTTAATAGGTTTTAATGGGTCCTAGAGTGGACCGGATTTTGCAAAGTTCGGACATCTCTAGTCAACATCAATAACAAAACCTTACCACAATTAGGTGTACAATTACCACAACATGACCATCATGCTCGGCAAACTAAGCGTTTCAGAGAAAAGACTATAATGTGGAGGACTAAAAAGAATGTACAGCACATGAAACTTCTCTCTCAACCATGATTAAAAAGAAGCTTATTACACTACTGCAAATTAATTAATGGGAACTAGGTAGTCTTCTTTCCTAGATGCTCCTGGAGGAACTGGGAAATTTTTTTTCTTAATTTGATTCTTGCCGAAGAATCGCACTTGACATCGCTTCCTTGGGGATTGCAGCCACACTGATGGATGAGGTCGTACAGCACATTCAGCACTGAAGTTACCATTAAATATAGCATGTGAAAGGTATCCTAGATCCTAGTGCAATATCAGCAAATCAAATGGCCAGGCCAAGTTATTGTGTGGGATGAAGCACCATGGCACACAAGAAATCTCTTCGGTGCTTGATATCACTTTGCAAGACCTGTGGAGCAATAATAAACTGATGCAAGGAGCTTTGGTGCTCTTAGCTGGTGACTTCGGGTACACGCTTTCAGTCATGCCTAGGTCAACAGTGGCTGACGAAATCAATGCTTGCCTGTAGGCTTCACATCTTTGGAGACATGTACACAACTTACTTTACGTACAAATATGAAATGCAACTTCTTGGCCATACAAATGATGAAGCTTTTGCACGTAAACTTCTTCAAATTGGTGAAGGTGTTTTCCCTACAGACTCCCAACTGGAGAAATTTTTCCTCAAAGTTTTGCTTATCATCGCTTCCCCTCAACACTGATAGAGAATTCTATCCACACATTTACAGAACTATACAAAGCTAAACTGGTTGTGTGACAAGCACACCTTGCTCTAAAAAATTATACCATTAATGATATTAACAACAACATTCAGGAAATGATTCCAGGAGCTGTAACTGAATACAATTCTATTGATACAGTAGTACAACCGAGGATGCAGTCAATTATCCACACAGTTTCTCAACTCACTCAATCCACCAAGGATGCCACCACATCGGCTGCAACTGTCAGGGCATCAAATAATTCTACTTCGTAATCTTGACCCTCCCCAGTTATGCAATGGTATGCCTCAGTGTTAAAAGAATGTTGCCAAATGTGATAGAAGCCACAATATTAGTTGGGAAAGGAAAAGGACATGATGTGTTTATTCCTATTATTACTTTTAAATGATTACAGTTCCCAATACAGCTGGCATTTGCTATCACCATCAATAAGCTCAGGGTCAGTCACTCATGCTGTGGTATTTACCTGCAAACACAATGTTTTTCCCACAGACAATTATAGCATGTAGCATGTTCACGAGTAGGTTCTCTACAACATTTGTTTATTTATCTCTAAATGAAAAAACTGATAATGTTGTGTATAAACAAGTTTGCTATCAACATATGTGCTTATGTCCTTCAAACAATGTCTCTGCTTAACCCACAACTATTATAAATCACTGACATAACTTACTAACTGTGCACTTCTTATTTCTCCTGTCTTTTCATCTATGCTAAAATACACACTTGCATGTAAATATGCCCTCATGTGTACACGGCAACACAATATTATATATTATATACCTCAAACCTCATATACCTCAACCTGATTTGGGTCCCTGTATATTCAATTCATGTTGATATATTTTGGAGGTCTAATAGTGATGATAGTGGGTATTGATTGTTTTTATGATGAAACATACACCTCTCCAGCCCACTCCCATCAAAAATACCTGCTATTCTTACAATAAATCAAGTTGTAAATGTCTTTTTAAATACTAGTGTTATGTCCCAATGGAGGATATCCTTCCTTTAATTGCAACAAATGGCCCCCCTTTTAACCAGCCAAAGATGCCCCAGGTAAAAGCAAGCAATCAAATTGAATTGGTTAAGGTGCCATGGCTAAGGGTGTATTGAAACTACAGAAAGTTAAGCTTTTAATAAATTAAAGTCTCTTTATTGTTTTACTGGTCAGAAATATTGGTAGGTAGGCTGATTTTTTTCTCTTATACTCCAACACTTGATAAGTAGTCTGTAGGTAATGGGCAGATAGCCATAATCACTAAATGCCACTATAAAACAAGAGAATACATTTCTTCTTTCAACCCTTTGGGTATGCAGATTTTAGTTCCCTTTGCGAACTGATTGTATTATTATCTCCTTCTTCTCACCAATGCATACCATATTCATTTCTCAGAAAAGAGCACTCTGCATAATATCACCTTCCCTTATTGACCTTAAATTTTCCTGTGCTCTTCTGTCATGTCTCCCAATATATTTGGCAAACACCCCCCAGGTTTTACAAGTAATTAAATCCTAACTTAAATGGAGTCTAGTCCCTCGATACTTTCTCCTTCTTTTATATAGGGAACACACTGAACATCTTCCATTCTTTTCAATATTCTTTCCCTAACCACAGGTCTAGTGTATGTCCTAATTGCAATGACTATTGCTAATCATATCTTTCAGACTCTTCAGACTCTTTCAGACTCTTTCAGACTCTTCAGACTCTTTCAGACTCTTTCAGACTGTTATGCAACTTCATCCGCCATCTATATCACTTAACTATGCCAATATCGTGATAAGACTTATTAACATCTCTCTCACTGCGTTTTTTAATTAGTTATAAACCTTATTTCTCTTCTTATTTTTTGGAGGGGGGGGGGGGTTTGTCCACTAGCAAGCGTCTTCTAGGTACCACTCTTGCATTATTAAGCCTCTTTTTGATTTGGCTCATGGCATAACCTCTTTTCCTTAAATCTATCTGTCATTTCTTTCATTGTAGACAAATTCTTAATCCTAAAACAATATATTTTTAACCTTAAAATCTAACCATATTGTAAAAATTATTTTTCTAGGTGATCGGTGGTTGTCTGCTCTAATGCTGCATTAACTGTTATCCTTTCCTAAAGGTTTTTTTATCCTTCTTTAGATAATCTTACTTAGTTAATCTTACGTATTTGTTGTTATTTTTTTGTGTCGTTCATGCCCCCCATGTACCTATACAGCATATTCTGCATTACGTTTGTAAAGTAAGAATTGTAATATCTCACTAGGCTGTCTGAGTGAAGATATATGTTAAAAAAACACAGAACTAGTAACAGCTTGTTTTTGAGAATTAGATGTGAAGTATGACATAGAGGGGACAATAACAATGGTTAAAAATCCATTAACTCAAGATGACACTCGAGAATGAAATGAAAAAATATATTGATTTCTGTTATGTCTTTGAAAACAAACAAACGTTGTTTTCTTTTTAAACATTTAAAAAAAAAATACTTTTTTAAGTTTTTATAACTAGCCACTCATTTTGGTAAATCTAAGTAAAAATAAGGATTGATATATGGATATAAAATGGATATGAATGAGAAACTCATTCAGTCAAGTATTATTTGTAAATGATTTCGGTTACATAAACAACAACTCTGAAAATGCTCAGATACTATGTTACTTCATATTTGTGTTCTATATAACATCAATGACACACATGTACTTTGCAATGTATTTGCATGCATTATTGTCACTTTAATGACAGTCCTGATTATGTTTGGTTTATAAGATAATATTATATCTTCAATATTATATTAACGAAACGTCAATAACGTTTTTTCACGTCTACAGAAGTGTGCTCGGAACAGTTTTGGTTTATATATATTATAATATATATATATATATATAATATACCACACATATATATTTACATATATATAATACTAATTTGGTGATGTGATAATAAAACTCAAGCTATGGATTTTAGTGTCCTGAGTGCTGCCTTTCAGAGATATATATATATTATATATTATACATATATATACACAAAAACTAGCAAAGAAATAATCAATGCACCATTCCTAGGCCCCATCAAATATCATATTGTCTGCACACTGGATACTTTATAAACAAGGGGTTTTGGTATACATTACTGTGATCACATGAATGAAAAGCCTTCCAACCACATCAAGGTAACCCCAGTCTGGAAGGTCCAACATCTAACCTTTTTTAATTCAATTATGATAAAATTTGTGTTCGGTTTTGTGTCCATCTCTACTAAACACCCCTTAAAAAATTTCGAAAAATTTCTAAAATAAGTGGATTTTCTCATATTTCCGAAAATTTTCGAAATTACGAGATTTTATCGTATTTTTGAAAATCCGCGGTTCGGAAGTTCGGAAGGCGGAAAATCCGGAAAAATCTGCCGTTTGCAAACGGGATAAATCTGTGGCGGATCCGGGTTCGGATCCGCGAACCGGCCATCCCTATTACCAATACAAGGCTACTTTCAAAGGTTACTATCTAAAGTACAGGGAGATTCAATAAAAGTTCTTATATTATTATTGATATTATTTAACATAAGAAAGCTAACTGATTGGTTGGGGCAAAATTAGCTCTATTTTTAACAATAGGAACTTTTATTGAATAACCCTGGTAGTGTCATACTTTCAAGCGTTATGGAAAATACGGAAAGTTCAATGATCTAAATGTTCTGATCGATTTCGAACTGAACTTTGGAACTGGGAGTTTTAATTCGGACCCGGATTCCATCACTACATATCATGTTAACCTATCTGATCTATAGACTAGAAATTCTTGGTTTTGTTTCATTTAAGGTTTGCTCAATGGACACTTTTAGCACAATTTGTTTCCCTGTCTGTGAGTTTGATTTTATTTTAAACATAAAACATTTTTAAAGCGTAACCTTTTTGCAATCCAGCAGTATATTTTAAAAACTGTAAATTCTTGCCTAAAGTACAACAAAATGCAGAGTAAGTTGCCATAATGACAGGTTAGAATGAATTAAAATGTGCACCGTGTGAGCAATAGCTCTGTTAAAAGAAGAAAATCATTATTTTAAAGGTTCTCTTGTTTGTCCTTTTCAGTGCTGAATTTTTAATTTATTAAAAGTTAATAATGCCACATTGGAAATTACGGTATATACTCCAGTATAAGTTGAATTTTTCAGGCTTTAAAGTTAGCCTGAAAAGCTAACCTCGACTTATACTCGGGTCAATTCCTAATTTAGATCCAAATTCTGCAATTGCGGATAGTAAACAGTAGGTGGCGCTGTGTTAACCTGCATAGAAGGTTACAGGAGCTGTTCTTGCCTTTACAATCGTTCCTGCTTCCTGTAGTCTGGCTGCTGGACTCACTCAGCACTGTCACTGCTCATCTGGATGCTGTAAATCTGATTGGTCTCCTCAGTTTGGGGCAAAAAACAGCTGCTATTACAGTGCAAATGACAGCTTGAAAATACAACTCTCAGGTGACTGTTTAACTATTTGGATCAGAGAGTCCTTTACTATATGGGGGTCAGAGGGCCTTTTACTATATGGGGTCAGAGGACCCTTTACAATATGGGGTCCAGGAGAATTTTAAATTATGGTAAGCTTAATTAAAAGTTTACTGAACCTTGCCACTCAACATGTTTAGTAACGGAAACTCCCAGCAACAAAGCATGGGAGTTGTAGTTTCCAAGCATCTGGAGTGACAAGGAATTGGGGGTTACTGGTAATGGATTTGGCTATTACTGTATGGGATTCATGTATGGGAATTCTGCTGTCCATTTAAAGAGCGATTAATTTCTACCCTCTGCTTATACTCGAGTCAATTGAGTTTTTACAAATTTTTCAGGTAAAAATAGGTGCCTCGACTTATACACGGATCGACTTATACTTGATAATATATGGTAGTTTAAAAAAGAGAAAAAAAACATGTTACATGCTGGAAAAGAAAAAATTTCTAAACATTACAAAAGTGTTGCTTCCATTTGTTTTCTTTACAAAGTCCATTTGAATTCATTACTTTGTGTTTGCTAATTATTTTGGAAGGTTGTTGTTTGAAAAGCAAAGAAATGTTGAATGTGGCCATTTTCTTTCTCATCTGTGAACTGCTACATTTGATCACATTTTCATTGAAAGGACTGAGTACATCAGCAGCAATAAATCACTAAGTTAGTGTTCCTTACACGAAAAACACATTATAAAATGCTCTTGTCAGCAGTTAACAACCAGTATTGGAATTCCAAATAAATGTGACTAAATGCAGAATCAAAAGGAGCCCAGCTGTAGTTGTCCTTCAGGCTAGCTCATGTCATTTCGTGTAAGGAATTCATGGACTCTTTAAATGGCAGTAATTGTTGAAGCCTCAAAGGGAACAACATTCATTAAATGTGTTTCTTGCTATTGTGTTTAAAATTCTTCACCCATTTAACTGTCCATGAAATGCACATTTGCAGTTGTATTGCCACAGGTACCATCGTAAAACATACTCATATTATGCCATTATTATTATTAAATTGGGAAAATGGACATTTCATATTTATCTTTAATATATAAATGTAATTCAAAATATTAAAATATGTCAGGAGTAGATTAAATGCCTACTGAATGCATCAAATGAATGAAGTAAAAGTGATTAAAGGTCTTTTACGTTAAAATTAAAGACAATCCAGGAGATTTACCCAGAGCCGCAATTGCTCTGGGTACATCTCCTTTCCAGTATTGAATTATGGTTTTGCGGCAGTGGGTAAATCAGCTGCAAATGCTGGTATTTAACAGCTGCAAATGCCGGTATTGTATCTAGCAGCAAATGAACCTGTTTGTTACAGACATAGTTATAAAAGATTGTTAAGCTATCAACGCTGTTATCACCAGCAAAAACCAACAGCAAAAACATTGTGTTGCATTTTCAGCACATATTCCCATTAGGGATGGCATAGAACTCGAACTCGAACCCGAGTTCGAGCCGAACTGTTCGAGTTCGAACGGACCCGGACTTCTCGAACTATCTCGGACGCGGACTTTCGATATTTCCCAGACTTTCGATGATTTATCGAAATTTCGATGAATCGCAACGTTCAACGTTCGAATCCGCGAGTAAATGTACATGGTATCTAGGCGCGAACACGAATCTGCGAGTAAGCCTCCATTAAAGCCTATGGCGAGCATCGAGTAAAATGTCCATGTTACCTCGAACGTTCGAACGCGAAAGCTCGAGTAGTGTGTGTAAGAGTAAAATCGATTTTACGAAAGTTCCTGGATATTGGAACATGCTCCCCAGACCATTTCCCAGTCCCACAGCCATTTACATTAAGTTACCATTAATATTTTAGTTGTATTTGACTAAAACTTTTCGAACTATTTGCCTCCCATAGACTTTAATGGGTCCGTTTTCGAACTTTCGAACTTTCGAACTTTTACAATAGTTCGAAAGTTCGAAAACGGACCGAACTTTCAATAGTTCGACCATCTCTAATTCCCATACAATACATATACAAAAAAAGCAAACTATTTTTAAAGCCCCGTTAAATAGTTATGCTAAGAATACTGCAAATGCTGCAGTGGATAAGGTGGAAAAAATGTATTAGTGGGAATATTTCTAGCCTGGAAATGGGTCCCCGGAAGTTGTCAGCCCATTACTGTGTGTTTGCCAATACAGATAAAGGTCTGGGGGGTTTAGACTAGTCTTAACCATTTACTTTAATACGATAGGTAAATATCCTTTATAAATATGCCCCATCATTATATTAGGCAGGATTTGCCACTACTATAAAGTAGTTTTCTCATAATATAAGGGATAATGCACCCCTTACAGTGTAATATAAGGATATTACACCACAGAGGAGCACCCTGACCATATAGAAGCACGAGTGCTTTTATACAGGGCAGGGAATTCCAAGGTGGCGTAATGTCCTTATATTATAATGTGAAGGGGCTCATTATTTCTTACAATACACAAGTATCTGATTCCTTCACCCCATTCACATTTTAAATTCTAGCCTTCTCCCTATTCCCACCTTAACCCCCCCCAAGCTACCTTCTGTAACTTAACCCCAGTAGAAAGGAACATTCCCAGCTCAGCATCTATTTGGATAAACATATGTTTGTGGAGAAGAGAGACATTGGTTATGAAGTGACAGGGAGCAGCTCCAGCAGGTTCTGTTAGTGAAATTAAACACTGCAATAACGCTGAGTCCATTGTTCAGGCATGAATACTGGAATGTGAGGGGCAGTGGGATATAAGAAATATAAGAAATGAGTCACTTAGTGACATAACTGAGCGATTTTTATAAGGATATATACCACTGCACCTCCCATTATAAAATATCACACTTACGTATTATATAACAACTTAAATCAAAATCATACAATATATGAATACATGCTCCTTGAAATAAGCCTACACTTACAAATGACATGACATCTTGTAGACTTCACCAATCCACTATAACACAATGGTATCCATTTTCTAATTGGGTGTAATATGTATACGATATATAGTTTATGCCCATCTTTGCCAAAAATGTCTTTGTTAATGCCTTGGTTTAATAGTTGCAGAGAGTGTGTTGTTTAGCAGGCTGTCCTTACTGCAGGGATAACAGAGAAAGTGATCCACTTACCAGATTTTTCTACAGCAGAGATTAATAGGAAAAGTGTTCCATTTAGCAGTCTTACCTAACTGGTAAATTACTGTATTTTATTACCTGTTTCTCAACCTGTTTTTCCCTTTGGGCATACATTTACCCACTGCAGTGGTTGAAGAAATCTTGATATATTGATGTATGAGAGTACAGGTCTCATGCTGGAAATCTATTGTACACACAATATGCTAATATCTACTGTATAATGTAGAAGTCTTGTATGTATGTATGTATGTATGTATGTATGTGCCATGCCCCAGAATGCATTTACATGATGCCATGCCCTCCAACTAGACTGCTGCCATGGCCACACCCCCTGTGATGCACTATCATCAGGCCACACACCCCAATACACTGGCTTTATAGACATGCCCCCTGTGAAGCACAGATGCCCAGCCATGCCACCAGAATGCATTAACGTCAAGGTCATGCCCCACACAAATGTCACACAAATGTCACACAAATGTTAGGCCATGCCCCCTAAATGCACTGACATCATGGGCATGACCCTGAGATGTTCTGACATCACAAGCATGCCCCCTGGGAGGTGAACACGATGTAGCCACGCCTCATGGAATTGGTTAACTCTATGGCCATGCCCCTTGAATGGATAACCACTGTGGCCATGCCCCCTGGACAGGTAACCCTCACAGCCACATCCCATGAACCAGACATCACGGTCATGCCCCCTAAATGGGCAAATGCTATGACAACACACCCCCAACCACATTCACATCATGCCCACACCCTCAGGAAAACCTGATGTAATGACCACACCCCTGAAATGTAACATTATATCCATGCCCCTTATAGCCTAACATTGCAGCCACACTCCCGGAACATACAATACCTACATCATGGCCACAGCTCATGAAAGTCCACTCCCATGCCCAAAAGCCTCTGCATCACCCCCTTAATGCCCCTTTACTTCTCCTGTAAGGTCGCCCCACTTGGGGGGTTCAGACTACACAGGCAATACCTGTGGTACTTTACCTGCATTAGTGGAACTTAAGCAGCAGACACAAATAGCTCACACAAAAGCATAAGGCACAGCTACAGAAACTCAGGGCAAGAGCAAGCACATCACACACTTTACAGTCACAGCAGAGTGTCACCCGCCTACAGCAACTCAGAGAAAGGGTAAGCAAATCACGTGCTTCAGAGGCACAACAACAGCGTGACACCCGCCTACAGCAACTCAGAGAAAGAGCACGCAAGTCGCATGCTGCAGACGCAGAGCAACAGCATCAAACCCAGTTTCTACAGCAGAAGGAAAGAGAAACTACCTTAAGATTTGTAAGAAATTCCAATTTGCTCCTAGATGTTTTCAAATATGAACCCTGGAAAGACTATGCACAGCATCGTAATCTTGTTATAGGTGATATGAACCACATTTGTAGTTATTGTCATGCTAAGAAATTTAAAGCAGAGCCTCCTGAAATGTGTTGTAGCAATGGAAAAGTTCAACTTCCGCCATTACAACCATCAGCACCAGAGCTTCGGACTTTAATGTCTGGAGCAAATTCAGAACCAAAGCACTTTCTACAGAACATAAGAAGATGCTATTCCTGTTTCCAGATTACATCTTTTGGTGCCACTGCCATCCTATTCTGGATTTACAGCTACTTTTAAAGTAGAGGGACAGGTGTACCATAGAGTAGGATCATTGCTACAGTGACCAGATAAACCATCCAAGTTCCTAAAAAATTACTTCATGGGCAATGAGGATGCTTAAATTACTCAGCGATGTGATTATATTTCTGGCATCCAACGTGAAGTTGTATTCAAGTTGCAGCACATGCTTTATCAACACAATCAGCTCCTACAAACATTCAAAACAGCATTACGGTAGAGATGGGATCCGGATCCGACATGGAAAAGCTTGGTTCAGAAATCCAAATGATCTGTCCGAATACGGACGGATCATCCGGATTTTGGGACTTCGGAGCCTATTTTCTATAATTATCGAACTTTCGAGGATTATCAAGAATAGCCTCATACGTTTGATAATTCTCGAAAATACAATAGGAAACTTGATAGTAGTCTCCAATCGTATTTTCGAGGGTTATTGAACGTTCGAGGCTACTTTTGATAGACCTTGAAAATAGCCTAGAACTTTTAATAATATCGAAAATTCGTTCTGTTTTAGGATTTTCGGATCTTCTAGGTTTCCCGAGATCCGGGAATCCGAAAATGGAATGAAACAGGTGAGTTTCGCCCATCTTTACATTACTGCTAATGCCAACAGATGAATACAACATAGTTATCAGGGGTGATAAAAGACCATCCACCGAATATTAACGCCATTTTAATGCACCTCAAGTAAATGAAGTAGCAATTCTTTTAACAGGTGATGAATATCAACAACGTGACATTATCATTCACGAATGCAGCGACTCCCTCAAACGCATTACAGGAACACAACGATCATATGATGCACTTCAATACCCACTCATATTTTGGCAAGGTGAAGATGGCTATTATTTCAACATCATGCACACTAATGCTTCTTCTGGTGAAAACACTAATAAAACGGTTTCCTGCATGGACTTCTAGGCATATAGGATAATTATACGAGACAATTCCTCCAACCATACTATACATTGCCTTCAATTATTCCATCAATTTGTAGTTGATACGTATGCAAAGATTGAAAGTGAGCAACATCTCTTTATACGTTTAATTAAAAAACTACTAGTCGATGATTACATTCACCTTTGTGATGCTGTGGTTAATGATAGAAACATTGATAATATTGGGAAATTAGTCATTTTACCTGCTACATTTACAGGAAATCCTAGACACATGCATGAGTATACCAAAGATACTATGACTAATGTCCGACAATATGGATGTCCTGACTTATTCATCACTTTCACTAGGCCAGACATCCAGAGATCATAACGACTTAGTAGCCAGGGTGTTCAGACAAAAGCATATTAAATTGCTCCACTTTGGACACACACAATGCTGAATGTCCTCCATCGAATGGCAGAAGCGAGGACTACCACATTCTCAGATTCTCATTTGGCTAAAACAAAAAACTCGCCCAAATCAAATTGCTGACATTATCTCTGCTGAATTCCCAAATCCTGATAATGATCCACATCTGTATGCAGTTGTGAAGAACTGTATGATTCATGGACCATGTGGACATATCAATATTCATGCTCATTGCATGAAAGATGGCAAATGTACCAAGAAATATCCAAGAGAGCTAATACAACATATACAAACCAGAGATGATTTATTCTCAATATAGAAGACAAGCTCCAGAATATGGTGGTTTTACAGCGATCCAGATGAAGGGCAACACAACTGTACAAGTGGATAATAAATGGGTTGTTCCATACTCTCCACTTCTTTCCAAAACCTTCCAAGCTCACATCAATGTTGAGTACTGTAACTCTGTCAAGTCAATTAAATACATGTGCAAGTATATTAAAGGGGAACTGTGGTCCAAACATGACTTTAGGTAAATTGATAGGAATTGCTCTCCTGAGAATTTTTGCAATTTATTTTCATTGTTTATTTTGCATAGTTTTGAAGATATTTACATTTTTGTGTGTGCTATGGCAGAAGCATCACCAGGTCCCCTGCACTTCCTGCTTCCTGCTCTGAAACCATGTCAGTCTGCCCTGTGTCTTCACCTCCCCTTTGCAGCCCCTCCAGTCCCTCCCATTCATGGACCCCATGGTCCATCCAGTTGCAGGCCCCCTTGGCCCATTCTCTTACAGCCCCATGTGGCCCTGCCCACCCCCGGGTGCTGTGGCCCTGCCCACTTGCAGATGCCTAAACCTGCCACCTGAGGGCTCCCAAGCCCCGTTGACTCAAGGGCACCTAAGCCCCACCCACTCATGGTTACCTATGCCCCGTCCACTTGTGGGTGCATAAGCCCCACCCACTCGTGTATGCACAAGCCACACCCACTCACGGGTGCATAAGCCCCACCCAGTCGCGGGTGCCGTGGGCCGCTCAGACCCCCCCCTACAGAAAACTGTGGAAACTGTGGAAACAGAGTTCTCACTCTGCCTGAAAAGGCTGTTTTCACATAGTGGAAAAGAAGGGCTGTAGATTCCCTTACCTACTCTGTCAGGACTTCACACAGCAGAGAGGAGGAGGGACTTCCTATCTCCCTCACACACTGAGGGAGTCTGAGGCTGTGCTCACTGGAGGCACTGTGCCGGAGAAGCCTTAGGAATGTCACATCTCAGCCTCCCACCCATTAACTTTCTGGTCAGTCATTTCTTTATATCTTGGGCTGTGGAGCACGTAGAGAGGTGGTTGATGGCTCGTTTTCAAGGTAGGAAAATGGCCTTTAATTTAAACTCAACTTGTTTGGAGACCACAGTTCCCCTTTAGTAAGAGAAGTGATATGGCAGCTTTTGGCCTGACAACTGCAAACACTAACTGTTGTGGGAACCGATACAAGTGACGATACTACAACTCTCAACCTCAGACCAAACAGAGCTTTCCCAGCTCACCGGGTCCAAACCAGGTTAAGGGTTGTCGTCACTAACATATAACACTTACCAGGTATATAAACTGCTTCAAAAACCCACTTACTTAACGGCCGTGGAAACCGATACCAGCCTTAATGGCTATAAATCAGAAATAATACTAAATATACTAAATACCTGTATCACTCGCTGCCACACTCAGGCAGGAATAGTACCAGATAATGCAAGAAATACAGAATACAATTACTATATGTAACGTCTCAGAGGACAGGATTCTTACTTCGTTCTGTTAGAGCACTGGGAGAATCAGCTTAACGATTTTATATAATATCGTTTAATAAAAGAAAAAAAAAAACGGTGCAATAGTGATTACAAAAATAATTAATAAACAGACACATTATACAAGCAACAATAAAATAAAGGTAAAATGGGGAAAATAATTATAAGATTGTGTTACATATCGATGTCCTTAAAAGAATAAGTCCATTTGATGATAAAGAGTTCCTTGGCTCCAAAAAAGGTAACTCGCTGTAATCCACTTTGATGTTCCATAAGATGATAATCAGGAGCTCCATTCTATTGTTGTGCATCTCCTTATCTACCCCTGACACAGGGTGGTACCCATGCTTCCTCAGCCAATCACTTAAAAGGGTAGGTTGGGCTCAGGGTATGTCCAACACTTTATTACCCTCAGTATGGGCCACTCAAAAAACTAACAATGCTGTCAATACCCATACCTTGCAAAATAAACATCTAACATTTTTTATACCCCAATATTACTGACCCTCATGAATATTACTGACCCTCATGAATATTACTGACCCTCATGAATTTACAAATACAATGAGATCAAACATGACACATCAACAATATGTACATTTGTATAATGGTTTAAAGTGGGTTTCTGGGATACCCTAAGGCCTCGATTTATAGTGTTTGGGTCCCACGGGATTCTCCCATCCACCAGAATCCATTTTGGTATCATTATGGCGATTATTAAAAACCTGGTGTTATAATCTCATTCAGAGTTAAAACAGAGGTCAAATTATCCACCTTATCAGACCACCCGCTGGTTTGGAGGCCTCAAGTCTGCAGAGGTGTTACAGGAATCCCTGTCCCCTGCTGAGTTTATAGCACCTGAGCCAAATGGTCAGTATAGAATAAAAGGGGAGAAAACAAAAAGTACAAATATAATAAAACAAATAGAATCTGCTATTACAGACATTATATAATTAATAACTACACTAGATTTTCTTGCAGCAGGATACATATCATGACACTAATAATGAGGTGTCTGAATACCAGTTAGGAAGATATATTAGTAACAATAAAGTAGTATGGCAAATACTTGCCTTTCCATTCATGAACGGCACCCAAGTGTGGTTCATCTTAGTGTGTTCATTTAGAAAATGGACAAAGAATGTTCTTTAGAATTGAAAATGCCATGCAACTTGCTGCTGACCCACCATACACTACATGAACTTCAAATTATATGCAGAAGACACATTTGCAAGGATGTTGCTGCATCCTGAGGTACCAGGATACTACACATGGAATGCATCAAAGAAGATCTTCTGCAAATGAAAACAAGGACTTCCACTTCATGGCCATGATGCAGTTACCAGTGAAGCTCTTGGCCGTGTGTACACAGTTCACCCAAACAATGCTGAGTGTTTCTATCTCAGAATTAGAATAGAATTAGAAATAGAATTCGAGGCCCAACGTCATTCACGAAACCATAGTTGGTGAAGTGTGTTACATACAAAAAGGCTTGCCAAAAACATGGTTTACTAGAGAATGACAAACACTGGGAATTTACTTAAAATTATCCTAACATAAAATCCCTTAAAATCCTCAAATGCTATGGGAAAAATGCTATGGGAAAAATATCAAGACATACTTGCCAAAGCCCGCCGGGACACATGTATTCAACAAGGCCCTTAAAATATTAGAAGACAGATGTGTCAACATTAGTGATGGCCCAGTTTGCGGATCCGAACCCGCATTTACCTCATTCGCGAACGGCGGATATCGCGGGATTTCCGGTTATACGGGAAAATACGAGAAATCCTTGTAAATTCAAAATTTTGCCACATTTTTGGGTCCGTATTTTCGAAAAATCCTCATATTTTCGAATTTTCAAAGAATCCTCGTATTTTCGAAGAACGGATTTTGCTGAACTTTCATTTTAATAGGTTTTAATGGGTCCTAGAGTGGACCGGATTTTGCAAAGTTCGGACATCTCTAGTCAACATCAATAACAAAACCTTACCACAATTAGGTGTACAATCACCACAACATGACCATCATGCTCTGCAAACTAAGCGTTTCAGAGAAAAGAACTATAATGTGGAGGAACTAAAAAAGAATGTACAGCACATGAAACTTCTCCTCAACCATGATTAAAAAGAAGCTTATTACACTACTGCAAATTACATTAAATGGGAACTAGGTAGTCTTCTTTTCCTAGATGCTCCTGGAGGAACTGGGAAATTTTTTTTTCTTAATTTGATTCTTGCCAAAGAATCGCACTTGACATCGCTTCCTTGGGGATTGCAGCCACACTGATGGATGGAGGTCGTACAGCACATTCAGCACTGAAGTTACCATTAAATATAGCATGTGAAGAGTATCCTAGATCCTAGTGCAATATCAGCAAATCATGTGGCCAGGCCAAGTTATTGTGTGGGATGAATGCACCATGGCACACAAGAAATCTCTTCAGGTGCTTGATATCACTTTGCAAGACCTGTGGAGCAATAATAAACTGATGCAAGGAGCTTTGGTGCTCTTAGCTGGTGACTTCGGGTACACGCTTTCAGTCATGCCTAGGTCAACAGTGGCTGACGAAATCAATGCTTGCCTGTAGGCTTCACATCTTTGGAGACATGTACACAAACTTACTTTACGTACAAATATGAGAATGCAACTTCTTGGCCATACAAATGATGAAGCTTTTGCACGTAAACTTCTTCAAATTGGTGAAGGTGTTTTCCCTACAGACTCCACAACTGGAGAAATTTTTCCTCAAAGTTTTGCTTATATCATCGCTTCCCCTCAAACACTGATAGAGAATGTCTATCCACACATATTACAGAACTATACAAAGCTAAACTGGTTGTGTGACAGAGCACACCTTGCTCTAAAAAATTATACCATTAATGATATTAACAACAACATTCAGGAAATGATTCCAGGAGCTGTAACTGAATACAATTCTATTGATACAGTAGTACAACCCGAGGATGCAGTCAATTATCCAACACAGTTTCTCAACTCACTCAATCCACCAAGGATGCCACCACATCGGCTGCAACTGTCAGGGCATCAATAATTCTACTTCGTAATCTTGACCCTCCCCAGTTATGCAATGGTATATGCCTCAGTGTTAAAAGAATGTTGCCAAATGTGATAGAAGCCACAATATTAGTTGGGAAAGGAAAAGGACATGATGTGTTTATTCCTATTATTACTTTTAAATGATTACAGTTCCCAATACAGCTGGCATTTGCTATCACCATCAATAAAGCTCAGGGTCAGTCACTCAAGTGCTGTGGTATTTACCTGCAAACACAATGTTTTTCCCACAGACAATTATAGCATGTAGCATGTTCACGAGTAGATTCTCTACAATATTTGTTTATTTATGCTAAATGAAAAAACTGATAATGTTGTGTATAAACAAGTTTTGCTATCAACATATGTGCTATATGTCCTTCAAACAATGTCTCTGCCTTAACCCACAACTATTATAAATACATGACATACATTACTAACTGTGCACTTCTTATTTCCTCCTGTCTTTTTCATCTATGCTAAATACACACTTGCATGTAAATATGCCCTCATGTGTACACGGGCAACACAATATTATATATTATATACCTCAAACCTCATATACCTCAAACCTGATTTGGGTCCCTGTATATTCAATTCATGTTGATATATTTTTGGAGGCTAATAGTGATGATAGTAGTGGTATTGATTGTTTTTATGATGAAACATACACCTCTCCAGCCCACTCCCATCAAAAATACCTGCTATTCTTACAATAAATCAAGTTGTAAATGTCTTTTTAAATACTAGTGTTATGTCCACAATGGAGGATATCCTTCCTTTAATTGCAACAAATGGCCCCCCTTTTAACCAGCCAAAGATGCCCCAGGTAAAAGCAAGCAATCAAATTGAATTGGTTAAAAGTGCCATGGCTAAGGGTGTATTGAAACCTACAGAAAGTTAAGCTTTATAAATTAAAGTCTCTTTACCAGTTTTACTGGTCAGAAATATTGGTAGGCTGATTTTTTTCTCTTTACTCCAACTTGATAAGTAGTCTGTAGGTGAATGGGCAGATAGCCATAATCACTAAGAATGCACCTATGAAAACAAGAGAATTACATTTCTTCTTTCAACCCATTTGGGTATGCAGATTTTAGTTCCCTTTGCAGAATGATTGTATTATTATCTCCTTCTTTCTCACCAATGCATACCATATTCATTTCTCAGAAAAGTGCACTCTGCATAATATCACCTTCCCTTATTGACCTTACATTTTCCTGTGCTCTTTCTGTCAATGTCTTCCCAATATATTTGGCAAACACCCCCCAGGTTTGACAAGTAATTAAATCCTTAACTTAAATGGAGTCTAGTCCCTCGATACTTTCTCCTTCTTTTATATAGGGACACACTGAACATCTTCCACACTTTTCGTTTCCTTTCCTTTCAATATTCTTTTCCCTAACCACAGGTCTAGGGTATGTCATAATTGCAATGACTAGTGCTAATCATATCTTTCAGACTCTTTCAGACTCTTTCAGACTCTTTCAGACTGTTATGCAACTTCATCCGCCATCTATTATCACTTAACTAATGCCAATATCATGATAAGACTTATTAAATCTCTCCTCACTGCTGTTTTAATTAAGTTATAAACCTTATTTTCTCATTCTTATTTTGGGGGGGGGGGGTTGTCCACTAGCAAGCGTCTTCTAGGTACCACTCTTGCATTATTAAAGCCTCTTTTGATTTGGCTCATGGCATAACCTCTTTTCCTTAAATCTATCTGTCATTTCATTTCATTGTAGAACAAATTCTGAATCTTAAAACAATATATTTTTAACCTTAAAATCTAACCATATTGTAAAAAATTTATTTTTCTAGGTGGCCGGTGGTTGTCTGCTCTTAATGCTGCATTAACTGTTATCCTTTTCCTAAAGGTTTTTCCACTTAACTCCTGATCGCCTTCTTTAGATAATCTTACTTAGTTAATCTTACGTATTTGTTGTTATTTTTTTGTGTCGTTCATGCCTACCCCATGTACCTTATACAGCATATCTGCATTACGTTTGTAAAGTAAGAATTGTAATAATCTCACTAGGCTGTCTGAGTAAAGATATATGTTAAAAAAACACAGAACTAGTAACAGCTTGTTTTTGAGAATTAGATGTGAAGTAGTGACATAGAGGGGACAATAACAATGGTAAAAATCCATTAACTCAAGATGACACTCGAGAATGAAATGAAAGAAATATATTGATTTCTGTTATGTCTTTGAAAACAAACAAACGTTGTTTTCTTTTTAAACATTTAAAAAAAAATAAATAACTTTTTAAAGTTATTTTATAACTAGCCACTCATTTTGGTAAATCTAAAGTAAACAAATAAGGATTTGATATATGGATATAAAATGGATATGAAATGAGAAACTCATTCAGTCAAGTAGTTATTTGTAGAATGAGTTTCTGGTTTACATAAACAACTCTGAAAAATGCTTCAGAATACTGTTAACTTCATATTTGTGTTCTATATAACATCAATGACACACATGTACTTTGCAATGTATTTGCATGCATTATTGTCACTTTTAATGACAGTCCTGATAACTTTAGGTTTATAAGATAATATTATATCATTCAATATTATATCATTAACCGAAACGTTATTAACGTTTTTTCCCGTCTATCAGAAGGTGTGCTCGGAACAGATTTTGTTTATATATATATATATATATATATATATATATATATATATATATATAATTTGGTGATGTTGATATAATAAAACTCAAGCTATTGGATTTTAGTGTCCTGAGTGCTGCCTTTCAGATATATATATATACACATACACATACATAGAAAAGATCAATGCACATTCCTAGGCCCCATACAATATCATATTGTCTGCACACTGGCATACTTTATAAACAAAGGGGTTTTGGTATACATTACTGTGATCACATGAATGAAAAGCCTTCCAACCACGTCAAGGTAACCTCAGTCTGGAAGGTCCTAACATCTAACCTTTTTTACTTCAATTATGATTAGCAAACTTTGCATTTCTCATTCTTACACGCTGGATCCATATAACAGGCTCTTTCCACCCCCCACCAGCCCTTTGGCTTTTTAAAATGAGGGAAGAGGCCATCCAGTGCTTTATATTAAAGGCATAGGACCTCCCATAAAAGGGGCGTGTTGGGGGTGCTATTACCACATGGAGGCTTAACCAAGCCTCCCAATAAATACATACAATACAAGGATTGTGGAAGCACTCCAATTAGGCTAATTTACAACTACATTTAGCGGAAGTGCTACTGATCTGGTCAAACATTAATACAAACATAGAAAAGATAATCAATGCACATTCCTAGGCCCCATACAATATCATATTATCTGCACACTGGCATACTTTACAAACAAAGGGGTTTTAGTATACTTTACTGTGATCACATGAATGAAAAGCCTTCCAACCACGTCAAGGTAACCCCAGTCTGGAAGGTCCTAACTTCTATATATATATAGAATTATATAATATATACACAATTTCGGCAAGCACTCCCCTCAAGTATATATTATATTCACAAATGTTTTATATATACTGTATATATGCACAAGAGTAATTTGGCAGGAACTCCCCTCAAGTAGTTATGTAGTCCAAAATCATATATAGTATAGTTCAAATCGATGCACTCTCGGGACTTATAGCAAACAAACAAGTTTACATTTTATGCCCGCCCATGTTGCGGGCTGTCACCAGAAAAGTTGATGACGGCCTGCTACAAGGATGGAAACATGTAAACGTTTGGACAATAAAACTTGTTTGTTTGCTATAAGTCTTGAGAGTAAATCGATTTGGACTATAATATAATGTCATAACGACACAGCACTCAGGGTTTACTTTATGCAGTTTATTAGTAGATGTGTATCAAATACATTATGCAATGTTTCAGGGAGACGCAGTCTCCTTCCTCAGGCTACAATCGATAACAGATACAGTATCATTTCTCTTTCTAAGTAAATAGAACAAATATAAATAATTAACCAACAAGTATACAAATACACAATAAAATATTTTTATACAGGAAAGCTGAATGTGCTTTAGACTGAAGATCTCTATTAAATGATACATTATAGGAAAGCAGTATATAAAAAGTGTAAGAACAATTGAAAAAACACCAGGGATGTTATGAAGCCTAAAAAGACCAACAAGTATTGAGGCACAATTATAAGGAAGCAAAATTTCTTTACTACACATTTACTTTAGTTACTGAACAGTAAAAACTACTGTGATATTTTATATCCATGCTGTACCAATACTGAATTTTATTTTGTGACTGTGCAGTATTGTTTTCTTATGCACTATTTATTTTTCTTACACACTGTAATCTTATGACACTGTCAGGTCGTTAATTTATGGCCATGTTGTAATTTGCTGATGCCATTGGTAAGAACTTGTGGTCATTTCTGATACCATAGATTTATAAATATATGCTCCATTGGGTGGTCTGATGGTAAAAAAAAAATTAAAGGATTGAAATTTAAAGTTCTATAAAAACATATAAAACATTTAAATTATTTTGTTCTTATCCTTATACTAAAACTAACTTCTTTTTTTTTAAACAAAATGCCATAAATTATCTGTCATGGTAAAGTTATACATGCTATTTTTAGAAATATAAGAATACTTAACATTTTAAAATAATGTAAATTATATTTCCTTCTGCAGATGCAGCAACATGCCATTAGAATTCTGCTAGTCTATGCTACTTGCTGAGAGCTGATGATTGGACTACACATTTATTTATTCATTTACTTCAAAATTGCTCCTAGTACATTGTTGAAAAATCAAGCCAAAATGTATCCATGCAAAGTGGCTGCCATGATTTTTGTTTATTCCCAGAAACCCCTAGAGCTGTCATTTATTTCCACTTACTATAGTTGCTTTTGTTGTTGGCTTTATTTGCATCCCAACATATGATTGGATGTATCTCATTTTGAGCATTTTCTACACTATTTTAACTGACCATGGTGCTGATGACAATGGGGTACTACAATATTTTAGTAAAGAAAAATGGCAAAAAACTTCCTGTAGTAAACAGCAAAATGTACTTTGCATTTCTACTTAAGAAATTAACAGGGCTATGTACCAAGAACTGCAATAGCTCTTTGTTGCCCCCTTAAGGCAATGCACCAAGCCGATAGTGTCTCTCAGTGCATTGCGAATGGAGTTTGCCTTTAGTGAATCACTAACACCAGCTATTTCTTGGTGGTAGAGATTACATCTTAAAGAGCCATTAACGTGATTGCACAACACAGATTTTGCATAACGTCGCAACTGCCATTAGTCGTGTCTTAAAGGGCAAGTCAAGCCCTAAAATGAAAACTTACTTACAGGTAAATCACCCCAGAAAACCCTAAACAGTAATAGTTTGAAATATGAAATATATAAGTCTAACCTGAAATATTGCACAATGTCCTGTTTCTGCTTCCTGGTTCTTCCAGTTAGCAACTGTCATTTATGGATTTAACAGTTGACATCACAGCCAATGACTGAATGTTAATCCTCTGTCTTCCTCTTCTGAGCATGCCCAGGCTCAGTACAGGTTTCTAAATTGCTCAGTTTCCACGAGGCATCCAGAAGCATAGCAGGCATACAGTAATGAATTCATAGGAGAAAGTATGCTATATCAACATATTTTAAAGAGGCCATTCTTTCTAAAAAAAAATCTTGTGAGGGTGGAGCTGTCCTTTAAACTGCAAATATTAATTTTCTTTTTAGATGAAATATAGGAATGTCTGGGGGAAAACGATTGTTTTCAAAAACACGTGCGCACTAGAAATATTCAAAACTGTTAAGTTTCCCTTCTTTTCGAATTTTCAAAATTTTTGGAAAGTTCAAAAGTTCGAGTTTCAATTTTCGAAAATCATCTATTTTAGAAAATCGTCTACTTTCAATTTCCAAAAATCGGCTCCTTTCGATTTTTGAAAATCATCTACTTTTGATTTTGGAATTTTGAAAAGCGGCTGCTTTCGATTTTCGATAATTAACTACATTTTCGATAAAAATTGAAAATTCGAAAAATTTGGGTTCTGTGAAATTCGGGAGTTTGGAACGTTTTGTCAGGACTTCGAAACCCTCAGATTCGATTCGAAACTGGGTTCCAATCGAACCCACATTACATCTCTAGTGCACACACTGTTAAATCTCTGTTCTGGGTCTGAGAGCAGCAACCAATTAGATGTTAGCTTTTTATTGAGTTCCTGTAGTTTTATAACATCTGATTTGTTAATGCAAATTAGCATGGGATGCTTTTGCACCTGTTATTGCATCAGACACATAGTTATTTAGCTGCTTTATAAACATATCCCAGAGAACATAAATAAAATGTCATTTAAAGCCTGAACAGATTTTAATATTTACAATAAGCCAATAGCTGCAACTCTCACTTCTGAAATTAACAGCATTGTGTTTATATTTTTTTCTGGTATTTACTAAGTTCTGCCACCATCTTTCAAGTTCCAAGTGAATTGGCTTTCTAAATGTTCAGTCTTGATTACAGAGAGTACAAAGTAATACTGGAGAACTCACTGAGCATGTGCAACTGGAATGAAATATCTAAAACAAACTCTGGACTGGTACTACACTCAAAATTATGTAGGTGATTTTACCACAATGCCGTTTTAAGAGGTCAGAGATAACAGCTGCTGGTTACTTATAAATATAGAACCCATTCAGTATTATTTTAATTTTAGCTTTAATGGGGAAGTTCAGTGCAAATAAATGTAGAGCAGTGTTTTTCCAACCTAAAGATATCCATTCCGAAATACTGACTTCCTGTTTGCAGGATCCCTAGTAGAGACCGTTATGGTCTTGTCCTTGACCCAACGCCTGGGTTGATTCAGTTGCTCAGTAGATATTTGAGCATGTTTGACCCATCCAACAGCCAATCATTAGAAATGACTGTAGAACTGTAGAACACTGTAGAACATTCCAAGGAAGTTGTGAATCCTGGAAAGAAGAAGGACTGTTAAAACCTGAAATGAAAGCTCACTAATGTCAACAGCAGGGAACAGCAAAGGATATGAAATCAACTGATTTTTTAAAATGGAAGAGAATTTGTAAAATAACTAGGTGGGGATAATACAAACTAAGAATTAAAAAAAAAATTTTTCATTGAACTTTCCCTTTAATTCCCCCCCTTTTTTTGCATTAGTAAATGTTTTTGTTTTGTTAATATTATTTTTTTTACCTTTGTGCACGCATTTGCATAAGCTGCATTATAGTGATATTAGATTTTGTATTTTGTTGAGGCTTCATGGCTATGTAATGTGAACTGCAGAATTGAAAAGATAGCATTATTGTGTGCATAAATCAGTTGTGGTTTTAATAATCCAAAACATGTCTACACTAAATCTGCCTGCATCTGATCTGAATTTCAATTACCTGTCATGAAATCATCAGTCATTGCAGGCTTTAGACAAACCTTTCTGACAGCAGATGGTTCGGTAAAGCTATTTTTATAAGACACAGGTGTTTAAAATTCACACATACACAGCAAGAATGAGCAGCAAGTAACTGAAATATAGTACTACAAATAATATTGCCATTTATTCCATTGATCTGAATACCAGTAAACCACAACACCAGCTACCACATAAAAATGAAAATAGTAATTGATACATAATTATAAGTAATATTAGCTACATGCAAAAAGCATTTAAAGGGCATGTCCACCCCCAAAACAATAATGTAACCCACTAATGGTCCCACTCTGTAGTGTAATAAAATCCTTACCTTACATCCCTGCTCCAAATGGCTGCCCTGCTATGCCCCTCCAAATTCCCCCAAAAAACTGTCTAGCAGAGTCCAGATAGCACTCTGCCTCCTGTCTCTCCTCCGGGAGAATTTTGCCATGCACAGTTCAGCCCCCCCTCCCTCTCCCTCCCTACAATCCCCTTAGTCATATTGTAGGGCTTCCTCCCCTAACCCCAACCTGGGCTCTGTGTGCTGCCCCGACTTCTGCAGATGCAGCAACATGCCAGAGTCCACTTCAGTGACACAACAACAGCGTAATGTACGTCTACACAACTCAGAGAGCTGCACACACAGAACAACAGCTTCCAACCAGACATTTCCCTTAAGGTCTGTAACACATTGCAATTTGCTCCTGGAAGGTTTTAAAATATTAACCCTGGAAAGTCTATGTTGCTATTGGTGATATGAATCACATTTGCAGTTATTGTCATGCTAAGAAATTTAAAGCAGAGCCTCCTGGAATGTGACCACGCCCCCAGATATTGCAGTCACAGCCACACCCCCAAACATCACGTTCATACCCCAACCATCAAGGCCACGCCCCCAAAGATAACTGCCATGCATTGCTTCCATGCCCCCAAATGTTGTGACCACACTACCAGATATTGTGTCACCCTCCCAAAACAAAAACACATCCCACATACACAAACATCCTGTCCATGCCACCAAACATCACAGGCACACCCCCAAACACCACACCCAAGCCCCCAAATGGCACGGCCACGCCCACACTTTGAAACAGCATGGCCATGCCCCCAAATATCGCGACCACCAAATGTCACGTTCAAGCCTCCTGGACACCACAACATCACAGACACACCCCCATACTTTCCACACCCTAGAATGCTGTGCCCCCATCCACCGCAACATCGCAGACATGCCCCATCCACCTATTTAAACCAGACGGTTGGGGGTATGGACTTCATGGGAATTACCTGCATTACCTGGACTTAAGAAACAGACACACACTGCCCACATGTCACACACTTCACAGACAGTTATAACTAAGAGAACAAAGACATCATGACACTTTCAATTTGGACCAGAAACTAACTTTATTGATTGGGATCTAATAGTCAATATAAAGTGGTCCTTGTGCAAGGATAGTGTTAAAGAGCAAACAAGGTGACATACTGCTAACAAATGTGCAAAAAATTGAGCACGCTTAATAAAAACACACAAAGCTCAGACAACAGAATGAAGCCCGACTTTAACAACACAAACAAAGAGCCACACGTCACATGCTTCAGAGACACTGACCCCTGTCAGTCACTCAAGTGCTGAGATATTCAGTTGCAATCGATACGTTTTCCCAATGGCAAATTCCATGTAGCATGTTCACGAGTAGGTTCACCACAACATTTGTATATTTATGTGGAAAAACTGATAACGTTGTATATAAGGTTTTGCAATAAACATGTGCTATACGTCCTTCAAGCAATTTCACCTCCTTAACTCATAACTAAATACATGATGTACATTACCAACTGTGCACTTCTTTTTCCACCTGTCTGTTCCATCTAAGCCAAACACACACCTGCACGTAAAAAATACTTTACCCACAAGTGTACACATGCAACACCGGGTACAACTGCTAGTGTTTTAATAAACACAAGTTACAATTAAGTCTGTTGTGCAGTTACTTCCCTTTACTACAATATGCAATATGCAACGCAGACTTATCCCGGATTTCTCGTATTATTTTCTAAAATTTTCGAAATTACGAGGATTCCTCGAATTTTCGGAAATACGTATTTTCGAAAAAATTTTAAATTAAGAGGATTTCTCGTATTTTCGAGTTTTTTTTATTTTTAATGGGTCCGCTCGCGGATTTTCAAATTTTCGAATTTTTTCGAAAATTCGCGTATCCTCGAGCGGACCGGATTTTGAGAAGTTCGGACATCTCTAAAGGTAAGGTATAGTTCCTTAGCCTCCCAGGACTCAATCAATGCATTAAAGGAATAGTTTAATTTTGCAAACTATTCCTTTAAAAAAAATCATCAGTATCCAAAATAAACATGTCTACTACTTATATGACTGGAATTCACAAACATGTTTTTAGCATAAAAAGATAAATATATTTTAACCATGGCAAAAATAGTCAAATGTGCTGTGTAAATTTTGCCTGCAAAAGCAAGACGTTGAACTTGCTGAGCAATGGGTAATTTTGGTGTTGGTTAAATGCCAACATACCTCCTGATCAGGTGAGACACTGATGTTTTCCTGGCCTAATGGGACAAGGTACACTGTGGCAATATTTTTTTTTTCAGATATCATTCTTCTATAATCCATTACAGTTCAAGCTTTTATATGTCCTAAATACTGAAATTGTCTTTTTGCCTCTTTATAAAATATAACAGTAAATAACGGTCTAAACTTGGAGCTAGTTGTGCATTGCAGGAGTGTTTTCATCTACACTGCGTTCAGTCCTCTCAATGTGAAATATAAGTAACAAATATAGTGGCATTTTTAGCACCTATTGGAATTTATTTTTTATGGTGTGATATTACTCTTATTTATATTTCCTGGTAGATCTGGCTAGAAAATAAACTTCATGACTCATTTGAGAATTATGACTGCCTTTCAGATGTGAGGATTAGTCAATATCCCATTTTTCAAAATCAGATTCATTATTGACCAGCAGGGCATGATTTATAAGGAAATACAAATCTCGAGAAATTTATTTTCCTTTTCCTGTTCTTATCGCTCACCAAACATTATTCATATATAACTAGATTGTTAACTCCATAGGCATAATTGTCTGCTTATAAGATAAAAGGTGATTTATGTAGCAATCTAAGATATAAAGCTGGATGTCAATAATTTACACATTAAATTAATTAATTTGCTCATAGTACTGCAAAAAAAATATTTTTTAAAGGTGCAAAGAAACACTAAACCAACAGAAATTTCAAATATTTCCTGAGTAATGATTTATTGTGAAATCTGCTTATTTGTAGCTTATTTTTATTATCAAGTGATCAGCGATGAAGTTTGTGAATGTCAGATTCATGTACAATAAAATATATATACAGAACTAATTCATAGGGACTATGGTAATAAAGGGGTGCTTTAGACTTGCCAAAATTGTAGTTTTACAGTATATGTAGAAAAAGACTTATCTCAGGAGAAATGGACCCATGGATGTCAATTGCTTGGTTGTTCTGGCAATTTAAAAATGTTTATCCAGACACGGTTGCTGGTCCGGCTCCTATTGCTACTTCCAGACACAGAGTAGCAGGAGAGCCAGCGAGCTGAGGGAATGAAGGATGGTAAGTTGCTTTTGGGGCTTTTTTAAACAAATAATCTTGGTTGGGGGTGAAGGTGCCCCACACCAAAAAAAAAATGTATTTTGGTGGTGGAGATTAGGGATGGCATAGAACTCGAACTCGAACCCGAGTTCGAGCCGAACTGTTCGAGTTCGAACGGACCCGGACTTCTCGGACTATCTCGGACGCGGACTTTCGATATTTCCCGGACTTTCAATGATTTATCGAATGTTCGAACGTTCGAGTATCGAATCCGCGAGTAAAATGTACATGGTATCTAGGCGCGAACATCGAATCTGCGAGTAAAGTCTCCATAACAGCCTATACGCGAGTATCGAATCTGTGAGTAAAATGTCCATGTTACCTCGAACGCTCGAACGCGAAAGCTCGAAAGTAGCGCGCGTGAGAGTAAAATCGATTTTACTTAAGTCCTGGATATTGGAACATGCTCCCCAGACCATTTCCCAGGTCCCACAGCCATTTACATTAAGTTACCATTAATATTTTAGTTGTATTTGACTCGAACTTTTCGAACTAATTGCCTCCCATAGTCCGTTTTCGAACTTTCGAACTTTCGAACTTTTACAATAGTTCGAAAGATCGAAAACGGACCGAACTTTCAATAGTTCGACCATCTCTAGTGGAGATACCCTTTAAACAATATGTTGCATACTGCAATGTCTTAATGGAAATATCATTAAAATTGATTTTTCAAAGTATGGTCCCACACAGTAGAAAATACAGCCAATTTCATGTTTGATTTTTATTGTGCTTTTATATGATATGTCAAGGAATGAATGGAAATCAGTTTTTAAAAAGTTTTACAATTTAAATTGTGTGCTAAATCTTCTAGCATAAAGTAAGGTTTGTAACGATAGAAAATTTGCGATGTTTCTATGTTAGCCTATATGCAGTATAATTTGTGTTTTGTTGTTTCCAGTAGTGGTATAAAGTTTTTGAAAAAGTTGGAGAAGTTATTTGTACACCAAGGTAGGTGATCTTATTTTCTTCCCATTTATATTGATAAATATTCAAAATGTATTTTCTCAAATGGTTTGTAATGTTCGTGCCAAAAATAGTATTATTTCGTTTTCTGCGTGTTAAAGATTAATTAAATGGCCCATTTTATCACAGGCTTGCCAACCTACCGTAATATAGAACAAAAGATGACCCCTAACATGGCACTAGCCATATATAATGAATAATATAAAGATAAATGGTCAACCACTAATGTCACTACACGAGTGCTCCCAGAATCCTCCAACTGGGAAAGCCAAAATGAACTGCAATCCCATAGCACTGTAAACAGAGCTATAGGATCTCAGTAAAAGATAAATATAAAACAGCACGGATCCCATGAGTCTTACTGACCGCAGACACATACCAGTGAACGGGGGACCAGGTGTCGGCGTGGAGAGGTGCCGGAGTGATATCTATGAGAGTGGTGATGTATACCACTACACTTGGCTGTGTTTTTATCTCATTGTGTGCACACAAGAATTCTATTGATACGACTTTGGATGATACGCTTATTGCTAGAGACCTCCACCTTTTAACTACCATTAGAGGAGGAGATGTGATTGACATATTTATTTCTACTCTCACCTGCCGGTTCAACTGACTTGGGTCTTTATGTATATATTTCAGACTTTTTATAATTTTTAGATATTGATTACTTTTATAATCATATAGAGATTGTTATGCTTAGTGGTGTTTGGCTGGCCAGCTATTTTTATGTATTATAGTATAATAAACGCTATTTATATATAAATATACTTGTTTCTAGTTTGATCACTATTTATACCACCACGAGGTGCTGTTTTATATTTATAATGAATAATCGTAACAGAGGTGCTCCTAACCACTAAATATAGCAAACTAACATGGAGAAAAAGGGGACAGTAGTGGTAAAAAGCAAGGGCACACTCTGGCAATTATCAAAAAGATGGAGTGTCGCAATGACCATATAAGACAACTTTAAATCACACAAATTATTAAAAATACACACTGAGCCCCACATCCATCAGTGTATCAGTATTTGTACAACCCAATCATTGGTATATTGATATATCAAGGAATACCCAGCATACACAGGCAAACCATTAAATGCATTTTGTAATAATATTAGTAAAAACAATGAAGCTTAATACTCTAAGGATAAGACATCACTGTGTGGCAGATATGACCTGAGCATAAGAGCTACCAAGCGTACATTACCACCAAGGTTGGTAATCCATAGTAAGGAAGCAGGGCACAGGAGCAAATTAAAATGCTAGACGCATATCGTCCCACACACCGGACGCTACTGACGAAGTCCCCCATAATGGTACAACTCGCCCTGGTGCATATGGTAGGTGAATTGATATAGTTTAACAATACAGAGCACTCGTGGGTCTTGTATCAAAAAAATTATAACTTCAACATCATTTTGAAATTGTATGGCGCTGCATCCTCAAGTGGCCCTTTATAAATATACTATACATACATTCATGAGCAAATCTGAGAAAATAAGAAACAATGGCCTGGATAAAACTGAACTTCCCTAAGGACCCCAAGAATTATTTTATCTGTTTTAACCTTATATATCTGTTTCTAAACCAACAGGTTAACCAAAGTGCAATTAAATCCTGTATATCATTATTGATACTATACTCTATGCTATCTGTGCTTACATGTTTTATAGTATACAGAGAAAAAAACTCATTCAAGATGTTTATCGGCATCATCTGTAACTAGCTTATCCCCATTATTTAGTGACCCAACAATTTCAGTCCTCATTTTCTTACTATTAATATACTATAAAAATTGTTTAGGGTTAGTATTGCTTGGTTCAGATATCCTAAGTTCATTAATTATTTTAGCTAGCTTAATTGCTTTCTTACAATCCTCGTTACAGTTTTTATACTTCCTTAAGGCCCTTACTGTTCCCTCTTACTTAAAGTTTTTAAATGCCATTTCCTTTTCATTTACCTCCTTACATGATAATTTAGCCACATGGGTGTTTTTTACATTCATTTCCTAAGAGTATAAAATATGAAAATATTTAACAGTCCACTTCTGTTCAATATCTTTACCTCAGAATATATTATCCCAGTTGATATGCTGAAGAGCTATTTTTAACCAGTTTTTGCTTTCCAGAATTTGATTTCCTTAAATTAATAGTCTTTGTTAACCCAGTGCACTTTTCCTTTTGATAATATATATTAAATGATAATATTTTATGGTCACTATTCTGTAAGCTTCCAGTTACCTTCATATCTATAATACACTCTGTGTCGTTTGATATTACCAGATCTAAAAAAACTAATAGGAACTTCAACAACCTATGATAGAAAATGTTCATATAGCAAATATAGAAACACATCATCCTTTACTGTATTGGCATTTCCACTACTCCAATCAATCAAAATGTAATTCAAGTCTCTCATAATCAGAACACGCCACAAGCACATATTTCTTTCCCTTAAATACAAAGCAGAAAAGTAACATTTGCAGTGCATTTCTTATCTAGCATGGCTGTAAGAAACAGTTTATAACTCTAACCCAACAGATATACTATGTGGAACACTACTACATGTATAATCTTAATCTTTTGCTAGGAACGTAATAGAGACAAAAATACAGTTAAGTCTGGGGATTTGAACCTGTGACCTTATAGTGACCGTAAACAAGCACTTTAGCAGATAAACCACCACAGCTTATGCAAAGAATACAGTTACATTTAGAAGCTTTTATCTTTTGCTGGGAACAGAATTTTTTTAAAAAAAGGCAATTCAATCAGCTAAATATTTAGTAATAAAGCAGATTTCAAAGTCTTATAAGTGACTTGCATATTGGTATGGAGACATCTATATAGAAAACATTTTGTGCATAGAGACAGTAAATGCTGGGCTCAGGGGTATAGAAATGGATGCAAATGCTCACAAGACCCTGAAGACTACATGGACTGTAATTGTACTGGCAAACAACATAGAAGCCTTCTTAGTTACAGAATCTATTTCTTACATGTACATAAATACAACTTAATAGAGAAGAATCTTACAATGTATAGGTGTTCTGGGTAGAAATACTTTATATTAGGATTTAAAAAAAATAAGTTTAGTTCTCCTTTAAGTTCTTTAATGTTATTTACTTTGCTTTTTATTAGATGGATTAAATATATATACTGTAATACCTATTGAATTGTACCATCCGTGAGATCATGTTTAGGAACTCGATATGTGTAATTATAATTATTTTCAGTTTTTATTTCATTGATTTATTATTTATATATTTTTTAGTAGATGGTCACAGGGTAGTAGAAGCATTATATATTGCATAATAATATAACTAGCTTCTGAACTAATATTTAGCATAGAGAAAGATAAACAGGGTTATTCAATAAAAGTTCTTATCGTTTAAAATGGTGCTAATTTTGCCCCAACCAATCAGATGTAAGCTTTCAAATGTTAAATAAGATCTGATTGGTTGGGGAAAAATTTTCACCATTTTAAACGATAAGAACTTTTATTGAATAACCCTGATAGTATTTTTAACAGCTATAATGCCTCTTGCTTTTTTCATAAATTTTGTATAAAATACATTATTAAACAATCTATGAAAAAACTTAAGGGAGGAGTGTTCTTTAAAATGAGATTCTTGGATGCATTCATGATTTCATCTTTCAGATCTCCTCCAAAGTATGGCTCTTTTTTGAGGACTATTAGTGTACATTCATTTATTTTCAACATTAGCCAATTTGTCGCTCATATTTGAAATATTAGTATGCATTAAAGAGATTAAATTTTGTAGATCATCAGCTGGTTAGGATTTGAAATATAGTAACATAGCTTTCATTATTTTTTCAGAGATAGGGTAATCTAAAGCTGGGAACTTTATTGACAATTCCGTGCTCACAGTGCATGAGTCATTATGTGTGTCTATAACTAAGCCATGTGTATTTAAGGCTCTAGGTTTAGTAGAAAGATGTGTGGAATTCTCAGAATCAGAGTTTTTTTTTAAAGCTGTAACTGGAGTTTTGTCCTGTGTTTTTATGTTAGGTGATATATGGAGCAGACTAACCTGGATTTTAGTTGAAAATCAATTGGATTCTGCACCATCTTGGGGGTTCTGTGTAGTGGGAAATAAGGCTGTTAACTTTGTAAGATTACCAGAATTCTTTCCTTTAGTCATAATGTAGTTGCCAGCTTGATTGGAGTTAATCCTTGGTGGGTATCATTGCTTTTGGAGCAGACAGCACCGAAATTTTGAGTACATGCATCTCACTGGACACGCCCCAGCCTATTTCTGAATCTCTAATTAATTTTTAGACTTTAGGTCTAGCAAAGAAATATTCTCATTTTTTTTAGACTATAAGAATATAAATGGTAAGCTATGGTAAAGAAGCATATTTGGAAGATCAAGAGGGTCAACGTATAAATTATACACGTGCACTAAATAATGTCGCCTGTGGGGATACTTTTCTCTGGCGAAAATGATCCGCTTTACAAATATGCCAATAAAAATAATATTTGCCATTGTGATGCCCTGCATTAGCAAATGCCAATAATATTGGTTGTTTATAAATACTGTATACCCCTAATATGAGGCTTTATTTCATTATAGTTGCCCTTTAAAGAACATTTCTTTTATGTGTTGCCTTTTAAAATAACATTGGCCAATTTGAGCAGTGTCAGTATATCACCATCAGGACAATGTAAAAACATGAATATAATATTTACTCACAGGTTTAAATCCGCATACACTTGTTTAACAAAGTTATGTTTTCAATACATTTATATGTTCTTTCAAAATAAAATGCATAAAAGATTTTCTGTTTGCTTAATAACAAATTGGCGGATAACAGTATTAATATGCATAAATAATTTCACAATCGCTGACTTGTTAAAATAGAACTAATTGCTAGTACATCTTTGTTTAAAGTTAATGAAATAATTTATCATTATCTTTCATTCTTATAGGTACCAAGCTGGTTTGGGAACACAACTGAAATTTAGGAATTAATGTTTTCACTTTTCAGCTTTGCAAATATTATTTTATTCAATCAACACTGGTACATGAATATTAATTGTTTCAAGCTGTGCAAAACAGTGACTAAATTTAGAGCATGCGAGAAGAATTACAGATGAAAATAAACGAATACCGTGTTTAAGTTTCTAGCATAGACACTGCATGTTTGTTTGTAAGTCCCTACTTGATCGACCTTGAGACTTTTTTTTATTATTAATGTGCAATACCTTACACGTCTTTATTTAATAGCCTGGTGATTGTTCTTTTATACTATATTGTTTAGAAGAATATGGATTGGGAATCTAGTTAAGGAAAGGAAAGACATGCGATTCACCTTTCATTCAATTCACCTTTCATTCAATTTCGATTCACCATACCATTCATTTAAAGAATGGTATCTAAGTATTTAAATTTAGGTATGTGTTGAAGGTATTTACTGAGAAGTTAATGCATTGTAGCCAGAACTGTTGTTTATTCCCACATTTGTTTTATATATTGTTTAGATTTAAGGGGCAACTGCATATGAAATATACTTCACTAACTTAAAGGGCGTGTCCACCCTCAGATTCTTTTTTCATGTATTGTAGTGCATGTCCCACCCCCAAACGCTAAATTTATCTGTAAAAAAAAAGAACCTAACAATACTTACTTTACATCATTCCCCCAGCGCTGTAATTTTAGAGGCAGCCAATCACAGACATGGCTGCAGGCATTACAGAATGGAATGAAGTAAAGTAAGTAGGGTTCTGATCTTTTTTTTTTTTTTTACAAATAAATATAGTGGTTGGGGTGGAATAGGGACTGAAAAATGGGAGGGAGAGGGAGGGAGGGAGGGAGAGGGAGGGCTCCACTGCGCATGACCAAATTCCACAGGAGGATAGGCAAAAGGCAGAGACCTTTTGGGACAAAGGCATGCTCCTGCTCTTTACTATTTTGGAATTTGCAGAGACAATGCAGGGCAGCCATTTGGAGCAGGGATGTAAGGTAAGGATTTATAAACACTTCACAGTGGGGCCAGTAGTGGGTTAAAGTATAGTTTTGGGGGTGGACATGCCCTTTAAAGTCCAAAACTATTAATCTGAAGCATGTAGAAGCATGAGCCCAATTACAGGAGAATGGGCTTGAGAATTATCCCAAATTATAAGAATGGAGGAGTTGATGTCTTTTGAAAGAAAAGCAGTTCATTGGGGCCTGGACACTATGGATATTATATCTTAGCTTGGTGATTATAGGTCTATTAGTTTAAATGCCATATCTTTGAAACTTCGTATTAAATGATGTTTGCAAATTCTATGAATAAAAATTGATTAAGAAAATTTTTGAAAATTATCGAAAATGTGATGTGTTTTGGTTATATATGTGTTCCCCACACCATTCCTCAGGTCCCTGAGCCATTTACACTATTGCTATTTATACCTGAAATCTAACTTGAAGATTTTTATCTCCCATTGATTTCTATTAGTCCATTTTCCAAGTTTTCAATTTTTTCAAAAATTCGATTCGGAAAATAATGTGCATATTGCAAACTTTTAATAATGATAATAAAAAAAAATCTGCTTGTTTTTCTTTGTGAATTTCTCCTAACCAACGCAATCAAACTCAAAGTGGGTGTAGCGGACACTGGATGCAAAACAGTCAAACCGTCCCTTCTTTTGGATAAAACTTCACTTTTATTAACAACCGTTAAACCATGTGCATAGCTGAAGGACTGCCTTACGTGTTTCGAACTGCATGGCTCTTAGTCATAGGTAGAGATGGACTAGAACTCGAACTCAAACCCGAGTTCGAGCCGAACTATTCGAATTCGAATGAATTCGGACTTCTTGAACTATCCCGGATTTTCGATATTTTCGGACTTTGGATAAATATCAAATGTTCGGCCATTCAAATATGCAAGTAAAATGCCTATTATACCTATACTCGAGCATCGAATCCGTGAGTAAAGTGTCCATTACAACCTATACGCGAGCATCGAATCTGCAAGTAAAATGTCCATGGTATCTAGGCGCGAGCATTGAATCCGCGAATAAAGTGTCCTAAATGCGAGCATCAAATCCGCAAGAAAAATGTCCATGGTATCTAGGCGCGAACATCGAATCCGCGAGTAAAGCGTCCATTAAAGCCTATACACGAGCATCGAATCCGCGAGTAAATTGTACATGATACCTAGGTGCGAATGTTTGAACACGAGAGCTCGACAATAGTGCCAGTGAGAGTAAAATTGATTTTTCGAATGTCCTGGATATTCAAACATGTTCCCCAGATCATTTCCCAGGTCCCACAGCCATTTACATTAAGTTACCATTAATATTTTATTTGTATTTCATTAGAACTTTTCAAACTATTTGACTCCCATTGACTTTAATGGGTCCATTTTCGAACTTTCGAACTTTCCATATAGTTCGAAAGTTCGAAAACGGACCGAACTTTCGAAAGTTCGTCCATCTCTAGTCATAGGCATACCTTGAGTAAAATGCTCCAACCTTTTAAATTATAAAACTCCGCCCCCTCCATGATTGCTACGAAGGAGAAGGAAATACCCATACCCAACTTAATTCAAACAAAAGTGTGATACAAACATATGCTATTATAATCATAGCACACTGTAATGTAAAATTGTGACATATACACAAAAATAACATAATAATATACTGTTCTCAAGGATAAAAGTTTCCAGCTTTGTAACACATATACTATAACGTATCAAAAATAGTACATTGTATCTCATGAGACATGGCAAGAAGACAATGAAATAGATACAAAAAAGTTACAAAGCCTTAACAAAAAGGCACAAAAAAGTAACAAATAAGCAGAATCTGGAATCTACGACTATCACTCATAATAACACATACAGGAGAGAATGCTTATTAAAGGATAACTAATCACTCAGTATAGCACGAAATATCACAAACTGAATTTATGCCTATGGGACTCCTAGTTTCTAGCATAAAAATCCACTTGACCTCATTCTTTAGTAGGACTGTCAGTTTGTCCCTATTCCTCGGATCTGAGCGGACCACTTGAATTCCCTGTACTAATAAGTATTTGGTATCTGCTTGGTTGCATTGTATGAAATGTCTAGCAACCGGACTTTCTAGCCGTCATTTTTCAACATCCTTGAGGTGTTCCCTCACCCTATTTTTTAGGGTACGTATTGTACTCCCCACGTATTGGATTTTACATTTTTGACAAGTGATTTAATATACTACACACTTCACACTTACAATTAATGTATGATTTTATACCATAAGTTTTCCCTGTAACTGAGCTTTCAGAAGAATCACCCTTCTTTATGTGCGAGCAAGATTTACATCTAAGAGCCCCAGATGGGAAACACCCTTTGAATGGTAACCATATTTTTTGGTACTCTTGGGGATTAGTGAACAAGCTCGGAGATAATATATCCCTCAAGGATACAAAATTGCAACCCTCTTGGATGATCTCTTTTAGCTCAGGATCCTGATTTCTCAGTCTTACTTTAGAAGAACAAATCAACATCCACCAACCAGGAATTCACAGGTAATGGGTTAAAGTAATTCTTTTGATTATTGAATATAATCTTAATTCTTAAAGGACTGTTATAGCCCTTGCCCCCCCCCCAAACACACACACACCCAATGTTAAGAACCTTAAATACTAGGTCCTCATCCCTGGGTTTACCCCATACAATATTTACTGCACAAGTGCATTTATCAGTGTGATCCAATATTATTCAATTAGTGCACCTTACTTTACCACATACCTGCAATGCAGTAATAGCACCGCCCTCTCACCAAAAATTTGCAAGATAGGCTTGTTGCACAGTAATGATTAGAGATTCGAGCTGAACTTTACCAGTTGGGACAAACCTGAACTTCTCAAACCATTCTGAATGTCCGAACTTTCAAAGCCTTCGATAATTATCAAAGGTTTGAGAATTGTTAGGTACCCGGTTGTCGATAGCGGCTCTCGGTGTATCGCCCTGTATGTGTTTAAAACAAATATGACCCCAAACCCATGGGAAGAATATGGACTCAAAACTCCTTAATTCCAAAGGCACACTATATTTGTGCAGCATCGAAATGCTTAATTGCCACCACCTGGAAATTGCCAGCCCATGGAGATCAAATTGTCACAAAAGTTTGGTGGATTTACCGCAATGTATATGCTATAAATGTGGATAGAAACACAATGCTAAATTTTGCCAAAATCTGAGATGTGTGGATTTTAAATATCAAAATATAATACAAGAAATAGTCTGCAACTCACGATTGGACCAGAGTGGTAGATCCACCCCAGAAAGGGGAATCCCTTTTATACCGTTACTCTAGAATGTAAGCACTAACCCCAAATTTGAGGGACAACTTTAAGCTAGCTCCGAGAGACACCTCCAATAAAATCTTGAGGTACGTTAGTAGCAATTTGATGCCAAATACTAATGGCATGACTACTGTATTATAATTACCCCCTCCTTACTTTCCTCCCACTCCCTGCAACCTCTATTTTCCTCATTTCGCTTTCCCCCACCCATTATCCATCCCCCATTACCTCCCCCCATTCTTGTTATATTACCATAAAACTAAATAATCAAAATACTAGAATACAATGATATAAACTTAAATCTAATTAGACTTAATATGTGGTGTAGAACATGATCATGTTTTTATATCACATTCTAATTAATCATTTAAAATTTTGTTTTGAAACATGGTTGTGCTCATTCTTGACAACACTTTTTGAGATCAACATCAACATGTCAGATAATATAAAATGTGTGGTTATTTATTTGTGATTTGTACATGATACTGGATAATCAGAGGGTAATAGTTTTGAGATGAAACATGATGTATATTTATAGGGGCTACTAGAAAAACAGTCAGAACTGGGTGTGGTTGTGGAAATTCTCTGTCTTATTCTGTGTAATTTTACCATCAAGCTTAGACTGGTTATACACTCACAAAGGATGACCATGGTGCCAGTATGAACAGTTAAAGCAACATTTGCTGTAAGCCAAGGTAGCTGAAACATGATGCAAATTAGATTTGGACATCTGTGGAAATTTATGTTTTGGGGCAATTGGATTAACAGTGTGCATTTTATGAAGCGGTGAATCAAGTATGGACCCTGCTGTTGTAGAAAGCTGAAAAAAGAGCAAGCCATGAGGAAATTAGCTGTTTTGGCATGGATTTAGGGCTAGGCCACACTATCCAATCTGTGCTTTCAAAAGCACACACTAGTGTGGAACAGTTGATGTGGCTACACTAGTGCGCTAGGGAGATCTGCGTGTGTGATCAGTGAATCAGAGCACATGCAATCTGCATTTTTGCGCAATCGCATGCACTCCGATTTAGAATCAAGGGGCATCGCGAATGCACAGCAATGCATTCTTACGTTCCCGGGGCGCACAAGCGCGTTACAGAGTGGCCTCAGCCTTAGCCTGTTAAGTTTGGTCTGATTATGAGAGGTATTTAAGTCTTTGGTACAAAATCAATAGAGGAATGGTGAGATCAGGATTGGGCAGTTCATTTTCCCAGAGGGCCACATGAGAAACTGGGAATGTTGTGGAGGGCTGGAACAAATAGTTTTAACAATTCTGCTTGACATTATTTTGATCTAATTTTAAAAACAGTAAATATTACCACTTATAAAAAGAGCAAATATTGCTGCAGATATTCAGAAGTAACAAATAATTAAATTAAAAAACATACATTTATTAAAATTAGGATCAGTGTGTTTTAATATTTTTAGATCCATTAATCAATTGAATTAATCAGTTGTCCACATTATTATTTTTTTCATAAAAATAAACATAACAGATCATCTTTGGAACTAAGACGGTAACCAAGGGAGCCATGAACACCATGGGGCAAATGGGGCAATTGCAGAGGGCCCCCACCACTGAATGGGATTACCATTCTAGTCTCCGGTCCAAATTGCAGCCTTTTGATCAAATGGCAAGGTAGTTGATGCCACCAAATTATGGTCGATTGGGCATTCAAATTTTGCCGCATCAGTTGCAGCAAATTTTGTCCATGGTCCTTTCCAAGTTGACCAACAAAATTTTAACCCTGGCGACCCTGGTCTAACATGGCAACCGGTCATTTGGGTCAATATATTGGCTATGTGTACCCAGCCTTAGTTGTTTGGCTGTAAACGACTTGCAGTGTTAATCTTTTTATTGGCTTGGAAATGTGAGTTAATGTTGATTATTGCAAAATATGAATTCTAAGGCAATGGCATGAGGTCACATATAAATATTCATACAACTAACTCTCTGGATGCTTGTTCACTTATTCCCTTGAAATAATGGAGATACATAAGGTCCTTGTTACATAGGGAACTATTTCATAAGATTTTCATTCTCCTTTTTAAAGTTAAAACAAAAATGACTGACTTTCAATCTTTTTACCATTTGTCCATTTTGCTTTAGGAGGGTTTTTGTCACTCTTTGTGTTGATTACTTCACATGGAGCATTGTTATGTAAAAGCATTATCGCTTTAAATTCCCATAATTATTGTTTTCAGCTTTGCAGTGCCAGAACTGCAGAATAAAGCCATCCTCCATCATGCTTAACTATTTAGGCTTTGGTAATGCAAGGAGCTGCATACACAACCTGACTAAAAAATGCTCTGTTGGGCAATAGAGGGCTAATCTGCCAATAAGGTCAGCAAGATAATTTTCTGGTTTATTAGCATATTTGTATTCACATAGAAGAGAATACTGCAACATGTCTGAATAGATCCTAATGAATAGACACCAGGGATAGAAAGTTAGAAGGGACAATATGTATGTGAAGGTTCTTATTCATTCAGGTCATAGTATATTTGATATCTGATGTACAGATTTAGAAGGGGAAGATGAAAGTCAGACATGAAAATAACAGAAAGGTCCATCCCTCCAATAGTTAACTGTACATGTACTGGATTCATTTCTATGTATGTTGTATTTTAACAATGCATATCACATAAATGTCCACCTTAATTGCAATGAGCTGAATTTTACATTTATTAATATGTAAACTGAAAGCAATTTCTGCATATACATATATTATTTGTGATGCACTTAATACAGTTTAGAGCTCAAGTGCAGTTAAACTTCAGAACCGAAAAACTACTTCAAATTGGAACATACATTCGTAAAACTTTGTGAACATGAAGGTACACCAGCTGTTTTCAATAAAAAAGCAAAAATGAGAAGTAGACAATATCATGGAAAGAAGGATTTATTGTTAAGAATAATACAGTTGCCAGATTTTATTTTCTAAGCAAAATAAACACTTAGATTTATATTTAGCATCTGTTCAGGAAAACAATTGAAAGATAAAATAGTCACATAAGTGACAGGATAAAAAGAAATAATCCTTAGTTTAGTTAGTTGATACTTGTTAGCAATTGCAAACATTAACGGGGAGATTCAATATCGGGTCTCCCGTTACTTACCTTAGCCCGATCCCACGATACAATAACTGACGTAAACAAGATTACGTCAGTTATTGCATCGCGGGATCAGGCTAAGGTAAGGAGCGGGACTTTAACGCTCCAGAGGCCGTAGCATTAAGTTTCACGCTACAAGTAGCACAAAACTTAACACTACGGGTTTTGGATCGTAAGCACAGTGCTATTTCCAAAAACATTCGGAAATGGCGCTGTGCTCGAAAATCCGTCCAAAACCCACGTTAACCCAAATTTTTTTAGGGTTAACGTGGGTTTTAGACGAAAAATGGCTATATTGAATCTCCCCCTTACAGGGTTATTCAATAAAAGTTCTTATTGTTTAAAATGGTGCTAATTTTGCCCCAACCAATCAGATCTTAGTTTTCAAATGTAAACTAAGATCGGATTGCTTGGGGCAAAATTAGCACCATTTTAAACAATAAGAACTTTTATTGAATCTCCCTGTAAGAATTTTAAACAAAAAGTATTTTATTTGATTTTTTTTTCTAAACAACCACAATTTTTTTGAAGAAAAAAAAAGGAATATATTTCTTTATGCACAGTTAATGCAATACAAGAGCCACATTATAACTGGACTTTAAAGGATATCTGTGGTCTCCATACATTAAAAAGCACATTAATACCTATTAAATAACTCCAGTATCATGCCTCTAGCTGCAATCTATGCAAACCTATAGCAGTATAAAGGGTGGTTTTCCAGCTAGCACTGTGAGCTGGGACATCACAAGCACCATTGCTCTGACGCCACTGCCACAGGCACTGATCATGCCCAAATGTATCCTAATGCTGTAGCTGTCTTTAATTTTTAAATAGCTTCAGAAAAGATTTTTTTTTTGGGGGGGGAGGGGTTCTTACACAGCACATCATGTAACAGTCACTCACTTGCTGGTTTGTTTTGACGGTCTTGAATTTAAATTTAAAAGCCTATAACTTAATCCTAGGCTTATTTAAAAGGTATAGTAGAGCTCTTTTTAAATAGAGGACTTGTGTGGAGACTACAGTTACCCTTATATCTTATGTCATGGTTCTCGATATTTAAACTATTCCAAAATTGAATTTATTAATATAAATATAATATAACTATAATATTAAGATTTAGAGCACAAACAAAAGACAGATTGATGCATATAAAAGGAACTAAGCACTACAAAATTTTCAGGTATTGTTGCCCTGGAAAAATACAAATTGATTTTAATTTATTGTAAATATTTAAAGAAAACGTTATTTTGCATTACACTTTATTCAATCAGAAACGTCATGTATATAAAATGATCAATCAACTCCGCTAATTTGGCGAGCTGTTTATGGCCTTTGGGGGTATTATATTTTTTTTTAAAGTAATCAGTAGAGATGGCCGAACTTCATAAAGTTTGGTCCGTTTTCGAACTTTCGAACTTCAGTAAAAGTTCGAAAGTTCAAATTTGGATCCATTAAAGTCAATGGGAGAGTGATAGTTCAAAAAGTCCGGGTTTATTACAGCTAAACTAACAATGGTAACTTACTGTAAATGGCTGTGGCACCTGGGAACACTTCTTAAACAGGAGCGGGCAATTGTCGGGTTTTGCTCAAGCTACATTCAAAGGTTATGGCCAATTCGAGGGTTCCCAAAGATACTTCGAAGGGTTAGCAAAAATAAAGCCATAAATTCGAGGGTTAGCGAAAACAAACAATACTTTCAAGTTATCGAAAATCGAAGGCTACATTCGAGGGTTATCGAATGATACATTCTAGGGTTAACGAAAACGAATGATACATTCTAGGGTTAGCAAAAACGATCCATACATTTGAGGGTTATCAAAAATGAACAATACTTTTGAGGGTTAGCGAACGATACATTCTAGGGTAAGTGAACGGTCCGTAAATTCGCTAAATATCAAATATACAATAATTGCCACGAGTCATCCGAAAGTTCGGCTCGAACTCGGGTTCAAGTTTGGTTTTGTGTCAATCTCTAGTAATCAGTTAATTGAAATTGATGACATAAACAGGATTGATATGAGGTCCTGTTGTATATCCAACATTCTCCACTCAATTTCAGCAGAAAATTGCTGTACTTTTACTGCTGGATTTCGCAATGGTGATTGAAATATTATTTCTATATAGGATCACTTTTCTACATTTTTTTTCATTACAACCTTATTCCAAAATGGATTAAATAATTTTTTTCTTCAGAAAAAAATTTACTGAATGATCACATAGGTACATAATTATTCATTGCCTTTGCCATAAAGCACAAAATTGAGCTCAGGTGCATCCTGTTTCCCTTGGTCATCCTTGAGCTGTTGTAAATTCAGATGATTTGGAAAGGGACACACCTGTCTACATATATAAGGTCCCACAACTGACAGTTCATGTCAGAGCACAAGAATGAAGTCAAAGGAATTTTGAGACCTTTGAGACAGGGTTGTCTCGAGACACAAATCTGAGGAAGGTTACAGGAAAATATGTAATGCTTTGAAGGTCATAATGAGCACAGTGGCCTTCATCTTCTGTAAGTGGAAGAAGTTCAAGACCACCAGGCCATCTATCAGGGGAGAAGGGCCTTCCAGAAAGACAACGATCTCTGCAGCAGTCCACCAATCAGGCCTGTATGGTAGAGTGCCAGACGGAAGCCACTACCTAGTAAAAAGGCACATGGCAGCCCGCCTAAAGGTTGCCAAAAAGCACTTGAAGGACTCTCAGACCAAAATTCTCTGGTCTGATGAGACAAAAAATAAAGCTTTTAGTGTGAATGCCTGGCATCACGTTTGGAGGAAACCAGGCACCGCTTATCACCAGGCCAATACCATCTCTACAGTGAAGCATGGTGATGGCAGCGTCATGCTGTGGGGATGTTTTTCAGCAGCAGGAACTGGGAGACTGTTAAGTTAAAGGGAAATAGGGGTGCAACAATGTACAGAGACATCCAGGATGAAAACCTGTTTCAGAGCACTCGAACTCAGACTGGGGCAACTTTTTTTTTTGTCATTATAGGGTGTTGTGTGTAGTATTCTGAGGGGAAAAAATAATTAAATCCATTTTGGAATAAGGCTGTTACATAACAAAATGTGGAAAATATGATGAGTTGTTAATACTTTCTGGATGAACTGCATATATAGATTTTATTTAAATTTTAGGATAGAATGTTATTACAAAAAAGGTTAACAAAAGTCTCCAGAAAACATCGTTGTCTGCCTTTGTTGTGGCTGCTTGTGGATTTATGTAATGAACCTACTTGGTGTCAGCTCTCATAATCCACCTTAGCTGGGTAAATCTTAGCAGTACACTTCACATGCTCTGTAGTGCTCAACCAATCAAAACAAGGAAGCTGCAGCCTTGCTTCCTATAAGCCGAAAGCCAATCACATAACTGTATGGAGATCCTTCCTCTCCCTGACACAAAACAGAGATTTCAATGCAGTTTTAGTGTAAACATATTTAAATGATTCTGTCACTAACAATTATATATTCCTTTGCTTTTCACACAAAAAAGGAAAGTAATCTTTGCAGTGAATTTTTTAGCTACAGTAGCATGGATGTAAGAAGCAGAATATTAACGTCAGTAAAAAATTAAAGTAAGTCTGGGGATTTGAAACCTATGATCTAATGGCCTGTATGTTTCTAAAATATGTGTTTAGACTAGTGACTAGTGAGCCACCACTGAATATGCAAAAAAGATGTTTTCACAATAGGATTAAAATTAATTAAGTTTAGTTCTCCTTTAGGGTTTTAAACAATTATTAATAATTAATTTCTCTAGCCCATATGTATATAGGTATACAAGCCATGGAGAATAATAAGATACATCCAGGTATAAGAAAACCACATTAATAAGTGTATAAAACAGCAGTTTATTTAATTCTATGAAGGAAGGCCATTCAATGACTTAAATATTCTATAGTGGAGTATTGCCCATGTGCAATATGTTATGTTGTTAAAACAATAATTCAATTCTATAAAGAGTTTTACATAACAACCATTAAAATTAAATGAGCATACAGGAATATGGGGTTGGGAATATGAAAAAGGAAACGTTTCCTCCTGTAGACAATACTTTAAGAATGTGAACTCAGGTGTGTATTAAAGATGGCCGAACTTCCAAAATCTGGTCCGATTTTGGATTTTCAAACTTTCAAAAAGCTGGAAAGTTCAAGTTCAAGTTTGCAATTAGCCGATTGGACTGCCTGATCAATTTTCTCCACAAGCGACAGTGATTTGTGATCTGTTGGCACACATGCACTGGGGGCCATACTCACGGACCTGTGGTATGGGGATTGGTAGGCCTTGAGGCCATGCATGGAATGAAAATATCGTCTCCCTTTACTTAAAGTAAATTACCAACCAAATTTTCCATCTTTCCCTACCAACCGTAATGCTGACTACACACTGCTGATACTGATATTGTTAATTATCGTTAATGTGTATGTCCACCTTAATTTCTACTGATTAGATGTTGGATTGGTCAAATGTATTCAGTTCTCTACTGAGGAACAGAATCAACCCAGGCGCTGGACTAGACCATAATGGTCTCTATAAGGGGTCCTGCAAACAGGAAGTCAGTGTTTCAAAAGCATTTATTTATACACAGACAAAATGCTGAATGGGCAGGATAAGTTCTATAAAGTATATGTATTTACACTGAACTTCCCCTTTAACCTTTAATATTAATCATATTTGCATCATATAGGGGAAAGCGGCCAAAGGGTAACACTTCACAAGGTAACCCGTGGGGTTGACACTGCTAAAATAGCAGTCATTGAGGAATTTGGGACATGTGGTAGTGTATATACACATAGGTTCAGTGTTTGTTTCATATATTACAAGTAAAGTGTGTGTATCATTAAAATATTAACCAACAAATAAGCTTGTTCATTAAGAAGACTGCATTGTTTTAACTGTGATTTACTGTGACCAACCACAGCTTATGCTTACTTAACCAGCACAATATACTATTATTATTTTGTATTGTGTTTATTTATAATATTGCATGGAATATATATATAGCACAATAATTTAAAATTAGTTTATCAATCTTTGCAGAAAAATAAAAGCACCAGAGTTCTGCACTGGTAAAAAATGTTTTCTTCTGCTAAAAGAAGTAGAAACCTTTCTACACATTCAGGAAAACTTGTCTACTATGTTGGTCATTGTATACACTGATGAGGGTAATATTAAAATGAAAATAGTTCGGAACAGCCATGACTCTGAATCTGATGATTTCACATATCAGATCATTGTTCCTTGTCCATTCTCTGAGTGGTTCCCCAATGGTCCCTACTAGCAAAACAAGCTGCTGGAACTGCTCAGAAAACAAATCAAAAAACAAGCATGCAATGATGGTAGAGCCTTGCAAAGGGACAAACATCACACACTGGAGAAATTGAAAAAATGATCTCCTGCAATATAGAAAAAGGTTATATTTAGGTTGGAGATACCCTTTAGGTGATTTATACATCAAAATCCAGCCTTGACTACAGGCCTTACTAAAGTATGCAAGCCGTTCACACACCTCAGCTTGAGGAGATAGAGTCCAGGAAGAGACTTGACTTTCTGCTCTAAGGGATAGGTCCTACTTGAGCGTGTTGGAGTTTGATTTGCACTCCGTTTACATGTCCGGTTCACATTGCCAATACAACTCTACCGGACAGTTCCCACTATGTGCGCAGTGGTCCTGTCCATTATTGATGCAGTGCACATGAAGTATCACACACAGCAGCGCATTTCAAAAATTATGCATGCACTGCTGTGCATAATAGTAGGACTACTATACCCTAACAAAATATTTTTGAGTAAAAGACAACGGCGAACTGTTGGCTGTGGCGATTTTCGCCATGACTGACAGTGATTCATCCTGGCTGATCGCTGGTCGGGACGAAAAATCCACATGTGTGTACCCGGCCTAAGTCTTGTGAGGAGTGTAGAGTTCCAGTTATCAAATATTATATTACCAGAACATACGCATTGTACATTACCCTTTACATAGAAAAAAAAGAGTCCTTTTTATTGTTTAAATGAAAAAAACATCCCCATGTCTTACCCAGAAATACATAATGATTTGGTGTGAAAAAATGCTTTACTACCCAAAGTCTAATTTTAAATCTCATTTCACTGTCAAAGCAGGAAAATTAAAAGTCTTGGAAAGTAAGTTACAGTTACTGCATGTCATGACCAATGGCATAACAAAAGGTTATTAACAATGGCGGTCTTTTAATAATGCAGCTCAATGTGATATGTTCATTATTCTAACTTTATATGCAGAATAATCTCGTAAGATCTAAGGAGGATTTTTTTATATTCAAAGTCTATTTTTGTGCTTATAATCAAGAGGCTGTTCTGTCACACCTTATGTGATAGGGAAAATACTAATGACATACAATGAACTGTAAATTACTGATATGTCTTTTGTTCATTTTTTTTAACTACACAATAAAAGAAGATCTAGAAAACTAGCCTAGTATTAAAAGTAGTCTAACAAAGATACTTCAAAGGAATCAGCTGAAATATGTTAAAATAAGGAGTCACTATACTCACTCAAACAACTTTACATTATCTGAAACTACAATTTGAGAGAAGTAAAATGGTGATACTTACATATTAAAATGTTCTTGTTTGTCATTTAATTTTTGATGTTTATTGTGTGTCCTCATCCTCCCTTACTCACTGCCTTCTTGTAGCGTTTGTGACACTTATGGGTTCTGCCCAGCCTCACCATTGAATGAATAGAAAGACCTAAGCACTCTGAACCTGAATAAAGTAACAATGCACCCCCGTAAAACATCATAGAGAAAACAACAAGAACAAAAGTAGGGGATATCGTGCAATAAGAATAATTTATTAGAAAAAATAGAAAGTAGAGTCCCCCCAGGGGTACTCCCACGCCCTCTACCCCCCTACAGATGTAATAATCAGAACACAATATATCTGAATCCAATCATGTAATTGTAATATAATAGACATGAGTACTTATCAGTCCGGTCGCTAAACAGTCCAGAAAATGAAAGTCCGTGCATGGAATCCCAAGGGTCACATCTTAGTCAAAGCAATAGGACCAGACAGTGTTGCAGGAACCAATTCAATATGCTGGTAAGGAGGGAAGCGACTTAAGCTCCAAATGCGTCACCATTGACACTGCTCTGCTTACATGTCTTTCCCTCCCTCACTCCCCCTGCCTTCTTTTTTCTGCTGATTTTCTTAATTATTTCCGGAAGTGTACTGGCCGACAGCTAAATATCCTAGTAAGAGGTCAGGGATAGAACACATAATTTATGCTTCTGGAGTGACATGTCTTTCCTTGTCAATGCTTTGATTTCAAATGATAATTTCTCAGAATCTACAGCTCAGATTTAAATTCCAATTTTTTTAAGTAGTAGGCTCTTGCTATATCCACCATCTAGTAAATTTACTAATAAAGAGTATAGATACCCTTTAAAGGGCAAGTTCAGCCCTCCAATGAAAATTTATATACAGGTAAATCACCTAAACTGTAATAGTTTAAAATCTGAAATACAGTATATAAGTCTAACCTGAAATCCTGCACAATGTCCTGTTTCCCCTGTTTCTGCTTCCTGGTTCTTCCAGTTAGCAACTGTCAGTTATGGATTTGACTATCGACATCACATCCAGTGACTGAATACTAATAGCCTAGCTTTACTCTTCTGAGCATGTTCAGGTTCAGTACAGGTCTCTAAATTGCTCAGTTTACATGAAGCATCAAGAAGCATAGTAGGCAAACATTAATGAATTCAGAGGACAAAGTAGGATATATCAACATATTTTAAAGAGGCCATTCTTTCTAAAAGATTTTATTATGAGGGTGAATTTGTCCATTAACTTATTTATTCATACCCTACCACTTACTGTATATTCTAGCTGTTTGATGACCTATTGCTACTAATGAATAAGACAGGAAGTTTGTGTAACAGGATATAAGGGTAATAAAGTAGTAGGAAGTATAAATGCAGTAGAAGCAAGAGGTCTCCTCTCAATCCTTTAAAAATTCTCCTTTAAAAGGCCTTTAGGCTTATTTAATAAGTGGTGCAAACATTTGCCTATGCTGTTCAATTGCAGAAACCAATTATATTATACCTTTTTACTGATCTACTATAATTAGAAAAACATTTTTAACATCTGATTGATTGCTACAGATTACAAGCACAGGCAAAATTTTGCACATCTTAAATAAGCCCCAGAGGAGTGATTGCATTGATAAACTATTATGTTTATAAAGAGTCAGGTGTTATCCTGCTGAGTTCTATAGGCAACATTTTAGAAAATAAAAAACATAAAGACAGTTTAATTGCTAGAAAATGGACCAGTCCAGGATGAAAAATAAAAGCTACTCCGCGGCTTCACACACTGCTTCGCAGTCTCACCCGCTACTGCGCTGACCTCGCTCCAAACGCCAGTCCGATGATCACTGCAGGGCTTCACCCGACGGTTTCCAGGGATCCTGCACAGGGCCTACCGGCACCAGGTGTACAGGTAAATGACTATGCTGTAGGGGAAAAGGTGCAAAGTCAATGTTAATAGAGTCCATGAATCAGAAGGTTCCGCTCCGGGGTCTGCGCCAACGCGTGTTTCACCCACGTGGAGGATTCCACATCCAGGCTTCCTCAGGCACCTCTGAGGAAGCCCTGCAGTGATCATTGGACTGGGGGTTGGAGCGAGGTCAGCCAGTAGCGGGTGAGACCGCAAAGCAGCGTGTGAAGCCGCAGAGTAGCGGCCTAGTAGCGGGAATAGAGCCTTGCAGTGTGGCCTGAGTGAGAGTCACGGCATTCCATCTGCCTGAAGTCCCGTCGGTCTCCAGCACAAACCCGGGGTCACCGTGCGCATCCGGATGGTTGAGTACACCTTTACACTGTGCTGCATATGATTATTATACTGTGGGAGTGATATTGGTACTGTATATCTAAATTGTGTTATATGGAAGGCTATTTACTATTATAGGATATTTCCATAGGTGATTCATCGCTTGGGGTCCTCTTTTTCTTATTGGTTGTGGGGGACGCCCCATTTTTAGAAGTGTGTTTTTGGGAGTATTGTGTATAATAGTATTTATTTGGGGACATTGTGGTATGTGTATATTTATGGCCAATGAACTTTCATATATTGCTGTTTAACAGGGTTGTGCTCTGTGTGGTGTACTTAGGCAGGGGGCCCTATACCCCTGGCTTATATTATTGGAGTATTGAGTGTCTACACCGTAAGCACCACCCATAGGTGGGTGTTATGCAACAGCCATAGCAATAGAGGGTTGTGCATCTGGGATCTTGGATTGTTTGTGACATTAACTTTTTACAAAATTCCATAGACACCCCACCCCGTTGTTTTTTTTTAAAAATGGCATGTTGCTCCTGATTCAATGATTTAACGAAGTTAAGATTAAGTTTTGCACTATTATGTAATGCATACATGTACACCTAATGAATGGGGGCTCAAAAGAAGGCATATGGAGAGGACTACCAGTGGAGCAGGGGGGGGGGCAGGAGCCAAGGTGGCACCATCTTTTTACTTTTCCTATGTCAGATATTGCCTCCTACCAGAAACCCACTGTGGATGAAGCACGGATAGGGACCCCATCATGGTTTTGCAGGGGGCCCAGTGTTTTCCAGTTATGACAGATACAACCTCTCATCTTTTTCTGTTGTTCTCTGAATTTTGAAAAGACAATAAACCTCATCACAGTCCTCAACTAAGATTATAAGGAATATTTACTGTATGAAGTGTTGTCTTAACTATGATTGGTTAATTTTAAATGAAACATGCAGCATTTAGAATATTATGTACAGATGAAAATACCTTAGCACTATTGTTTCCTGTAAAATCCAATTTTGATATTGATGTAAATTCCAGTTCTATATCGACAAAAATATTTGATGTTATTCAATGTCAAATTTTTATGCTTTCAAAAGAGCCAAATTCTCTGTCAATAAAATCTTCTAGGTCTTTCAAACTAGATGCATTAATATACTGTATCATTTAAATTACTTTTTTTTTCTGTGCAATCATTGTTTTGTAAATGCTGTTTTACATTCTTTTGTCTTCTTACATATAGTATCTTTTATTCGTCTTGTGAATTTACAATCATATTGTGACAGAGCACCAGGAGGTTTGTAATGACATTAAATAATGAATGCTATGTAAGGGAGAGTGTGGTTCCCAGTCTTTAATAAATAATACAATGTTGTTTCATTCAGGAACCACCTCTCCCAGTTTTATATGTTGTATAAATAATGTATATGTAAAATTTACCAAGCACACTGTTGGGGATATGCAGTTAGTCCTTCTGCAGTTAGATGGCTCAATGGGTAAAATTCTGAGACTGCCTGTCGTAAACTCATTAGTACAGTACCTGCTTGGCTATGCGGCTGGATTGAGGTAAGTAAGTGCTGATTGGTCTGCAGTTCAGTAAAGCTAGGTACACGTGATACAATAATTCGGCCCGACCTTTCTGTGTTTTGGTTGGTCGGGCCAAATTATTGTATGGCGGCTTTTTGCTGCCTCGATCAACCGTCGACCGTTGGTTCATCCAAATCGGACGGGTGAACGATTGGACAGGTCTGAAAATCACGACCGATCATGCAGTCCTCTATGGACCACACAATTGGTCGTGCCAAACTGTCAGACGTGGCTTTTGCAGCGACTGACAGTCCTTCCCCCTGGCCGACCAGTCAAAAGCCTTGAGCGGTCGGTCAGGAGGAAGGATTGTATAGTGTGTTCCAGCCTTAAGTCTGATGATTGCCTGCTGGTTGAAGGTTGGTGATTTACATTTCAAAAGGAAGGTGGAAATATAAAGAACAGCTAAGAGCTGACTCACTATCCTACCCCTTAGCTTGAGAGCAAGGGATACAGGAGGCTACTCTACAGGAGGAAGCAAACTAGGGCTTGCCAGAAGGGAAGAACAGAGCTAGAATACATGCTTAGGCAGTGTCCAGCAGCTCAGAGCTGTAACACACTACCCTGTCCCTTAGCTTAAGAGCAATGGATCCAGGAGCCAGGAAGGATTCACCAGTCCAGGAGACGCCAGCAGCAGCCCAGCAGTTTGGAGCTAAGGCAGTGGAGCTTAGAGAGTGGAGCCCAGAGATCCCAGGGGCTGCATCCCAAGGACAGTGCTTGCTTGGTAGGATATGGTGGTGCATTATAATAAAGCTCCTCTAATTGTAAAAGAGCTTCTGCTGCCTGGTTTGCCTTATTTCCCATAAAAAATATGGAGCTGAGGTGGTTGTAGAGGATGCCGAAAAGGCTAATCTGCTAAACCGTTTTTTTTACATCGGTTTTTACTGTTGAGAATCCTTGTCCTTACAGTAGGGATTGTAGCAATATGCAGGGAAGAAATGAAGAGTTTTCACATTGGATAACGGAGGATATGGTACGGAAACAATTAGACAAAGTTAATATCAATAAAGCGCCAGGACCAGATGGATTGCATCCTAGGATTTTAAAAGAGCTTAGTTCAGTTCTATCTAGACCACTGTTTCTCATATTTTCAGATTCGCTTTTGTCTGGGGATGTGCCGCTGGATTGGAAAAAAGCCAATGTAATACCAATATTCAAAAAAGGTAGTCGTTCACAGCCTGGTAACTATAGACCTGTAAGCCTAACATCAGTGGTAGGGAAGGTGATGGAAACTTTGTTAAGGGATCATATCCTTGACTTTGTCTCCAGAGATCATCTTATTAGTAGTAGTCAGCATGGATTTATGAGAAATAGATCATGCCAGACAAATTTAATTGGTTTTTATGAAAAAGTGAGTAAGAAGTTGGACTCAGGCACAGCAGTGGATGTGGTATATTTGGATTTTGCAAAAGCTTTTGATACTGTGCCACATAGGCGACTCATGTATAAACTGAGGACTGTTGGCCTTGAAGAAAACATTTGTTCATGGATAGAGAACTGGTTATTGGACCACAAACAGAGAGTGGTGGTTAATGGAGCTACATCTATGTGGGCTAAAGTTCTAAGCGGAGTGCCTCAGGGTTCTGTACTGGGGCCGCTTCTGTTTAATCTGTTTATAAATGACTTAGAAGGGGGCATTGAGAGCAAGGTCTCTGTGTTTGCTGATGACACTAAATAATGCAGAGCTTTGGAAACTTCCAATGATGTGCAAGTGCTGCAAGCAAACCTAGATAGATTATCAAAATGGGCAGCAGAATGGCAGATGAGATTCAATGTAGATAAATGTAAGGTGATGCATTTGGGATTTAATAATCCCTGTGCCATCTACACCATAAATAACTCTGTGTTAAGTTCATCTGTAATGGAAAAAGGTTTGGGGGTTCTGGTAGATAACAGACTTAGCTGTAGCAAACAATGCCAGGTAGCAACAGCTAGAGCTAGCAAGATATTGTCTTGTATAAAAAGGGGAATAGATTCAAGAGAGAAAAATATTATTCTCCCTCTTTACAAGGCACTGGTAAGGCCTCATTTGGAATATGCGGTGCAGTTTTGGAATCCCATATACAAAAGGGACATCTTGGAAATTGAGGCAGTTCAGAGAAGGGCAACTAAATTAATAAGGGGAATGGAGGGGCTTGAATATGCAGGCAGATTAGACAAGTTAGGGCTGTTTACATTGGAGAAGCGGCGGTTGCGTGGGGACATGATAACCTTGTACAAATATATTAATGGCCCATACAATGAGCTCTCTGGTGCATTGTTCACTAATAGGTCATATCAGAGGACATGTGGACATCCTTTAAGGTTGGAAGAAAAGAAGTTTCATCTTCAGGTTAGGAGAGGTTTCTTTACAGTGAGAACGGTGAAACTGTGGAACTGTCTTCCAGCAGATGTGGTAATGGCAAGTTCATTGAATAACTTTAAAAAAGGCCTGGATAAGTTTCTAAAACTAAAAAATATTGAGAATTACTGGTATTAATGCATATAGATCTGGTTGATCCAGGGATACTTTCCGATTGCCGTTTGGAGTCAGGAAGGAATTTTTTCCCCCTTTTTAGCTGGGTTTTTTTTTGCCTTCCTCTGGAAAAAGTGTGGGTGTGAAAAAAAAAAAAAAAAAAGTGAATAGGTTGGACTTGATGGACGTATGTCTTTATTCAACCTTAATTACTATGTTACTATATTACTATGTTACCTCACACTGGGTAACCTGTGACACATATAAACAAAGAGATGCTTTTTTTTTTGGTTAATAAGACATACCTTTTGAAGCACATCCTAGATTTTCTGTGGGTCCTATCCAGTAGAGATGGACCCAAACCCTGTTCTGAATAAAAATTTTCAAATTTAAAAATCGACACTTTAAAAAAAAAATCTATGCAGAAGGCCAAAACAGAAACTGCATGAAGTTTCCTGTACTGGACGGCATTTTTAAAAAGATTTTAGGCATTAATATATGTTCCCCAGACCATTTTCAAAGTCCCTGAGACATTTACAGTAAGTTACCATTGATATTTATACCTTAGGTGGAACATTTGGATTTTTTTTTAACTTCCATTGACTTAAACAGGTTTCCTTGTGGATCTGCAAGTGGAACAGATTTCAGTGAGTTCATGGCATCTCTACTATTTGGTAACATTGGTTCATTTCTCTGGGCTGGCACCACTTGCTTCATTGCTTTTTTTTTATCCTTTATGACCTTTGCTTTGAACCAGATTAACAGATTCTCTTCTTCAATTCAAATGTTGTTTAAACTAGATGTGTTTGTTGATGACTTTAATAGATATTTTCTTTTTCTTTTTCTGTTGTCAAATCTTTTAATTATAAATGTACAGTAATTGTGTGTATTTTGCTTTTTTCTGTCCTAAATTTGCTGTTTTAGTATTTACTGTTTTATTATTTACAACCTGAGTAAAGAATAATAATTAAAAAAAACTTTGTTATATGTTTTCTGTCAGGTAAATAAATACAGGCTATAGACCTTATTAAACCGTGCCCTCAATTTCCTATTTCTTGGACTGTGTTGTATAGTGGGCCAAGGGCTAAGATCCAAAGCTAATCTCTCTTGATGGATAAATGTAATAAAGTTGCTCCCATCTTACTGCTGATACAACTATACTAAAAGCAAAAAAGCAAAAGTCATAAAAAAAGCTGATCTGATTATAAAAGGCAGTATCATGGAGGAAATTCATATCTTTTAAAAATAGAATGAAACATTTACCTGCTATAGATGCTGTTGGTAAAAGAAAAACAAAATAAATCTAACAACAACTGCATTGCAAATTGGCGTCTAGTTCAAATAAATGGTTTTTGCCTCTTGATGCTCTAGTTCAGTGGTGGAGAACCTATGGCACGTGTGGCACTCAGGTGGCTCCCAGCCCAAAAAAACTCTGTGTGTATGATTTTAAATTGGAAGAAATAAAATATGTATACTGGACTGGTGAATTGCCTTATGAACATAGCTGTTCATGCTGTGCAGCAGCACCTTTTTTTTATCTTTTAGAATGAAACAGAATTGTGTAGGGGAGAGACGCCCCAGTGCTTGCTGGCATGCTATCTAGCAGAGGAGGACCAGAGAGGAGGGTTCAGGAGCCACCATCTTTATATATACTGTACCATTATAAACAGATATAGAAGTGCCAAGTTTAGTTGAAAAAGTAATGGTTAGAATCTCTGTAAATATGCACCATACATCACCATATCACGGTCCCCTCCGCTAATGTCCAGTACACTATAATCCCCCAGACCGAACCTAGGCAGTCCATGGCCGCAGCACTTAGGATTCCTGCTCAGGGTTTGCTCAACGTGTCTGGTATGTATAGGCGTTGTGCGGTGAGACCGGGTTTTCCTTTCAAAAACTCCACAGGATACCAACGATACTTCTGGGTTGTGACGTCACTACTACATGTTTCGCTCAGCTGAGCTTCATCAGGCAGCTTTGCTTGAGTGAGATGCACTTTTTCCCATGGGTTTGTATTATATACATTATGTGGTTTAGATCTATGTAGGTTAATTATGGTGTTATGGCTTGGATCAGGAGTCAGTTAACCGTTCTTCTATATTTTCTGTTTATGGGGATCGGGGGAGGGGGATAGGAAGTGGGGGGGGGAATAAATAAATAAATAGGAGAAAGGAAGGAGAAATAAGTTTAGAGAAAGGGTATGAGAGAAGGGAAAGGAGAAAGTGTTAAGGGTAGTAAAGTATGGAAGTAATTTTGTTTCCATATCATAGGTTTCTGGTTCCTCTAGGGAGGGTGGGGTGGTAGTTGTATGGTTTTCACCCATCTTCCATAGCTAGGGGGTCCAGATTTTGACATATAATTTCATTGTTCCTTTTAGGGAGTGTGTCATTTGCTCATTTTTACATATCCACCAGATTTTATTGGTAAGAAGTGATTTGTTTGGGGTTGTTTGCTTCCATGATGAAGTTAAAAAAACACAGCGTGCTGCCGCGCACAAGCTGTTAATTAATCTGACTTGGTGGGGAGGTCTTCTTTTAGGGGCTTTGTCAAAAAATGCTGTCCAAGGGTCTGGGGTTAGTGTAAGGCATAGGATCTCATGTATTAGGTTATAGCAGTCTGTCCATACTTTTTGCACATCTTGGCAGGTTCACCAGCAGTGTAGTGAGTCTGCTTCTTCTCCACATCCTCTAAAACAGAGATAGACTTACAGTAGCACCATTTTAATGATAAGACCTTTTATTGAATCTCCCTGATAATGCGTAAATACAAAAGGGCAAACCATGAAAGCTTGATAAATACTAAATAGAATTTGTAACTTTATTGTGTCTTTAAAAATTATTGCAGAAAATTAGGAACAAAAAGAGGGAACCAGCCAACCCTGCGACGTTCGCCCCCCCTCCTCCCTCACATGCGAGATGATGGTCCCAACGTCCATGCATATTTACATCTGTGGGTTAGTATATAGGATAGGCACAAAATGGTTGCTAAAAATGCTGTTCTATCCACATAAGATTTGCCTGATGCATCCCACCATAATGGTATATTGGTATATAGTTTTAAAAAATATACTTTATTTGCTTTGCACCTTTTATTGCCCCAGTCCATTTAAGCCCCTTAACAGTGCTGCAACTCTCAGAGAATTCTAGCTCTAGCTGTTGCTGTCTGGCACTGTTTGCTACAGCTTTGCTGTCTGGCACTGTTTGCTACAGCTTTGTCTGTTATCTACTAGGACACCCAAATCCTTTTCCAACAGAGATAAGACTTAGCCGAGACCCATTTACTGTATATTATAGACATCACAAGCTTTGTTTAGCAAACACTGAGCTTAAAGGAGAACTTAACTTATTTTTTGTATCCTAATGTGAAAGCTTTTCTCCCAAGATCACCTGTAAATTGTTCTCTAGTTGCACATAGGTACACGTGAGAAATAGTTTCTGTAACTAAGAAGGTTTACATGTTTTTGCCAGTACAACTCATAACTAAAGATGGGCAAAACATCTAAAATCCGTTCCACCCGCGGATTTGCAGGCTTTTGGAAAAATTTGCACTGGTAACTTAATGTACATGGCTCTGGGACCTGGGAAATGGTCTGGAGACAATGTACATATATCCAGAACTTTAAAAAAAAAATCTTTCCTCACGATCGCATTTTTCGAGCCTCCGCATTCTATTTTCAAGCCTCACCCTCTAACCTCCCCTCCTCCATCTTCTACTGTGCAGCGGGACACTGTGCTCAGGTGCCGTTATGTGTGTGCTTTTACCCATTTACAAATAAAGGTGACATTTTAAAACCCTCCAGAAAGACCATTGTTTGCAGTGTATATTCTTTCACCATGCTGAAAGGCCACTGACGTGGAGCTCCACCAATAGAGGGGGTAGGTGAATGCTCCCTTTTTGTATAGGTTATAGGTTATGTTCCTTGCTAAAGTCGAGGAACATTGATTTGAATGTTTGATAACTATTGAAAATTCAAAAAAGTTGAAAATCCAGAATAGTTCTGGTTCATTCAAACTGTTAAAGCTCGGGTTCTAGTCCATTTCTATTCATGAACTTCCTACTGTGCTTGTACAGAAATCCCCCCTTTACAAAACCCTGCACTTGCCCCTGGATTTGATGCATTCCCAATTGGCACCAGGCACATAAAGGGGCAGAATTGCACCATAATGGAGGGGCTACAGCACCAGCTGGCATGTCATTTTGGCATCCAGACCACTGTCTTGGTCCTCCAGAGACAGTGGTCAAAAAAAAAATCTTTCCTCACGATCGCATTTTTCGAGCCTCCGCATTCTATTTTCAAGCCTCACCCTCTAACCTCCCCTCCTCCATCTTCTCTACTGTGCAGCGGGACACTGTGCTCAGGTGCTGTTATGTGTGTGCTTTTACCCATTTACAAATAAAGCGGAAATTTTAAAACCCTCCAGCGTTAAGTCCGCTGTTTGCAGTGTATATGTTTTCAAGGACTGCTGCACCAAGCTGAAAGGCCACTGATTTGGAGCTCAGTATAGGTTATGGAGCATTGAGGAACATCAATTTGAATGTTCGATAACTATCGAAAATTCAATAATCATTAAAAGTTCGGAAGTTCAGAATCCGGAATAGTTTGGGCCATTTCAAACTGTTAAAGCTCGGGTTCAAATTCAGTCCTAGTCCAAACATTGCATTGGCAATGCGAACTGGAAACATGATTGGAGCGCAAATTGCACTCCAACACACATAAGTGGGACCTAGCCCTTAGTCCCGATCGCAAAGTGGGCTCAGGGCACTTTTGCTGCATACTGCCCTTTTAAGGCAGCTAGGGGAAATCAGGGGGCAGCATTCAAGTGCCCTCCTAGCCCCCTCAATCCCCCATTAGTTTTGTCCAAAACCGATGTGGAGATCAGGGGTTAGCACCCCCTAAATCCGTGACCGCATAGCCATTGCCTGTCCCACGAGAAGAGGAGATCACTGGTAATGGAGGCTTCCCCCTTCACCGGGGTCTTCCCTTTCAAGTGTGCTATGCTGCCCTGGTGGTCTAGTTGGGGTACTGCACTGTGATCTCCATTCAGATCGCAGTGCAGTACAAGCAATAGTAAGCAGTCAATGAATGATAGCTTACTATAGTATTTGGGAATGGAGCTCAGAGTTCCATTAACAAATAACTAAGTCTTAGTATGGGAGCAGAGATTAATATTAGGTGATCAGTTCTGATCACCTAATTTTACTAATTTTTTTAGATAAAGAAAATAAGTACCTCGACTTATACACGGATTGACTTAGGTTATGGAGCATTGAGGAACATCAATTTGAATGTTCGATAACTATTGAAAATTCAATAATCATTAAAAGTTCATAAGTTCAGAATCCGGAATAGTTTGGGCCATTTCAAACTATTAAAGCTCGGGTTCAAATTCAGTCCTAGTCCATCTCTAGTCATGAGCTTCCTACTCTGCTTGTTCAGAAATCCCCCTCTTGCCCCTGGATTTGATGCATTCCCAATGGACACCAGGCACACACAGTGCCACAAGTGTACTAAAATGGAGGGGCTACAGCACTGGCTTGTGAGTCATTTTTCCACCCAGACCACTGTCTTGGCCATTCAGAGACATTGGTCTGACCTTTAGAGGCAGAAGCCTCATTTATGATCCCCATAGAATACCATACCGCATGGTATTCTACGACCAAAAGTTTGTTAATTAAAATTTTTTGTCGTAAATGTACGACCGCGGCCGTAACGTACATTATCGATAACAAGTGGTATCACTAAATGGTGGTTTTAAATAGGGCTCCTAGACCTCTAATAACTAAACTTGTCCAATGGATTTATAGGGGGGTTAGTCCTTTAAAGTCCTAAAATGTGTGAATATAGGGGCTGTTAACAACAAGTGCTAGTCAACCACACTGAAACTCACACACAGAAAGCTCAAAAAGCAGGAAAAAAACTCTCCAACTCCTACACTGTCAGGTCTCCACTAAACTCACTTTAACATACTGACAAAATAGTGCCTGTCTAGCTGCCTTTTAAACCTAGGGGGTTGTCACAAATAAAAATAGCTGCCATTGGTGAATTTGGGACATGAAAAGCCTCAAAAAAATTTGAAAATTTTCAAAGCGCGGGTGTGCGAAATGGTATGCTTTCTGGAAGAAATGGTTAGTATACCAATCTGATTCTTTTTTAAAAAATCTTATTGAACATTCTCCAGACCACTTTCCAGGTCCCAGAGCCATTTACAGTAAGTTACTGTATCATATTTACAAATTTTTTGAAAATTCCTTTAAACAAAATTCTACAATTTTGAAAATTTCTGGAATTTTCACAATTTCTCTAATTTTCTAGAAAATCCGGAAAAATTCCAGAAATCTCGAAAATCCACCGCATAACCAGGTTCGGATCTGCAATCTGGCCATCTACACATTACAACCCTCATGTAAAGAATACGGGCCCCAAAGGGTCTAAGATACTCACCATGTAGTCAATAAAGAGCCTTGTGTGTATGTGCATCTATTGCCACGTCCCCTGACCTCAGTACTCACTGCCTTTATGCACAGTATTTTCTATACAGATGTCTCCTAATCAAAAAGGAATTCCCAATTTTACTGCCTGACAGTAATCTATTGGTGGAAATATACCACAACTTTTATTTCAATCATTGTGAAGGTATTTACAGTGTAATTCAATAAAAGTTCTCATCATTTAAAATGGTGCTAATTTTGCCCCAACCAATCAGATGTTAGCTTTCAAATGTTAAATAAGTTCTGATTGGTTGGTGCAAAATTAGCACCATTTTAAACGATAAATAAGTTCTGATTGGTTGGTGCAAAATTAGCACCATTTTAAACGATAAGAACTTTTATTGAATCTCCCTCTAAGTCTGTAAGTTTATATAGAATACTATAATTTCCTAACCTTACTACATGAGATTAAAAGGTGTGACTAGAAAATTGTGACCTCCAATCCCTCCAGGGTCCCAAAATGTGGATTATTTTGATAGTTGCTGGCGTTCAGTTAAAAAGGTACTTGCAACAAAAGTTACCAACAAATACTGTATATATAGGTCAGAGGGCATGTAAATATAAATTAATTTTTAATATATTACACCTTAAAATATATACACAATTATTGAAAAATAGTGAAAAATACTGTAGTATATTGAAAAATAATTTGAAGAATAATGGTGAGATCGAAATACGCCTAGCTGACCAAGGAGGATGTATTGTAAATTTAGATAAAGAAGAATATATGCAAGAGGTAACTAGTTTATTGGGAGACATTACTGCCTACCTACTGCTAAATGATGCTCCAACTTAAAAAAAAATTAAAAAAAACGATGAAATAATCAAGAAAGCATATGATCAAACAATTATAATTAAGAACGAAATGTAATTTATGTGTATAAAAAAACAATGAAAACCAAGCATATCCTTTTTTATTACAATCCCAAGATACATACTGTACAGTATACATAAAAAAAAAAATCAGGGATACCCACCATGGCAGGTGCAAACAACGTAAAGGGGAACTAAAGTTTCCAGAAAACATAGAAAGAACACATTTACAAAGATACAAAATCTGTGTCTCACCTCTCCCATTTCTGTGGATGCTGGGTGATTTAGGAAAATAACCTGTGGGTACTAGGGGTCCTATAATTCCTATAATAATACATAGCTACGTGTACGCAATACACTTTACAGGAAGCTGCAGCCTTGCTTTCTGGAAGCTGACAGCCAATGATGCAGTCAGCTCAGAGATCATCTCTCCCTGACACAGAACACAAATGTCAGTGCAGTTTTGTGTAAACATATTACAAATGCTCCTGTCCCTAACTTAAAAAAAATATTTTGCTTTTCATACAAAAAAGAAAAGTAATATTTAGTTTATGGATGTAAGAAACAGAATATTAACATTTCAGCAAAAAATAAAAGTTTGGGGAATTGAACCTGCAACCTTCTATACTGTGTCTTGCTAAAGAAAAAAAAAACTTTCTACCTCTATGCTACAAGGGCTACTAAGCGGAATAACAGTACATAAACATAGAGATGCATTAAGGGGAAAAATAAGTGCAAAACTCATTCTAACTAATATAGGGTTAGCAAGGTTTTTTTTAACTCATTTTGCATCACTTGCACCCTTTCTAAAGACTTTTGGAAATAGCTCAGTGCAAGCGATGCAATAAATTTAGAGACGCTCATTGCACAAGTTTTTTGCACAAAAATTAAAGCCTTTTCATTTGTGGCTTTAAAGCCGTCCAAAGTGTTGCACTTTACCTCTCGCAAGATGCAATAACAGTCGCAAAGTGGTTACTACATCGCAGGAACAAGTGCAGGTCAGTTGTGATACTGAAATTTATTGCATTTTCCCCATAGAATCTTTTATCTTTTGCTAGAAACATGATGGAAACAAACTAGAAAAGTAAGCAATAAACCCAGTAAACAATGTTGTATTGTTTCATAAGTCAACTAGGAGATTTGAACTTGTGACTTCTTGTGTGTTTCCAATAACATGGCACTTACATGATACGGCACCAGCAACTCAACGATGAGTACAGGTAAATTTAGAAACTTTTAGGGAGATTCAATAAAAGTTCTTATCATTATAAATGGTGCTAACTTTGCCCCAACCAATCAGATGTTAGCTTTCAAAAGTTAAATAAGATCTGATTGGTTGGGGCAAAATTAGCACCATTTTTAATGATAAGAACTTTTATTGAATCTCCCTGAAATGTTTTGCTAGAAACAGACGCTAGAAATTCTGTGCATATAGAAACAATAAATCCTGGGGTCAGTGGGGGGTCTTTGAAGCCAACATGGGCTATGATTTGTACTAGGAACAACATGTAATCCTCCTTTGTTACAGAATCTATTACTTACATATACGAAATGCAACTTACTTGAGAAGACTATTTCAATGTATAAATGTTCTGGGGAGAAAAGCTTTCACACGGTGATTAAAAAAAAAATGTAAGTTTAGTTCAGAGGTTTTGAAATATGGATAAACTCATTCAACCCATAGTAATAGAACTTAAATCAAATTTGATAAAAAAAATTAAAAAGGCGACCCACTTACATATGGACTACGAAAAAATTTAGTCTGCTTGCGGATTTTCTAAAAAAAAAAATGGCTCTGGGACCTGGGAAATGGTTTGGAGAACAGACAATCAGATTCTTTCTGAAAGAATCTGATTGTAACCAATTCTTATTGGAAAAGAATCTGATTGGTTAGTATACCAATCACATTCTTTCTAAAATAAACTGATTGTTGGTATACTTACCAATCACATTCTTTCTGAAAGAATCTAATTGTAACCAATTCTGATTGGAAAATATTCTGATTGGTATACTAACAAATCAGATTCTTTCTGGAAGAATCTTATTGTAACTTATCAGAATTGGTTACAATCAGATTTTTTTTAGATTGCATAACAATCAGATTATTGCTGAAATAATCTGATTGTAACCAATTCTGATTGGTTAGAATCAGATCCTTCCAGAAAACATACCAATCGGGTACTTTTTGAAAGAATCTGACTGTAACCAATTCTGATCAGATACAATTAGATTCATTCAAAATGAATCTAATATACCAATCTTGGTATGCCAATCAGATTCTTTTTGAAAGAATCTGAATTTAACCAATTCTGATTGGATAAAATCAGAATTTTATGGCGGATTTTCAATTTTTTTGGGCCATCTCTAGTTACAATTAGATTCTTCCAGAAAGCTTACCAATCACATTCTTTCTGAAAGAATCTGATTGTAACCAATTCTGATTGGATACTATCAAATTATTTCAGCAAGAATCTGATTGGTATACTAACCAAGAAGATTATTTTCCAATCAGATTCTATCAGAAAGAATCTGATTGTCTGTTCCCCAGACCATTTCCGAGGTCCCAGAGCCATTTACAGTAAGTTACTGTATCATTTTATACAAAATTTTTGAAAATTCGAATTATGAAAAATTTTCAACGTGGCCCAAAAATAGAATGTGGAAGCTCGAAAAACAGTGTGATCATGAGAAAGTTATTTTGTTTGAAGTTCTGGATATGTGTACATGTTCCCCTGACCATTTCCTAGGTCCCAGAGCCATGTACAGTAAGTTATCATTGCTATTTTACCTTATATTTACCGGTAGGCAGATCTGTGCTAGACAGCTTAGGGAGAGGGGGGCCAAAAGGAGCAAAAAGCCCCCCACTGAGCAATGAATTGGAGAAACACCTTCCTATAACAGAAGGCATCTTGCAGTCTCATGCTATATGAATAACATTGCCCACAAAATCTAAGAACCATGAAGTAATTTCTTACTCCCAGGTTCCCCAGAGTGAGGGGCAGAGTTATGCAAAATACTCCTTTATGTCTCTTAACTTATGCATGTGTCCAGAACCACTGGCTTAATAACATGCAATATAGCTTAATATATAGAGCCAATCATCTGACCTGCAGACATGACATGTTTTGATCTTGTTAGTGCAAGATATAGGGCCCTATTTGTAAAAGATCGGTATCGTTATCGTAAAATAACGATCGGGTTTTTACCGATAACGACCGTTATCGTTAAATACTGGTCGTTATTTACTGATAACGACCGTTATTTACCAATATCGGTAGATAACGGTCGTTATCGGTAAAAACCCGGTCGTTATTTTACGATAACGATACCGATCTTTTATAAATAGGACCCATAGATTCATGGCTCTATGGTGTAGGACTTGGGCACACAGTAGACAAGGCAGCTAGAAATCTTAGGGAGAGGGGGGCCAAAAGCCCTCCACTGAGCAATTAAATGGAGAAACACCTTCTTATAACAAAAGGCATCTTGCAGTCTCATGCTATATGAATAGCATTGCCCACAAAATTTAAGAACCATGAAGTAATTTCTTACTCCCAGGTTCCCAAGAGTAAGTCGTGGAGACATGCAAATTACTCCTTTATGTCCCTTAGCTTATGCATGTGTCCAGAACCTCTGCCTCAATAACATGCAATATAGCCTAATATATAGAGCCAACCATCTGACTTGCAGACATGACATGTTTCCATGTTGTTAGATCTCATCAGTGCAAGATACAGATTCATGGCTCTATGGTGTAGGACTTGGGCACACAGTAGACAAGGCAGCTAGAAAGCTTAGGGAGAGAGGGGCCAAAAGCCCTCCACTGAGCAATTAAATGGAGAAACACCTTTTTATAAGAAAAGGCATCTTGCAGTCTCATGCTATATGAATAGCCTTGCCCACAAATTTATGAAACAAGAAGTAATTTCTTACTCCCAGGTTCCCCAGAGCAAGGGGGAGAGATATGCAAAATACACTTTTATGTCCCTTAGCTTATGCATGTGTCGAGAACCACTCACTTAATAACATGCAATATAGACAAATACATAGAGCCAATCATCTAACCTGCAGACATGACATGTTTTGATCTTGTTAGATCTCATCAGTGCAAAATGCAGATTCATGGCTCTATGATGTAGGGCTTGGGCACACAGTAGACAAGGCAGCTAGAAAGCTTAGGGAGAGGGGGCCAAAAGGAGCAAAAAGCCCTCCACTGAGCAGTGAAATGGAGAAACACCTTCTTATAACAGAAGGCATATTTCAGTCTCATGCTATATGAATAGCATGAGACTGAAACAGCCCTAACTTGTCTAATCTGCCTGCATATTCAACCCCTCCATTACCTTTATTATTTTAGTTGCCCTTCTCTGAGCGGCTTCCTTTTCCAAGATGTCCCTTTTGTATATGGGATTCCAAAACTGCACTGCATATTCCAAATGAGGCCTTACCAGTGCCTTGTAAAGAGGGAGAATAATATTTTTCTCTCTTGAATCTATTCCCAAAGATTAGAGTTGTTTTGACCTCTATATTTACAAAAATATTTATTGTAGGAAAAAAAGATTTCTGCAGAGAGAAATACGAGACCATTTTAAAGTATATGATGATGATTTTGCCATCCCTATCTCACTGAGATCAGCTCAGTATCTCACAAGGTGAAAAGAGGAATGGATTGCCAGTCAGTGTCATGGATCGCCATCCAACCATGCAAGTCAACTCCCATATTTTAATGTCCTCAGCTTCCATTAGGTTGTCCATGTCACTGATTCAGCTTTTCACAACTCACTGCAGAAAGGATTTCACAGGCAAGAAACATATTTTTTTAACTCTATTGGGGCGATTTATCCACGCAGCGCTCCTGCCCCTTCTTAATGTTTCGCTAACTGATTTACGTTAAGGCTTGCTTTGCAGCGGCTGTGTGAGATTCGGAACAGTAACTTGCGCAGCCGTCACCACTAATAGCTGGCGTTAAATACTTACGTCAGGGTGAGATTCACCCATAGCCCCGCAGCCTCTGGTAAATCCCGTACGGGAGATTTGCCCAGAGCAGTTGCGGCTCTGGGTGAATCTCCCTATATAGGTTTTATCTAATAGTGTACTCACTATTGTAAATTATAAGGATATTAGTTACCGAGGAGTTTCGTGACCATATAAATGCTAGTAGCATTAGCTAGAATTACTGGAGTATCAAAGTACAACCAATAACACTTGTTTTTATTATTCTAGTTTTACTTTAATGAATATGTAGTTTTATGTTATGTTCCTATACATTCATTCCTTAAATTTACTACATTACATTATTTTCACTGATTTCTATAAAACAAGATTACTAATTATTTAATTCCTGACCTTTACTGTCATGAAAACAATTAATTTTGAGAACAGTAATTACCTATATGGAATATATTAAAAATGGGCACAGATTTAATTAGTAATGATTTGGAAAGAAAGTTCAAACTTCAGAAAATGCAATTTTTGGAGTATATTAGTAACTCCACTCCAGTACAATATTTTACATGACATTTAATGATGAAAATATAACTATATATATGGACAATTAAACACTATTCATTAATCACACTTTATGAATCATAATTTGTTGGATGCATAATTTGCAAAAGTTTCCTAACTTAAATTAACAGGGAATGAAAACCAATTTAATGCACTTCAGTTGTAGCCAGGGTGAGGAACTAATGGAAAAGGAAACAAACAGAGACTAGACTGCAACGCTAGATAAGGCTAGATAAGCAGTATAATATGAAATATATCAATATATATCATAAAAATCCTTCTATTAAGCACAGGGATACATTAATATATTAAAAAACATAGTCCCAGTTACCAGTTACTTAAAGTACATAGTCAGAGTAAATGGTAAAGTGCATTGCAGTTTGTAAGTCAGGAGTCACTGAGCATCCTGGGAAACCCATACTCATGGCCCATATCCATATGCATAAATACATTCTGCAAAGATGGGTAGATGGTACAAGTTAAAAGGTCCAGACCACAGCCAGGATGCTCCACTTTATAGTCCTCCAGAGCTTTTTCGGGGGGGGCATTTAGGCCTGGGGGGGGTAAAATATAACCAAGTGTCCCTTTCACAGTAGATCACAAAATGTTTTACCACGACCACTTTGTTTTAGTTACACCCTTAAAACTACTTTGCTCATTGTACATGTTGCCTGCAACATTTTCAACTGTATAATGTGGTTAAGATAACTAACAGACTAATAAACTGGAGGGCTGACTGGATAATGATCTGAAGAGCTGATAACACTGGCTAAAGATTTAGAGGGCTGACAATACTGGCTAATAAACTGGAGGGCTCATAACACTGTATAATGTTCTGGAGTGCTGATAACACTGGGTAATGATCTAGAGAGCTAATGAAAACACTGTGCTTCCCGTTATTAGATGAATCTAATTAAGTGTCACTCACCTGGATATTTCAATCTGTTTGTGAGATACGCGGCCAGTTTCCTGTGATTACATTAGGATCATTATTTATATCAATAGAGAAGAGGTTTTCAATAAGACTGCCCCTCCACTTGTATTATTACTGACAACTTCACACAAGTCTGGTCCACCTGCTGTCTAATTACATAATTATTCCATTTCTCCACCACTGACGTTGTGCACATAGCAATGAAATTGCAGCCCACTCTTTGTAGACCTGACCATACAGTATATACCATACCCTATAACATTCACCTTTAAATAGGTACCCCTATTTTAAACCTTAGGGTTGCACATGAATGCTCTATGATGGCTTCTACAACAAGGGTTTATGAAGTTTTCTCTTTATTGGTGTCTGTCCACACCAAGAAAGAATAAAAATAATTAATGCACAGGTAAGAATGTCTGGATGTTCCCAATAGGCAACTACACACTTCTATTTTTTGTGATAAAACAATCCTGTTGCCTATTGAGAACAGCCAGATGTTACTCACATGTTAAATCATTTCAATAGGTATATTTGAGGAGGAAGATAAAAGTGGTAAGTTTTTGTTCACTTTTGTGATCACAGTGCATGCTGTTATATCAATACTTTGATTTTTGATCTGTTGAGGTAGTGCCACTTTAACACATTCTGCTCAGTAATTGTGAAGGTAAAAATACATTTTGCTGAAATTTTTTAATCCTGTCCTACTAAAAACAGCTTGATAATGTGATCATATATAGGAGTCCAGTTTCAAGTGCCTGTTCTTTATGGGAGAAATAACTATAAAAGTTTAGTTTACTTTGTTGTGCATCTGTGCATGCGGGGATTTGTATTCTTTGTTAAAGGGTATGTCCGCCCCCCAAACTAAAATTTGGTATCCTTCAGGAAATAGCTATAAACCTTGACCTTGCGAGATTTATAGCTTTCAAAGACCTCCCCAAATGTATTTACCAGCCTTCATTCCTTCACCGAGTTCTGCCTGTTTTCCATGTAGGGAAGACAAACGCAAGGGGTTTGACCAGCATCTGCCCCTGTGATTGGCTAAGGTGTGCTTTTTTTTAATTTATGATGCTGAATCTCATAAACAGATTGGAATATAAAGGGAAATTGCATACCATCACACTAATCTAATGGACAATTCGCTGTTTGATTAATGTTCTTTTTAGTGAAGTTGCACTTTAATAATGTGCTATATGCATGGTGCTGATGTTTATGAATTTGATGAACTCTGGTTGGATTAAGACACGAAAAATGGAAGCGAGATATATTTCTCCCGAACTGATTTGGTTATTGAGTTATGTGCCTGAATTTCATTTATTTTCATTTATGTAGCAGATGGTAAAGAAATATATTCACTGGCACAAGCATGTGAGTCACCAAGGGATTGAGGTGCTCATCCTGTTCAGTTACTCTAAATCCCTACGGGGAAGTGAAAGAACTGCCCTGTTAAACTGAAAGATTTCAATGTCTTTATCGTGAATTTTTTGTGTGAATAAATCACAAAGGAAAATGAATATCAACATTTTTAATAAACAAACTTTAAAGTAAACGAAACTTTGTTTTTAATGCTAAAATGTTTATTTATCAAAAAAGATATGAAAAAGGGGACTTTTTTTTATCATAGCTGATTACATACGGTATATTATTCTGGCTATTATGCAAAAAACATTTTAAGATTTAGTGCTACCAAATAAATTCTGTTATCAGGTGGTATTTAATGATAATTTCTATAACTACTACAGATTAGAGATGAACAAAACTAGTAAGTTCCATCCGACACCGCTTCCCCGGAACTTATTGGAAAATCTGATTTGAACCCAATTTACTGTATATACTCGAGTATAAGCCGATCTTTTTATTGTTTAAAATGAGCCTTAAAATCTCACCTCGGCCTATACTCAAGTTACAGCAGTTCTGTCAGGGCTAGGTCCCATTTACCCAAAATCCGCTTAGAAGTGCCCTTGTGGCGCTGACAAGTGCCTTTGTTGGGGGTCCTGCAGCTCAAAAACAGGACCCCCCTTGGCTCTTAGAAGAGCCCTTTGGGGTGTGCCTTCTTTCTTCCATCTGGTGACACCGGATGGTGTGATGTCGCTGCAGCCACCAGTGACACCACCAGCGCTGGCGACATCAACGTCACCGGTGTTGCCGGTGTCTTATTTCTTCTGCCATCACTGTGATGACTTTTGAGCTCCACAGGGTTTGTACCTCTTTATAGGAGGTACAAGGGCCAAATCTAATTGTCAATTATACGATTGCACATTAATCATTCATATTTGAATCTTATTATTCCAATATAATTGGTTAATGTGTGATCATATGATTGCAAGCTTTGAAATATTAACCAATCACAATTGGATTTGGTCCTTCAGCAAAGCTATATAAAGAGTAGAGGTAGGATCCAGGTCCGACTCGGACCCGGATCCAACACAGAACCACACTGTTGCAAAATCCAAATGATCCATCCAAATCTGATCAGAAACTCGAAAGTATTCTCCGATCATATTTTCCAGGATTATCGAAGTTCAAGGCTATTTTTGATAATTTTTGAAAATAGCCTAGAACATTCGATAATAATCTAAAATTCGCTCCATTTTCGGATCATCTGAATTTTCCAGAGATCCAGAAATCTGAAAATGTAATGAAACTGTTGAGTTTCGGCCATATCTACTAAAGAGGTGCAAACCCCACAGAGATCAGTCATCACAGTGATGGCAGAAGAAAGAAGACGCCGGCAACACCGGCGGTTTGAGCTTCGGGACCTCTTAAACCCAAAGGGCCCTTGTAAGGGCCACAATGGTCCTTCTAAGGACCCGGGAGGGGGTCCTAGGTTGAGCCACGGGACCTCTGAATGTCCAGCCATGGGACTTTTGGTCTACATATATGTGTGTATGCATATGTGTATGTGTGTGCATACATGTGTGTCTGTGTCCTATAACATTAAAGGGCATGTCCACCCCTTTTTTTAACTTTTAACATATTGTAGAGCTTCCTCCACCAGCCCCAACCGCATTATTCTTATCTCCAGAAACTCCCCTGATCTTTACTTACCTTCCCTCTTTCCTCCGCCGTACTGCCCGACCCTCTGCTTGCATGAAACTGCAAGTGTGGGGAGGGGGGCCAGACTGGCAGCCACGCCCGTGATTGAATGCCAGGGGAAAGAGGGATGGTAAGTAAAGATTCTGGACATAAGAATAATGCAGTTGGTGCTGAGGGAGGAAGCCCTACAATACCCCAAGGGGATTTTACACTAGGGGGAGGGAGAGGAAAATGGGAGGGAGAGGGAGGGGGAGGAGGGCTGCTCTGAGCAAGCCAAAACCCTCTAAGAGGAAGCCTCAGAGGTGGAAACAATTTCCCTCCCTGCAGTGCTCCTGGTGGCAAGTTTTTTGGACTTTGGCAGAACTTTATAGGAGAACCATTTGGAGCAGAGATGTAAGGTAAGGATTTTTATACACTACAGAGTGGGGCCAGTAGTGGGTTAAATTATAGTTTTGGGGGTGGACATGTCCTTTAATTTAGCTCGCAACACTGCTGGTCTGTACCAGCCTATAATCTTTAAAGGTATACTGCAGCCAGCTAATCCATCCACAGCAGAGTCAATATATCATATAAATATAGAGTAGCACACATACCCTCCGTATGAGAGAAGAAATTCACATGAAATTAAATTGACAGGCAGTTTGCTTAGTAGAAGGCGTTCGGTATACCAGAATGTTATTTGGAAACAAGCATTATAGTGTGGGAGGTTTTCCGAAAGTGAAAATAACTGGTTTGTCTTCCTTTTTTTAAATAAAATGTAGCCTCGACCCAGTCTATATTAAATAAAAATATCAATTTTGTATTAACGGTGGAGGGGTTGGATTTATCCAATATTGTAGGATGGCTTTCCTATCTGCTGCTCAGTCATCTTCTTTAAGATCTTATTGCATATTAGACACAAAAAACAGCGGTGATTATCAGGTCTGGATTTCCCACTAGGCCACCTAGGCCGCGGCCTAGGGTGGCACAACCACCAGGGGCGGCAAAATAAAACAAGTTAGGCCGTATTGCATCCCCATATTAAATTTACACAACGCACATTCAGGGTTATTCAATAAAAGTTCTTAGCGTTCAAAATGGTGCTAATTTTGCCCCAACCAATCAGATCTTATTTAACATTTGAAAGCTAACATCTGATTGATTGGGGCAAAATTAGCACCGATTTAAACGATAAGAACTTTTATTGAATAACCCTAATTATTTGGCACACAACAGAGCCTTACCGGTCTCTGTTAAATGTGCAGCGATTGCTGATTTCCTATGGGCAGCAGGTCCCTCTCCCACTCACAAAGCTCCGCTTCAGCCAATGAATTACCGTGGAGGGAGGGGGAGGAGAACAGGAAGTACAAGTAAGCTGACCTAGGGGAGAAAAAAGTGGTATAAATACGTCCCTGGTGATTCTGTGTCTTCAACTCTCCTCTGCTCCATACCCCGTAGTCAGGATACACCTTAAAATTAAGATGAAAAAAGGGAACACCACGCTGCTTTAGTGTCTGCAAAACTTTTGTGTAGTGTAGTGATTTTGTGAACAAAGCTGGTGGCTTGTAAATAACTTAAAAAGTTAGGGCTGGAAATTTAAATTTCTGGGCTCATTGTCTAATATGTCACTTACCGGTATTTCTGTATTTTCTTTCTATACCATGGTGTAAAAATCAGATAATAATGATCTTGCTTTGCTCCAGGCCCTTCAAGTTGTAAGTAATAAAGAATAGTTCCTGAATAGAGATGTCAGAACTTCGCAAAATCCGGTCCGCTCGAGGATCCGCGAATTTTAGAAAAATTTGAAAATTCGAAAATCCGCGAGCGGACCCATTAAAATGGAAAATATCCTCAAAATTACGAGATTTCTCGTATTTTCGAAAATTTTCGAAATTACGTATTTATGGAAATAAGAGAAATCCTTGTATTTTAGAAAATTTTCGAAATTACGTGTTTCACGTTATTTTCGGAAATTTCCGAAATTACGTGAAAACTCGTAATTTCGGAAATTTTCTAAAATACTAAAAATCCGCGAATCGGAAGTTCGGAAGGTGGAAAATCCAGAAAAATCCGCCGTTCGCGAACGGGATAAATCCGCAGCGGATCTGGGTTCGGATCCGCGAACCGGCCATCCCTATTCCTGAACTCCTCTGGCAAATCCAAAAATGTAAAGTGTAAAATAGAGGGTTATGAGAACTGGGTGTTTGCTGATGTTCCAGGTCTGTATCAGTGTAGACAGGACTATTGTGAAGCTAGGTTTTGACTATGTGAAGTTTTCATGCGATTGTGTTTAGCCAAAAGCTATTTGCTCTTGGTTTTTGGGTTTAGTTAGGAAGTGTGAGTTAATTCATGATGGTCTGTTTTCCAAATTAATTTACAGAATTCAAATTGTAGATGTTTTTCATCTTTTCGTGTTAAAAAGATTGGAAGTGTTTGAAGAAAATATAGTCATTTTAGGAATATAGTCATTTTCATCAAATTTGCTTTGTCTGTGAAAGACAGAGGAAATTGTTGCCACATTGACAGTGTAATTGTAATTTTTCCAATTAAAAAAGTGATGTTCATCTTGTACAGTAGATCCATGGCCTCAGGAATAGTAATGCCATTGTACTGTAGTTCAATGAGTTTGTGGCACATCTAAAATATGATATGAATGTGTCCAATTTGGTGGTTTCTCCTAGCATTAAAGTCTCAGATTTGGTATAGTTCATTTTGAATACCAAAAGTTCTGATATTATAGGGGGTATTGAATGTTCTGGCTCAGAGATATATAAGAGAATATCATATGCAAACTGTGTCAGAGATGCCTATTTCGATGCCCATTAAGGATGGGAAATTGTTTTTGTAGCAAAACTCTATGCTAACATTAAACAAAAGAGGGGATAGCAGGCACCTGACTGATATTCAAGGTTGTGTATCTGTATCTAAAAGTTATACAAAGTGCATACAGTTGGGCTAGTTGTAAACTGAGGGGAGAATAAATACTGGGATATTAGGTAAACTGGAGGGTTAAATAAATACTGGAATAGTAGGTAAACTGGAAGGCTGAATAAATGTGGGGCTAGTTGTAAACTGGAGGGCTGAATAAATACTGGGCTAGTTGTAAACTGGAGGGCAGAATAAATACGGGGATAGTAGGTAAACTGGAGGGCAGAATAAATACGTGGCTAGTTGTAAACTGGAGGGCAGAATAAATATTGATATGTGCAAAAAAAAACATTTTGCACTTCTTCTTCGCTTTAAATAATGGGCTAGCAAAAGCAACATACATTAGATTATTATTAATTCATTCTTTTAGCACAGCATTTCACTTAAAACATGACTATAAGATTTTTCCAAAACTTGGCAAATTTTAATTTCTTCTGTGGTGAGTAGGGATGGCTGTTTGCGAAACTCCGTTCAGAAATTTTCGAATGTTCAAGGATTTTCAGCTGTTCAGTAATCCTCAGGAGATTGTCTCAACCTGGGACTCCCTACCTGGTCCTTGAGCACCATTGTGGCCCTTACAAGGGCACTCTGGGGCTCTAAGGTCCCACAGCTTGAAACCGGGACACACCCTTCCCAGCATTGAAAGTGCCCTTATGGCCCTTATAAAGCCCTTGTTTCACTTCACTTAAGGGATCCCGCAGCCGAGCAGGGACCCCCCCTCCCTGGCACTTAGAAGGCCCTTGCACGCAATGACAAGTGCCTTGGTTGGGGACCTGCAGCTCAAAACAGGACACACCCAAGAGCCTGGGGCGTGTCTTCTTTCTTCCATAAAGAAAGAAGACAGGCCCCTCTTCTAAGAGCCAAGGGGGTTGTCTTTACGAGTTGAAAGACCCCCAACAAAGGCACTTGTCAGTGCTGCAAGGGCACTTCTAAGTTCAGGCAGGGGGGTTCTCAGTTCGACTGCAGGACCCCTTAGCCCCAAAACGCACTTGTCAATGCAACAAGGGCCTTCCAAGGCCATAAGGGCACCTATAAGTGCCAGGGAGGGGGGTCCCTAGCCCCAAATGGCACTTGTCAGTACCTCAAGGGCACTTTTAAGTGCCTGGGAGGGGGTCCCGGGTTGACTTGTGTCATTTGAGAATATTCAAAAAGGCCGATTCAAAAATCCTCAAACTTTCAGGATTCTCAAATTGGCTGTTTGAGGATTACCAAAAATGGGCCGCGGAAAAGGTTTTTTGCTGTTCTTCCTGGGGGGACGGTTCCTCGGACCATTTCCTACGTCCCAGAGCCAATTATGGTAAGTTACAACTGCTATTTAATCCCTTATTTCCGAACTTCTTTCCCATTGACTTTAATGGCAAAATTGTGGAATTTTGAATTTCGTATTTTTTTGGAACGAGATTTATGTTAACAAAGAAAAGAAAATGATGCATGTTCTTAGGCCCCATAAAAGATCATATTCATTGCACTTGCATACGGTACATTATAAACAAAGGCGTTCATTAGTCAGTCCTCCAGTTCATTAGTCAGTCCTCAGTCAGCCAGTCCTCAGTTCATAGACACTCCTCCAGTTAATTAGTCGCCCTCCAGTTCATTAGTCAGCCCTCCAGTTTACAAACCCGCCAGCCTTTAAGTCAGCCTTCTAGGTCACAAACCAACTTTACAGTCAGCCCCCAGGTCACAAACCAGCTTACAAGTAAGTCCTCTAGTTCATAAATCAGATTTACAATCAGTCCTCAGTTACAAAAGCTTACAGTCAGCCCTACAGTTCACAAACCAGCCTTACAGTCAGCCCTTCAGTTCACAAACCAGCTTTACAGTAGCCCTCAGTTCGCCAGTTAGTGTTAGACAATAAGACAATAGAGTTAATGAAATATGGCACTTGAAAGCTGAAATGTAAGATGTTTCTAAAGATATTTGGAAGAATTATAGTTTTCAGTAATAGGCAATTCAAAAACAATAGTTATCTGTATAGATGCCCTTAACAGTCGGTTTTCTTCATGAAATCATTAATGGGGGTGGGGCCTTTGGCACACTACTAACTCCCCTGTCTGTAAAAAAGTTTGTGTGTCCAGGAATTTTGCCCTTTTGTCCATATATTTTTTAAATAGGTTGGCAACCCTGGAAAAGCCTTCCAATCATATCTAGGTAACCCCAGTCTGGAAGGTCCTAACTTTTACCTTTATTTACTTAATTTCTGCTTTAGTATTTCTAAAACTTTTGCATTGGACAGGTAGCAAGCTTCACTTCCCACCTGATCCCCTGGCTTTTATAGGTGAGGGAACCCAATGCTTTACAATAAAGGAATTAGGCCCCAATTAAAGGAATAGGTGGGGATTCTACTACCAAGTGTAGGGGTCATTTAATACTACACAGAGTGTTAGCATTGGGGAAAAATTCAGTTGGTGGGGTGGACATACCCTTTAATAGGTGTTCTACAATGTTTTGATCTCCGGTTTCTGTTGCAGAATCAGTGAGGGGTGTGTTACCACACAGATGTCTCACATAATGTAACTAAAAAACAGCTTGCCCGTGTCGGTTTGCCATGAATGCAGTTGATTTGCAGGTTTTGGATGATTTCATAGGGTCCCGATTTTCTTACAAACCAAACAGGAAGCAAAATCCAGAAGAAGAAGAATTCATTGAAAAGCACTAAATTAAGAATGTGTGGCATTATTTGAAAATGCACTTTGCAGTATAAATGTAAACACTATATTTCTTTGTCCTAGCTAAGATTTTATTTTACACAAAACAATACCATATAATGAAATTATTTTCAGTGCTTTGCAATTTACACAACAAAGAAAGCAGTATTTAAATTTAGGACAGAGAAATTAGCCACGGGCCTGAATACTTTGCATAATTAAAGAAACAACTTGCACAAGAAGATATAAAAGGATATTATATTATTCCAATTTGTAGAATTTCTGAATTTTTTTATTATTATTATTATTATATTATAATAATGTGGATTTATATAGCGCCAACATCTTCCGTGGCGTTTACAGTTGCATTAATATACATAAGGAAAACATACATGTTACATACAAGGGTAGTGAAGTAATACAAAGTGCAAATAATTTAATTGCTGGTCCAGCAGCATTCAGTGTGGTAATTTCAGCCCTGCCAGAGATTTTTTTTTAATTTCCAAAACGCTCCTGAAAAAAAATGCTGAAACTCGAAAAACAGTGCGATTGTATGGATATAAATATGTACAGTACGTGTTCCCCAGACCATTTCCCAGGTCCAATGCTGGACCTGGGAAAAGTGATCTAAACAGGTAACCTGTCTATCCTTTATTTAGCACCATATATATTTATCTGCTTTCAGGAACAGGCAGTACAAGTGCATTTTCTGAGATTATATGTAATAAATGGAGACTCCAAGAAACATCATATTCCATATTCCCCTAATGCAGTGTCTGAGATCTCCTCTGAGGTACTGTCACCACTCAATCAATTTACACTCAATACGTATTCAATTAAACTTTTTGTGGACAGAATGAGAGGCCTTTCCCCAACATGCTGAGATCAGCCTCTGTTAAATGTCTTTTAGAAAAGTCAATACATTACATTTCATTAAATTTCTCTGCATTTCTCTGATTTTTTAGTCTGTGAACACATCTCTAGCTTTTGATTCCCCTGATAAGTGTGTGGAAGAGACGAATAAGAAGCCAAAGAAGAAGACTAGCAAAACATCTAGAGACTTCAACGCAAGCCGAAGAAAAGTCTTAAACAAGTTCTCCCTCACTCCACTACCACTGGTAAAGAAACTTACTCTTTTGGGACAGGTCTTCCTGTTTGAATAGCTATACATTTCTATCACTTTTTTATCGTTTGTCCTACAAATTATTTTCGTTGTTAACATAGTCTTTTTTGTCCATATATCCGTGCATTGTTTCTTTTTGTCCTCATAATTATTTTCGATCAGACTCTACTCGATCAGACTCTACTCATGTCCTTAATCATAGGCATTCCTATGATGCCTATGATTAAGGCTCGAGTAGAGTCTGAAACGCGTGGCCGCTGTTCTTTGGTGGGTGTCACGATACCACTATGTATGGACTGTTAAATAAATAACTTTTTAACCGCAAGACTACCCAAGTGGCAACTTTCTTTCTGTGGAGAGCAACTTTTGTATTTTGATTGAGTTTATGCAGATCCAGCGAAGGGTCTGGGGGGGCTGCACCCGGACCAGCATTGGTACAGTGAGTGAATCGTTATCAACTGCTCTTGTGTATATACTGTATGTATACAAGTGCAAGCAATATGTGCATAGTATAAAGTGTCTGGATTACCACTGAGGCGAGGGGCCCGGGGCTCATGCACCCGCACGAACCTAAAAATAGAGTAAGCATTTGTACAGTTACCGTTGCTAATACACTTAGCATGTGAATATAAGGCAGTTATATACATTATATATATATATGCAGCGTAAGTGATTAAGCTGCTGCTTGTTAGAGTACAGCACACTTCCGATTTTCCCTTTCCCTTGGATATTGTATTTCTCATAATTAATTTGTCCACACTAGTTTCTCCTTAGTCTTAAATATTTTTTTTAAATTTCGAGTGTTCTCTGTAATTTAACATTAATGATTACTAAGCTTTTTAATTTCCTCTACTGTTGTTCTTTATGTGATATAATAATAGAACACTCTGTGAGGGTCTGTTTTCAAGTGTGCATAAAATTCAGTATTGTCAGAATTAAGAAGGTGGTTTTTTTCTGAGCCCTCTAGGGATCATGTTTAATCTACATATTTTTGTAATGTAGTAATATCCCACCAGAGGTGTAATTCACTTATATCTGTTCATAAATACTTCATATCCCCCCATTTCTATCACACCTTAAAATATAAAATATTTTATATACATACCATGTAATAAAGGAATGATGTTTACTGTAACTATGGGGAGGGCGAGAGCAGCCGTTATGCATCTCAATAATACCATATGTCTGTGATTGCACAAAAGAAAAACAGGGTCAAAACTCCCCATACCTCGGTGAATATTTTGACATTTATATGCTCACACTATGTTGGAAATGTTCAGGGTGTGTTACAATGCCCCAGGCCTTGCTATAACAACATCAACATTGATGAAAGATTCTTTAAAACATACGGTATATAAAATATATTCAGGTAAATGATCTTCAAAGCCTGGGTGCTACATGACCAGGCCCATCGCTTGAACCAACTATCCTTTTCACGTGATCCAAAAATAGGAGTGGGCCTCTTTCAAAAATAACCTCGAACATTCAAAATCTTCGAAAATATGATCGGAAACTCTAAGTTGTCCCCGGGTTGTTTTGAGGATTTTCGAACGTTCGAAGATATCTTCAAAAATTATCGAAAATGGCCCGTACATTCTAAGATCTTCAAAAATTGTTCTGTTTTCGGACCTCGGGCTTTTCACGAGATCCAGGAATCCAAAACAGAGCAAAACTATGTAGTGCTTAGATGGTAAGCTCTTTGGGGCAGTGGCCTGATGTAAATGTATCCATGTAATTTTAAAGCACTATGGAATAGTTGGCACTATAAAAATCCATAATAATAATTCTTTTCATAAATATCAGTTTCCTGTTAATGAGAAACTCATCTAAGTATGTTTTTAAGACTGATAAAAGTTCTGAAGCTTTGGATAATTTTCTGGAAAAAAATTAAAAACCACTGTCTTAAATTTTCTCTTTAAATAACTGATTCATTGAATGGGTACGCAACAGCTGCAATCAATGTACCCTCTACAGGTGTTTAGAAATACCTTCTACATTTAGAATATGGCAGCTTTAATGACGGGATTAGTACAATAATTTTGTTAAATGATTTGTTACAAAACAATCAATAACTGAAAATAAACGTGATCTACAAATATAATAATGTTCTGCTTGTACATTAATTTCAGTTTGTTAAACCAAATATACCCCAGCTTTATTGGTTAGTTTGCATAATATGTTAGTAAGCATAATTTACAGTATTATAAATCCTGCTTGATCCAATAAAAACATGTTTTCAGTCACAGCAATATGGTGCCAAACGATCTCTGCAAGTTGCACTTTAATTAGTGAAAATCCCATTACATTTTCTGGGAGTTAGCTTGACTCGTTGTTAAAAATTAACACGTCTGCATGGCAGATGGCTGAAATTGCTGACACCTGTCTAGGGTGTCTTTAGCTGCTGAATGATGAAAATGGAAAAGATTAACTGATAACTGTATACTTTAGTTTGTAATCATTCTGATAAGTAGTTCCAAAAAAAATCACTGTTATCTACAAAAACTTGTGTAAAATCCTTGTAAAACAACAAAAAACATGTTTAAATGCATACAAAGTAAATATGTATTTGGTGTTATTCATATATAAAATGAGTGGTTATATTTTATAGATGTAATAAACTAGTCTTCCCCACCTAATCTCAATGAGCTTCTCATTTCAGGCTCGGTGACATTTGTAAACAAATTTATAGAGGTATATGGTAATGTCAATGGAAACTGGAAGTAGAAAGATACAATTAACACAAAATAGCCACCATCTGCACTGAAACTCAGTTAATCTTAAATCTGAGCCTAAAAACTCGAGTAGATAGTTAAATAGTTTAAAAAAGTTAAAGGGCATCTATCCGAAAATAGGATTTTTTTTAAATTGACCATAATAGGAAACAACAATTCTTCCCAACACACCCCTTATCATTGTTGATCTGCCCCTATTTCTTTAGATATCCAATCTAAAATTCTTATATTTCAGCTGTCAATCAAGTTCCTTGCTCTCGAGAACTATTCTTCTGTGAGTAGATTTACTGTAGCTGGATGGTGACAGAGTTTTGACAGTTGGAATGCTGCATGCTGGGTGCAGGCTTGACAGTTGGTTTGTGGGGAAAAGTCAGGTTGGATGGAAGTGGGAGTGGTTAAAGAGGGAGGGGGATAACTGCTCCTAAAAAAAAAAATGTGTGCTGGATTGAAGGCATACAGCAACCATGCAAATAGAGTAAGTGCTACTTACATGTTTAATTAAAGATTAAGAAGAGGCAAGTCATTTTTTTTAGTATAGTGTCCCTTTAAGAAAAAGAGAAAAACAAGTCCCTGTATGTAACACAAAATATATTAGACACACAGATAGAGATTACAGGGAGGCCATGCAAATATTGGTTAGCGTGACTAAAAAAGAATAGTTCACTCAAAAAGTGAACTATTCCTTTAATGTATTGATTGAAGATTGGGAGGTTAAGGGAGCTATGCCTTACATCCCGTTCTTTAATCAATACACCAGGAGCAACGAATGAAGAAAGAAGAAACTCACTTTACACACGATCCTCTCAGCAGCAGTGAAATTCCTGACCGCTTCCTGTTCAGAGTAATTATAGCGTGCATTATTGTGCATGTGCGCTATAGTTACTCTAAACCAGGAAGCGGTCAGGACCTGTTACTGCTGCTGCGGTGAATCGCTCCTGTTGAATTGATTGAAGAACAGGTGGTAAGGCCTAGTCCTTACCTCCTTGTCTTCAATCATTGCATTAAAGAAATAGTTAGTTTTTTATGATGAACTATTCCTAATTCCTTGAACCGGCTGTGTTGGTAATGCAAAAAGACACCCGTACAGCCAATGCAAAGAATTCAATATGTGGTATGCACATGTTTTGCTAATAGCTGGAATTCAAATCACGCTGTGGATAAAGTGCTTATTGAATTAAGAAAGGGAGCTTTACCAGAAGTGATAGCGGCTCTGGGTAATATCCCCCACAGAGTATCAAAAGAGGGGCTAATACCACCTAAATGTAATAAACAGTGCAGCCACAGGATTGTGTATTAAACAGTAATTATACAAAAAAACTAACCAATAACCCCACAGTAATTTTCAAGCCCTAAATGGGTTAGGGATTCTGAAAGTCCATATGTAGATATTACAGCTTTTTAGAGGTAAATGATATTTAGAAACCACACACTCTACTCCACTGAGTAGCTCCAAGGGATATACAAAGGGAAATCCCTGGTTGATCCAGGGATATTTTCCGATTGCCGTTTGGAGTCAGGAAGGAATTTTTCCTCCTTTTTAGCTGTTTTTTTTGCCTTCCTCTGGATCAACGGTTAGGTAGGTTGGAAAAAATAAAAAAAAGAGGGTGAATAGGTTAGACTTGATGTACGTATGTCTTTATTCAACTTAATTACTATGTTACATGTATGTTACAAAACATAAAAGGAACTTGTGTGTATTTGTAAGTGTTTTACATTTTTAAAAATTGTTTGCAGTACAGTTTAAGAGGATCTAGAGTTACTGTAGGTAAGGTTTACAAGGGCTTAAATAAAATTGCTTGGGGTGTCTACTTATTTTATATATTATCCAATTAATATTATTATTTAACTTCTGATATTGCCTTTTTACAATATATAATAATATATAGTTATTTATGCTTGGACCCTTATTAAATGATAGTTATACTGAAAAAGTTATTTAAAAAATAATTTACCCACTGAATTGTATTTTATTGTACTATATATCTGTCCCTAGCTAAAAAAAAGGGATAGGTTGATGACTGAATTCATACAACCCACTGGCAAACCAGAAATCACACTTTTATGTATAGTTTTTTTGAAATGTTTGGCACACACAACTTCTATTATCATATGACATGATTCTAGGGGGATCTTTACTCAGTGATTGACCCAAACATTGACAGATCAAAACACTTCAACCCACTTCATTTTACTGAATTACCAACAAAAGGCCAATGTGACCGTGGCGATTGTCACATCCCACAACGAAACAGTTCAGCTTTTACTCCATGCCCAAAAATCTGCATCAACAATATGCTCAGAATCTACTAATCGTTTTTTGCAAGTCACATTAACACATATTGATAATATTCTTAACCAGACTATAAACCTCTGGGTCTCCTTCTCTCATTGACCTAGGAATTCAGACAAGTCTTCAATGGCACTTTTCTGTGATCTCTACTCAGAAGACTTTAAAACATACTCTAAATTTAAAGGGTATGTACACCGTAAACTTAGTATTACTAGCTAGCTTAGGTTTTAAATGTAAATGCATTGGGATTTTTTTGGGATTCAGGACCCTTCCCTATATCCTACCTTTAGTGCAGTGTTCAGCTCCACCCCCTTGAGATTGGCAAAATACCTTTGCCAGGGAAAGAGTGTTCCTGCCAAGAGTACTGCCTTTTTCACTGCATGCGAAAGGGTCGTGACTTGAGTAGCGTGCACTGATGTCTCGTGCTCAGTGACGTCAGGCGCAAGCTCTAACGATGGGGAGATCTTATGATTGAACACTCTTATGTATGACCGATACATTATATCCTCTACCGAAATTACTCTTCTTATTATTATTATTATTTAATTAACCAGGGTATAAAATTTTAACTAAACTATGGCAAACAGACTTAGCTGCATCATTCCACAATTATAAGTACCTCCCAACTGGGCAGGTTGGCCAAGCATCTGTAAATTTAAGGACAATCCGTGAAAATTGACTTAAAACAAGGGCTGTCCGTAATGTCTGTGAATAAATTATCCTGTCTGTAAAAATCCTCTGTACCAGCTTTTCTCTAAATGAAAGTATGAGCTGAGATGTGATTTTCACATTGTTTAATGTAAATCACAAAGTTCTGAGTCCAACTCCCCTTGGCCCCCTCTTCCTCCCCCTTCTGTTTTAAGGCAGTGACTGACAGAGAGCGCAACCTCAGGGTTACTCCCTTTCCCCTTTAGATCTCCTTTTCGTTTAAAGCTGAATAAGAATATCCTGTGTAGTCCGAAATCTCCATCTCAAACTGCCCGACCTGTCCAATGTGCTTTGGGGGTGGAACTGCTACTGGCAACTTGGGAAAAAAGTAGGTACACTACAAAGATCATTCATGGCAATTCAAGGGACTGGGTTCTGGTGGAGGAGAAGGAAGGTGCCTGATTTATACAAGACTGAAGTAAACTAACTTCAGTCTCATTTGATATATATTCATCCTGTACTGCTGGGGTCAGGTTACACACACTAGATGGCAAAGGCCACATCCTTCTGTACAGTTATTAATTTTTACTTTACAGCACATGGCTACTACTTAATACTAAATTATTTTACATCATGCACAGACAATGTTATTAACTTATTTTAATGAATGTTCTACCTATTTACATTATTACAGTATTTATTCGACCCTCCAGTTTACAACTTGCCCAGTATTTTTCTGCCCTCCAGTTTACAACAAGTCCTGTATTTTTTCTGCCTTCCAGTTTACATACAATCCCAGTATTTATTCAGTCCTCTAGTTTATAACTACCCCATAGTTATTCTGCCCTCCAGTTACCTACTATCGACTATTTATTCTGCCCCCATTTTAAATTTGCCCAGTATTATTCTGCCTCCAGTTACCTACTATCCCAGTATTTATTCTGCCCTCCAGTTTACAACTAGCCAGTATTTATTTAGCCTTCCAGTTTACAATTTGCCCAGTATTTATCTGCCCTCCAGTTTACCTACATCCCAGTATTTTCTTTCCTCCAGTTTAAAACTAGACCAGTATTCATTCAGCCCTCCAGTTTACAACTAGCCCAGTATTTATTCTGCCCTCCAGTTTAAAGCTAGCCCAGGATGTTATCTGCCCTCTCAGTTTTAACTACTAGACCCACATGTTATGGGCAGAATAAATACGTGGCTAGTTGTAAACTGGAGGGCAGAATAAACATTGGGCTAGTAGGTAAACTAGAGGGCAGAATAAATACTGGGCTAGCTTTAAACTGTAGGGTTGAATAAATACTGGGCTAGCTGTAAACTGGAGGGCAGAATAAATACTGGGCTAGTTGTAAACTGGAGGGCTGAATGAATACTGGTCTAGTTTTAAACTGGAGGAAAGAATAAATACTGGATAGTAGTAAACTAGGCCAGAATAAATACTGGGCAAATTGTAAACTGGAAGGCTAAATAATACTGGGCTAGTTGTAAACTGGAGGGCAGAATAATACTGGGATTAGGTAAACTGGAGGGCAGATAAATACTGGGCAAATTGTAAAATGGGGGGCAGAATAAATAGTGGGATAGTAGGTAAACTGGAGGGCAGAAACTAGGTGGTAGTTATAAACTAGAGGACTGAATAAATACTGGGATTGTATGTAAACTGAAGGCAGAAAAATACAGGACTTGTTGTAAACTGGAGTTCAGAAAAAAATACTGGGCTAGTTGTAAACTGGAGGGCTGAATGAATACTGGTCTAGTTTTAAACTGGAGGAAAGAATAAATTACTACTGGTATAGTATGTAAACTTTGATGGCCAGAATAAATACTGGGGCAAATTGTAAACTGGAAGGCTAAAATAATACTGGGCTAGTTGTAAACTGGAGGGCAGAATATACTGGGATAGGTAAACTGGAGGGCAGAATAAATACTGGGCAAATTGTAAAATGGGGGGCAGAATAAATGTGGGATAGTAGGTAAACTGGAGGGCAGAAACTAGGGGTAGTTATAAACTAGAGGACTGAATAAATACTGGGATTGTATGTAAACTGAAGGCAGAAAAATACAGGACTTGTTGTAAACTGGAGGGCAGAATAAATACTGGGCTAGCTGTAAACTGGAGGGCAGAATAAATACTGGGCTAGTTGTAAACTGGAGGGCTGAATGAATACTGGTCTAGTTTTAAACTGGAGGAAAGAATAAATACTGGGATAGTAGGTAAACTGGAGGGCAGAATAAATACTGGGCAAATTGTAAACTGGAAGGCTAAATAAATACTGGGCTAGTTGTAAACTGGAGGGCAGAATAAATACTGGGATAGTAGGTAAACTGGAGGGCAGAATAAATACTGGGCAAATTGTAAAATGGGGGGCAGAATAAATAGTGGGATAGTAGGTAAACTGGAGGGCAGAATAACTATGGGGTAGTTATAAACTAGAGGACTGAATAAATACTGGGATTGTATGTAAACTGGAAGGCAGAAAAAATACAGGGCTTGTTGTAAACTGGAGGGCAGAATAAATACTGGGCAAGTTGTAAACTGGAGGGTCGAATAAATACTGTAATAATGTAAAATAGGTAGAACATTCATTAAAATAAGTTAATAACATTGTCTGTGCATGATGTAAAATAATTTAGTATTAAGGTAGTAGCCATGTGCTGTAAAGTAAAATTAATTTAACTGTACAGAAGGATGTGGCCTTTGCCATCTAGTGTGTGTAACCTGACCCCAGCAGTACAGGATGAATATATATCAAATGAGACTGAAGTTAGTTTACTTCAGTCTTGTATAAATCAGGCACCTTCCTTCTCTCCACCAGAACCCAGTCCCTTGAATTGCCATGAATGATCTTTGTAGTGTACCTACTTTTTTCCCAAGTTGCCAGTAGCAGTTCCACCCCCAAAGCACATTGGACAGGTCGGGCAGTTTGAGATGGAGATTTCGGACTACACAGGATATTCACTTATTCAGCTTTAAACAGAAAAGGAGATCTAAAGGGGAAAGGGAGTAACCCTGAGGTTGCGCTCTCTGTCAGTCACTTGCCTTAAAACAGAAGGGGGAGGAAGGAGGGGGCCAAGGGGAGTTGGACTCAGAACTTTGTGATTTACATTAAACAATGTGAAAATCACATCTCAGCTCATACTTCTATTTAGAGAAAAGCTGGTACAGAGGATTTTTACAGACAGGATAATTTATTCACAGACATTACGGACAGCCCTTGTTTTAAGTCAATTTTCACGGATTGTCCGTAAATTTACAGATGCTTGGCCAACCTGCCCAGTTGGGAGGTACTTATTAATTGTGGAATGATGCAGCTAAGTCTGTTTGCCATAAGTTTAGTTAAAATTTTATAACCCTGGTTAAGTAAATTAATAATAATAATAATAAGAAGAAGGTAATTTCGGTAAGATGATATAATGTATCGGTCATACATAAGAGTGTTCAATCATAAGAGTCTCCCCATCGTTAGAGCTTGCGCCTGACGTCACTGAGCACGAGACATCAGTGCACGCATACTCAAGTCACGACCCTTTCGCATGCAGTGAAAAAAGGCAAGTACTCTACTGGCAGGAACACTCTTTCCCTGGCAAAGGTATTTTGCCAATCTCAAGGGGGTGGAGCTGAACACTGCACTAAAGGTAGGATATAGGGAAGGGTCCTGAATCCCAAAAAAATCCCAATGCATTTACATTTAAAACCTAAGCTAGCTAGTAATACTAAGTTTACGGTGTACATACCCTTTAAATTTAGAGTATGTTTTAAAGTCTTCTGAGTAGAGATAACCAGAAAAGTGCCATTGAAGACTTGTCTGAATTCCTAGGTCAATGAGAAAGGAGAGCCCAGAGGTGTATAGTCTGGTATAAGAATATTATCAATATGTGTTAATGTGACTTGCAAAAACAGATTAGTAGATCTGAGCATATTGTTGATGCAGATTTTTGGGCATGAGTAAAAGCTGAACTGTTTCGTTGTGGGATGTGACAATCGCCAGCGGTCACATTGGCCTTTTGTTGGTAATTCAGGTAAAAATGAAGTGGGTTGAAGTGTTTTGATCTGTCAAGTGTTGGGTCAATCACTGAGTAAAAAGTCCCCCCTAGAATCATGTCATATGATAATAGAAGTTGTGTGTGCCAAACATTTCAAAAAAACTATATCATAAAAGTGTGATTTCTGGTTTGCCAGTGGGTTGTATGAATTCAGTCATCAACCTATCCCTTTTTTTTAGCTAGGGACAGATATATAGTACAATACAATACAATTCAGTGGGTAAAATTATTTTTTAAATAACTTTTTCAGTATAACTATCATTTAAATAAGGGTCCAAGCAATAAATAACTATATATTATTATATATTGTAAAAAGGCAATATCAGAAGTTAAATAATAATATTAATTGGATAATATATAAAATAAGTAGACACCCCAAGCAATTTTATTTTAAGCCCTTGTAAACCTTACCTACAGTAACTCTAGATCCTCTTAAACTGTACTGCAAACAAATTTTTAAAAAAATGTAAAACACTTACAAATACACACAAGTTCCTTTTATGTTTTGTAACATACATAGTAACATAGTAATTAAGGTTGAATAAAGACATACGTCCATCAAGTCTAACCTATTCACCCTCTTTTTTTTTTATTTTTTCCAACCCTACCTAACCGTTGATCCAGAGGAAGGCAAAAAAAACAGCTAAAAAGGAGGAAAAATTCCTTCCTGACTCCAAACGGCAATCGGAAAATATCCCTGGATCAACCAGGGATTTCCCTTTGTATATCCCTTTGGAGCTACTCAGTGGAGTAGAGTGTGTGGTTTCTAAATATTCATTTACCTCTAAAAAGCTGTAAAATATCTACATATGGACTTTCAGAATCCCTAACCCTATTTAGGGCTTGAAAATTACTGTGGGTTATTGGTTAGTTTTTTTGTATAATTACTGTTTAATACACAATCCTGTGGCTGCACTGTATTATTACATTTAGGTGGTATTAGCCCCCTCTTTTGATACTCTGTGGGGGATATTTACCCAGAGCCGCTATCACTTCTGGTAAAGCTCCCTTTCTTAATTCAATAAGCACTTTATCCACAGCGTGATTTGAATTCCAGCTATTAGCAAAAACATGTGCATACCACATATTGAATTCTTTGCATTGGCTGTACGGGTGTCTTTTGCATTACCAACACAGCCGGTTCAAGGAATTAAAGGAATAGTTCACTAAAAAACTAACTATTTCTTTAATGCAATGATTGAAGACAAGGAGGTAAAGGAGCTAGGCCTTACCACCTGTTCTTCAATCAATTCAACAGGAGCGATTCACCGCAGCAGCAGTAACAGGTCCTGACCGCTTCCTGGTTTAGAGTAACTATAGCGCACATGCACAATAATGCACGCTATAATTACTCTGAACAGGAAGCGGTCAGGAATTTCACTGCTGCTGTAGAGGATCGTGTGTAAAGTGAGTTTCTTCTTTCTTCATTCGTTGCTCCTGGTGTATTGATTAAAGAACGGGATGTAAGGCATAGCTCCTTAACCTCCCAATCTTCAATCAATACATTAAAGGAATAGTTCACTTTTTGAGTGAACTATTCTTTTTTAGTCACGCTAACCAATATTTGCATGGCCTCCCTGTAAATCTCTATCTGTGTGTCTAATATATTTTCGTGTTACATTACAGGGACTTGTTTTCTCTTTTTCTTAAAGGGACACTATACTAAAAAAAATGACTTTGCCTCATCTTAATCTTTAATTAAATACATGTAAGTAGCACTTACTCTGATTTGCATGGTTGCTGTATGCCTTCAATCCAGCACACATTTTTTTTTTAGGAGCAGTATCCCCCCTCCCTCTTTTAACCACTCCCACTTCCATCCAACCTGACTTTTTCCCCACAAACCAACTGTCAAGCCTGCACACAGCATGCAGCATTCCAACTGTCAAAACTCTGTCACCATTCCAGCTACAGTAAATCTACTCACAGAAGAATAGTTCTCGAGAGCAAGGAACTTGATTGACAGCTGAAATATAAGAAGTTTTAGATTGGATATCTAAAGAAATAGGGGGCAGATCAACAAATGATACAGGGGTGGTTGGGAAGAATTGTTGTTTCCTATTATGGTCAATTTAAAAAATCCTATTTTCCGGTATAGATGCCCTTTAACTTTTTTAAACTATTTAAACTATCTACTCGAGTTTTTAGGCTCAAGATTTAAGATTTAACTGAGTTTCAGTGCAGATGGTGGCTATGTTGTGTTAATTGTATCTTTTCTACTTCCAGTTCCATTGACAATTACCATATACCTCTATAAATTTGTTTACAAATGTCACCGAGCCTGAAATGAGGAAGCTCATTGAGATTAGTGGGGAAAGACTAGTTTATTACATCTATAAAATAATATACCACTCAATTTATATATGAATAAACACAAAATACATATTTACTTTGTATGCATTTAAACATGTTTTTTGTTGTTTTACAAGGATTTTACACAAGGTTTTTGTAAGATAACAGTGATTTTATTTTGGAACTACTTATCAGAATGATTACAAACTAAAAGTATACAGTATATCAGTTAATCTTTTCCATTTTCATCATTCAGCATATAAAGACACCCTAGACAGGTGTCAGCAATTTCAGCCATCTGCCATGCAGACGTGTTAATTTTTAACAACGAGTCAAGCTTAAACTCCCAGAAAATGTAATGGGATTTTCACTAATTAAAAGTGCAACTTGCAGAGATCGTTTGGCACCATATTGCTGTGACTGAAAACATGTTTTTATTGGATCAAGGCAGGATTTATAATACTGTAAATTATGCTTACTAACATATTATGCAAACTAACCAATAAAGCTGGGGTATATTTGGTTTAACAAAACTGAAATTAATGTAGCAAGCAGGAACATTATTATATTTGTAGATCACGTGTATTTTCAGTTCATTGATTGTTTTGTACAACAAATTCATTTAACAAAATTATTGTACTAATCCCGTCATTAAAGCTGCCATATTCTGAAATGTAGAAGGTATTTCTAAACACCTGTAGAGGGTACATTGATTGCAGCTGTTGCGTACGCCATTCAATGAATCAGTTATTTAAAGAGAAAATTTAAGACAGGTGGTTTTTAATTTTTTTCCAGAAAATTATCCAAAGCTTCAGAACTTTTATCAGTCTTAAAAACATACTTAGATGAGTTTCTCATTAACAGGAAACTGATATTTTATGAAAAGAATTATTATTATGGATTTTTATAGTGCCAACATATTCCATAGTGCTTTAAAATTACATGGATACATTTACATCAGGCCCTGCCCCAAAGAGCTTACCATCTAAGCACTACATAGTTTTGCTCTGTTTTTGGATTCCTGGATCTCGTGAAAAGCCCGAAGGTCCGAAAACAGAACAGATTTTTGAAGATCTTAGAATGTACGGGGCCATTTTCGATAATTTTTGAAGATATCTTCGAACGTTCGAAAATCCTCAAAAATACACCCGGGGACAACTTAGAGTTTCCGATCATATTTTCGAAGATTTTTGAATGTTCGAGGTTATTTTTGAAAGAGGCCCCATCCTATTTTTGGATCACGTGAAAAGGATAGTTGGTTCAAGCGATGGGCCTGGGTCATGTAGCACCCAGGCTTTGAAGATCATTTACCTGAATATATTTTATATACCGTATGTTTTAAAGAATCTTTCATCAATGTTGATGTTGTTATAGCCAAGGGCCTGGGGCATTGTAACACACCCTGAACATTTCCAACATAGTGTGAGCATATAAATGTCAAAATATTCACCGAGGTATGGGGAGTTTGACCCCTGTTTTTCTTTTGTAGCAATCACAGACATATGGTATTATTGAGATGCATAACGGGCTGCTCCTCCCCATATGTGTACAGTAACATCATTCCATTTATGTACATGGTATGTATATAAAATATTTTATATTTTATAAGGTGTGATAGAAATGGAGGGGAATATGAATTATTTATATAAAAGATATCTGCACGGAAGGTGTTTGATGATAGGTTAGTGAACAATAATCCATAGATTATAGGGGAAGCTTTTTAAGTATATGAGCGAGTACTCATTAAGGAATTACACCTCTGGTGGGATATTACTACATTACAAAAATATGTAGAATTAAACATGATCCCTAGAGGGCTCAGAAAAAAATCCCACCTTCTTAATTGCTGACAATACTGAATTTATGCACACTTGAAAACAGACCCTCACAGAGTGTTCTATTAATTATATCACATAAAGAACAACAAGTAGAGGAAATTAAAAAAGCTATAGTAAATCATTAATGTTAAATTACAGAGAACACTCTGAAATTTAAAAAAAATATTATAAGACTAAGGAGAAACTAGTGTGGACAAATTAATTATGAGAAATACAATATCCAAGGGAAAGGGAAAATCGGGAAGTGTGCTGTACTCTAACAAGCAGCAGCTTAATCACTTAACGCTGCATATATATATATATATATGTATATAACTGCCTTATATTCACATGCTAAGTGTATATAGCAAACGGTAACTGTACATAATGCTTACTCTATGTTTAGGTTCGTGCGGGTGCATGAGCCCCGGGCCCCTCGCCTCAGTGTAATCCAGACACTTTATACTATGCACATATTGCTTGCACTTGTATACATACAGTATATACACATAAGAGCAGTTGATAACGATTCACTCACTGATACTCAATGCTGGTCCGGGTGCAGCCCACCCCAGACCCTTCGCTGGATCTGCATAAACTCAATCAAAATACAAAAGTTGACTCTCACAGAAAGAAAGTTGCCACTTGGGTAGTCTTGCGGTTAAAAAGTTATTTATTTAACAGTCCATACATAGTGGTATCGTGACACACACCAAAGAAACAAGGCGGCCAACGCGTTTCAGACTCTACTCGAGCCTTAATCATAGGCATCATAGGAATGCCTATGATTAAGGACATGAGTAGAGTCTGATCGAGTAGAGTCTGATCGAAAATAATTATGAGGACAAAAGACAGAAATGCAACAGGGATTATATGGACAAAAAAGACTATGTTAGACAACAAGAAAATAAATTTGTAGGACAAAACGATAAAAAAAGTGATAGAAAGGTTATAGCTATTCTAAAAACAGGAAGACCTGTCCCAAAAAGAGTAAGTTTCTTTACCAGTGGTAGTGGGAGTGAGGGAGAACTTGTTTAAGACTTTTCTTCGGCTTGCGTATGAAGTCTCTAGATGTTTTGCTAGTCTTCTTCTTTGGCTTCTTTATCTGTCTCTTCCAGCACATTATCAGGGGAATCAAAAGCTAGAGATGTGTTCACAGACTAAAAAATCAGAGAAATGCAGAGAAATTTAATGAAATGTAATGTATTGAACTTTTCTAAAAGACATTTAACAGAGGCTGATCTCAGCATGTTGGGGAAAGGCCTCTCATTCTGTCCTACAAAAAAGTTTAATTGATACAGTGATTGATGTAAATTGATTGAGTGGTGACAGTACCTCAGAGGAGATCTCAGACACTGCATTAGGGGATAATATGGAATATGATGTTCTTCGGAGTCTCCATTTATTACATATAATCTCAGAAAATGGCACTTGTACTGCCTGTTACCTGAAAGCAGATAAAAATATATATGGTGCTAAATGAAAGGATAGACAGGTTTACCTGTTTAGATCACTTTTCCCAGGTCCAGCATTGGACCTGGGAAATGGTCTGGGGAACACGTACTGTACATATTTTATATCCATACAATCGCACTGTTTTTCGAGTTTCAGCATTCTGTTTTTCAGGAGCGTTTTGGAAATTAAAAAAAAATCTCTGGCAGGGCTGAAACTTACCACACTGAATGCTGCTGGACCAGCAATTAAATTATTTGCACTTTGTATTACTTGCACTACCCTTGTATGTAACATGTATGTTTTCCTTATGTATATTAATGCAACTGTAAAGCGCCACGGAAGATGTTGGCGCTATATAAATCCACATTATTAATAATAATAATAATAATAATAATAAAAATTCAAGAAATTTCTAAAATTGGAATATATATATATTCCTTTTATATCTTCTTGTGCAAGTTGTTTTCTTTAATTATGCAAAAGTATTCAGGCCCGTGGCTAATTTCTCTGTCCTAAATTTAAATACTGCTCTCTTTGTTGTGTAAATTGCAAAGCACTGAAAATAATTTCATTATATGGTATTGTTTTGTGTAAAAATAAAATCTTAGCTAGGACAAAGAAATATAGTGTTTACATTTATACTGCAAAGTGCATTTTCAAATAATGCCACACATTCTTAATTTAGTGCTTTTCAATGAATTCTTCTTCTTCTGGATTTTGCTTCCCTGTTTGGTTGTGTAAGAAAATCGGGACCCTATGAAATCATGCCAAAACCTGCAAATCAACTGCATTCATGGCAAACCGACACGGGCAAGCTGTTTTTTAGTTACAGTATGTGAGACATCTGTGTGGTAACACCACCCTCACTGATTCTGCAACAGAAACCGGAAGGATCAAAACATGTAAGAACACCTATTAAAGGGTATGTCCACCCCACCAACTGAATTTTTCCCCAATGCTAAGCACTCTGTGTAGTATTAAATGACCCCTACACTTGGTAGTAGAATCCCCAGCCTATTCCTTTAATTGGAGGCCTAATTCCTTTATTGTAAAGCATTGGGTTCCCTCACTATAAAAGCCAGGGGATCAGGTGGGGAAGTGAAGCTTGCTACACTTGTCCAATGCAAAAGTTTTAGAAATACTAAAAGCAGAAATTAAGGTAAATAAAGGTTAAAAGTTAGGACCTTCCAGACTGGGGTTACCTAGATATGATTGGAAGGCTTTTCCAGGGTTGCCAACCTAATTTAAAAAAATATATGGACAAAAGGGCAAAAATTCCTGGACACACAAACTTTTTTACAGACAGGGGAGTTAGTAGTGTGCCAAAGGCCCCACCCCCATTAATGATTATCATGAAGAAAACCGACTGTTAAAGGGCATCTATACAGATAACTATTGTTTTTGAATTGCCTATTACTGAAAACTATAATTCTTCCCAAATATCTTTAGAAACATCTTACATTTCAGCTTTCAAGTGCCATATTTTCATTAACTCTATTGTCTTATTGTCTAACACTAACTGGCGAACTGGAGGGCTGACTGTAAAGCTGGTTTGTGAACTGAAGGGCTGACTGTAAGGCTGGTTTGTGAACTGTAGGGCTGACTGTAAAGCTTGTTTGTAAACTTGAGGACTGATTGTAAATCTGATTTATGAACTAGAGGACTTACTGTAAAGCTGGTTTGTGACCTGGAGGGCTGACTGTAAAGTTGGTTTGTGACCTAGAAGGCTGACTTAAAGGCTGGCTGGTTTGTAAACTGGAGGGCTGACTAATGAACTGGAGGGCTGACTAATTAACTGGAGGAGTGTCTAATGAACTGGAGGACTGACTAATGAACTGGAGGACTGACTAATGAACTGGAGGACTGACTAATGAACGCCTTTGTTTATAATGTACCGTATGCAAGTGCAATGAATATGATCTTTTATGGGGCCTAAGAACATGCATTCATTTTCTTTTCTTTGTTAACATAAATCTCGTTCCAAAAAAATACGGAAATTCAAAATTCCACAAATTTTGCCATTAAAGTCAATGGGGAAAGAAGTTCGGAAATAAGGGATTAAATAGCAGTTGTAACTTACCATAATTGGCTCTGGGACGTAGGAAATGGTCCGAGGAACCCGTCCCCCCAGGAAGAACAGCAAAAAACCTTTTCCGCGGGCCATTTTTGGTAATCCTCAAACAGCCAATTTGAGAATCCTTGAAAGTTTGAGGATTTTTGAATCGGCCTTTTGAATATTCTCAAATGGACAAAAGTCAACCCGGGACCCCCTCCCAGGCACTTAAAAGTGCCCTTGAGGTACTGACAAGTGCCATTTGGGGCTTAAGGGACCCCCCCTCCCTGGCACTTATAAGTGCCCTTATGGCCCTTGGAAGGGCCCTTGTTGCATTGACAAGTGCGTTTTGGGGCTTAAGGGGTCCTGCAGCTCGAACTGAGACCCCCCTGCCTGGAACTTAGAAGTGCCCTTGCAGCACTGACAAGTGCCTTTGTTGGGGGTCTTTCAACTCGTAAAGACAACCCCCTTGGCTCTTAGAAGAGGGGGCCTGTCTTCTTTCTTTTATGGAAGAAAGAAGACACGCCCCAAGGGCTCTTGGGTGTGTCCTGTTTTTGAGCTGCAGGTCCCCCAACCAAGGCACTTGTCATTGCTGCAAGGGCACTTCTAAGTGCCAGGGAGGGGGGGTCCCTGCTCGAGCTGCGGGATCCCTTAAGTGAAGTGAAACAAGGGCTTTATAAGGGCCATAAGGGCACTTTCAAATGCTGGGAAGGGTGTGTCCCGGTTCAAGCTGTGGGACCCCTTAAGCCCCAGAGTGCCCTTGTAAGGGCCACAATGGTGCTTCTAAGGACCAGGTAGGGAGTCCCAGGTTGAGACATCTCCTGAGGATTACTGAACAGCTGAAAATCCTTGAACATTCGAAAATTTCTGAACGGAGTTTCGCAAACAGGCCATCCCTACTCACCAACAGGAAGAAATTAAAATTTGCCAAGTTTTGGAAAAAATCTTATAGTCATGTTTTAAGTGAAATGCTGTGCTAAAAGAATTGAATTAATAATAATCTAATGTATGTTGCTTTTGCTAGCCCATTATTTAAAGCGAAAGAAGAGAGTGCAAAATGTTTTTTTTGCACATATTCAATAAAATAGGATTATGCCATGTACTCTTTACTAAATATAAAAGAAACAGATTTAGGTATAAAATTGCTACTCTAAAAGCTAGGCCACACTAGCACTTAGTAAAGTGCGATCCGATTGCGCGTTAAAAAGCGCACCCCAGTGTTGGCCAAATGGCAATCCGCTTTTGGTAGCAAATGCGATCACCATTTTTTGAGAATTGCATTCCCTCCAATAGCGCAACATTGAACAGATCACACCGTCAGGTGTAGTTTGGCCTCAGCCTGAAGTAAATTTTTCAGTACATGATCACATATGGTCTTTATAGATAATAATGTAACCAAGAAAATGCTCAGTATTTAAATATACGGCACCTTATTTGGAATATGCAGGGTATTTCCGATTGCCACTTAAGAGTCAGGAAGAATTTTTTTCCCCTTTCATAATTCTGGTGGGGTTTTTATGGCTTTCTCTGGACCAACAGTTACAGTAGGTAGGCAATGTGGATATTGCTGAGTAGGTTGGACTGGATGGACGTATGTCTTTATTCAACCTCAAATACTGTAGTGTAGAACTAGAAAGATGTTTGTGAAGGTTCTCATTCAACCAGGTCATGGTATATATATGGTATTCCGTTAGATTGATTAGACTTAAAGTTTAGTTCTTGATGATGTTTCGATTGTCATCCAACTGGCTTTCTCAATTCAGAATTACTTGTGCAAAAAATGATCTAACTGAATACCACAGAAATAAAAATTGTTTGTTTTTTTTTTGATTTGTGCATATCTAAACCTGTTAAAGTATTATAGTATAGTTTTATACAGTATTCTGGAAAATTACTGTTTACAGTGGGTTTGTGGATCTTTTTGCACAAACCCAAACCCCCCATTGTGTCTGAGCTTTTTGCTGTTTAAAATTGCTCAGTGATCCTTGTGTTTACAAGAACAGCCTCAGACTCAGTATGCCAGTCCAAGCCTCACTATGCCAGTCCAAGCCTCAGTATGCCAGTCCATACTGCAGTATGCCAGTCCAAGCCTCAGTATGCCAGTCCACACTGCAGTATGCCAGCCCAAGCCTCAGTATGCCAGTCCAAGCCTCAGTATGCCAGTTCACACTGCAATATGCCAGTCCAAGCCTCAGTATGCCAGTCCAAGCCTCAGTATGCCAGTCCACACTGCAATATGCCAGTACAAGCCACAGTATGCCAGTCCAAGAGGGTCTAGTATGGGAAGAAAATTAAAAAGTGGCAATAATAAAAATATCACTCTTTGTGGACATAAGGCTGTTGTTACTGGTACAAAACGCATTATAAAACAAGGTTGTTCTTTCTAGACAGAAAGTTACCCTTTAATGTATTGGGTCAGTGGTCAGCACTCAATTTTAGATTCAAATCCATCCTTGGCTGTATCTGCAAGGAGACTAAAAAAAAAACCAAGAATAGCTTGCTCAAATATTCACTCAACAAGCAACAGTAATGCAAAGGTAAAGAAAAAAAGGCTTTCATACAAATTCCAAAAATATATTATATGCAATAATAAGCTGTGTAAGGAACTAAACAAAAGCAAAAAATTACATGATAGGATAGAAAATAATTATAAATAATTTAATGACAATTTCAAACTGCCCAGAAGGTGGCACCAAAAAACACAAGTATAACATGCATTTTAATGAGAAAGACAGATAAGAACCTTTTTTGACAGGGCATCGCTTGTACACTGACAGACAAATTGCACAGATTTTTCAAGACAGGAAAACATTTTAATTTGGTAGACACTGAACAGCAGGCAGTCTGCAGGATGTGCTGGCATTTCAAGCATATACATTGTAAGCCGTAGATACACACTGCCTCTACTCAGAAGAACCACAAGTTATAAACATTTCTTACTTAAAGATCACCTTTTAAAATAAAGTAGTTTGTTAAAGTATCAGCAAAATCTTTAGAAAATGTGTATTTGTGTGTAGTATCTATTTACATAAAAAAAATAGAAAGGGCATGTCCACCCCCCAAAAACTATAATCCCCCCCACTACTGGCCCCATCATGTAGTGTAGTTTAATACTTACCTCACATCTCCAGCTCATATGGCTCTCCTGTAGTCCCCCCTCAAAGTCCCAAAAAACTGCCCACCAGGAGGATAGCAGAGTCCATATAGGACTCTGCCTCCTACCTGGCCTCCAGGAGAAGATTGGCATGCGTACTGCAGCCCTTCTCCCCCTCCCTCCCCCTCCCACTCACCCTCCCTCCCTCTCCTCCCGATAGCTTTCCCTCCCCCCTAGGTTAGTGCCCTTATATGTAACATTCCCCCTGTCCCCCCAGCCCCAACCGCTCTATTTATTTTATTTGAAAGTGCCCCAAACTTTACTTACCTCCCCTCTTTCCTCCGCCAAAATGAACTCCCGGCAGCCGCGTCCATGATTGGCTGCTGCTCAGCCAATCCCAGACACGACAGCCGGTCCCGCCCCCTCGCAAGCAGAGGGCCGGCAGCGCGGCAGAGGAAAGAGGGGAGGTAAGTAAAGTTTGGGGCATTTTCTGATAAAATAAATAGAGCAGTTGGGGCTGGGGGGACAGGGGGAATGTTACAGGGTGGGTTTGTGGATCTTTTTGCACAAACCCAAACCCCCCATTGTGTCTGAGCTTTTTGCTGTTTAAAATTGCTCGTGATCCTTGTGTTTACAAGAACAGCCTCAGACTCAGTATGCCAGTCCAAGCCTCACTATGCCAGTCCAAGCCTCAGTATGCCAGTCCATACTGCAGTATGCCAGTCCAAGCCTCAGTATGCCAGTCCACACTGCAGTATGCCAGCCCAAGCCTCAGTATGCCAGTCCAAGCCTCAGTATGCCAGTTCACACTGCAATATGCCAGTCCAAGCCTCAGTATGCCAGTCCAGCCTCAGTATGCAGCACTGCTATGCCAGTACAAGCCACGTATGCCAGTCCAAGAGGGTCTAGTATGGGAAGAAAATTAAAAAGTGGCAATAAAAAATATCACTCTTTGTGACATAAGGCTGTTGTTACTGGTACAAAACACTTATAAAACAAGGTTGTTCTTTCTAGACAGCAATTACCCTTTAATGTATTGGGTCAGTGGTCAGCACTCAATTTGATTCAAATCCATCCTTGGCTGTATCTGCAAGGAGACTAAAAAAAAAAACCAAGAATAGCTTGCTCAAATATTCACTCAACAAGCAACAGTAATGCAAAGGTAAAGAAAAAAAGGCTTTCATACAAATTCCAAAAATATATTATATGCAATTAAGCTGTGAGGAACTAAACAAAAGCAAAAAATTACATGATAGGATAGAAAATAATTATAAATAATTTAATGACAATTTCAAACTGCCCAGAAGGTGGCACCAAAAAACACAAGTATAACATGCATTTTAATGAGAAAGACAGATAAGAACCTTTTTTGACAGGGCATCGCTTGTACACTGACAGACAAATTGCACAGATTTTTCAAGACAGGAAAACATTTTAATTGGTAGACACTGAACAGCAGGCAGTCTGCAGGATGTGCTGGCATTTCAAGCATATACATTGTAAGCCGTAGATACACACTGCCTCTACTCAGAAGAACCACAAGTTATAAACATTTCTTACTTAAAGATCACCTTTTAAAATAAAGTAGTTTGTTAAAGTATCAGCAAAATCTTAGAAAATGTGTATTTGTGTGTAGTATCTATTTCATAAAAAAATAGAAAGGGCATGTCCACCCCCAAAACTATAATCCCCCCCACTACTGGCCCCATCATGTAGTGTAGTTTAATACTTACCTCACATCCCAGCTCCATATGGCTCTCCTGTAGTCCCCCCCTCAAAGTCCCAAAAACTGCCCACCAGGAGGATAGCAGAGTCCATATAGGACTCTGCCTCCTACCTGGCCTCCAGGAGAAGATTGGCATGCGTACTGCAGCCCTTCTCCCCCTCCCTCCCCCTCCCACTCACCTCCCATCCCTCCCTCTCCCTCCCGATTAGCTTTCCTCCCCCTAGTGTTAGTCCCTTTATATGTACATTCCCCCTGTCCCCCAGCCCCAACCGCTCTATTTATTTTTTTGAAAGTGCCCCAAACTTTACTTACCTCCCCTCTTTCCTCCGCCGCCCAAAATGAACTCCCGGCAGCCGCGTCCATGATTGGTTGCTGCTCAGCCAATCCCAGACACGACAGCCGGTCCCGCCCCCTCGCAAGCAGAGGGCCGGCAGCGCGGCAGAGGAAAGAGGGGAGGTAAGTAAAGTTTGGGGCATTTTCTGATAAAATAAATAGAGCAGTTGGGGCTGGGGGGACAGGGGTTGCAACATCTAAAAAAATATTTTTAAGGGTGGACATACCCTTTAAATAAATTAGAACTTCAATTTCTTCAAAATTCTGCCAAATTGTATTTCTTTTCCTAAACACAATGGATAGAATTGCTACAGGCTTAGGGCATACCTCTATTTAATGGAATACAAATAAATACATTTAAAAAAGGGGGGGGGGGCATTTTAATGTCATGAATGAAAATAATTACTTCCTCTTTTTACACAGACAGAATGGCTGAGGGGGTCCTTTCATGCACTCTTGCTTCTCTCACATGGAATTAGGACTGTTGTCCACAGGTGGGCTGTTTCTTTTGGCCCCGCTCCCCTTTCAATAAAAGGCAATGGTGATGTGCTTGTATGATCTATAGCATGACACCATTGAGCAAGATTTTCAACCTGCATCATGTACAAAGCTGCTATGGCAGTGAGTTCCCCTTTAACAGTGAGTTAAAGGGAAAGTCTGGGTTCCGGGGAACTTTGTTCAAAGCTACATTTAATAAGGAGTCTGCCATGTACAATACTGTTTTGACAACTTACCCTGGGCATTCCTATAACACCTCTTAGCCACTATCCAATCACGCCCTTAACACTTGACTGTGATATGCTAATTGGGATTTTCCAGGGTACACAATTGCCACAGATTCTTGTACAAGTCATTCTGAATTGAGAAATTCAGTCGGATGACTAGCGAAACGTCTTCAAGAACTAAACCTCAAGTCCAGTTGATCTAATTGAATACAACAGATATACCATGACCTGGATGAATGAGAACTTTCACAAGCATGTTTAATAAGGAGATTAGTACATACCTGGCTCAAACAGCCGTCAGCACCAGCAGCATGACCAATCACAGTGCAGCTGGAATTTAATTTGTTGATACAGCATGGACATCTAAGGGAGAGATAGCAGACATACTAGCCATTTATGAAACAGCTCTCTACTCACTACAAAGGAAATGAAGGACAGACAACAATCACAAACAGGAAAAGCATCAGGGCCATCCAGTGATGTCACATAACCCACTCCCCCCATCTCCTTTAGTAAGCAGAAGAGCAGCACAATGGACAAGAGACAGAAAACCTTTACCCAAAAGTTAGTAAACTGCACAGGAGCATCCTTCTGCATTAAAACATTTCTCAGGGTAGCACAGATGAAGTTGAAGTATCCCGTTCCCAAGCATATCTCAGCAGAAGCTCCAGCACTGATCACCAATCATGAGCCAGCTCCTGATCCGACAATGAGAATCTACCAGTAGCTCATAAACTACCAGTGCAACCTTCTACAAAGTATCTTCAGGAGCTACAACTCTCAGTAATATTCCGCTAAACAAAGATTTTGTCTATAGTCTCTACCCTTGGTGCTGAGGTATTAGAACCAAGCACAGGAAGTGCTGAAGTTGCCTTTAAAGATCCTTTATTCTGATAAGGTCAGGATTATTTTGCATCAACCAGATGATACATTTTTAGTGGTCTACTACAGTTAGAAAATATTTGGTAACATCTGATTAGTTGCTGCAGATTAACAGCACAGGCACATTTGTTTAAAGGGTATTTCCAGTGGTTAAAACCCCTTTTTGCTATTCACTTTTATTGAAGAACGGGAGGTGTTATCTCCCGTTCAATAAGACGTTCAGGAGCCGGGAATGAAGGGAAGGAACTTACCTGTTTTTTTCTGTTAGTGAACTGTGACAGACTTTGGGTCTGCCTCCAAGTTTAAGGTTGGATTAAAGTGTATTCTAGTTGCACAGCCCATAGAAAAAGCTGTTGTGTAACACCAAACTGGGGTGGTGCTCCTGGTGAAACCAATTATAGATAAAATAGAAGTAAGAGGCTAAAAAGACACCCTGCAAAAGTACACTAAACGGAGCACAACACTGTAAAACAGCAAAAAAATGCAATTTTTAGTATGCCATACACAGCAGTAAAACCAGTAACAAACCCTCAATAGACATACAGTTCCCAATATAAAACCAAGGCATCCCCCGTTCACACTAATAGGAGCCTGAGATCCCAAACATAAGTCCCGAGTCCATATACCTTCCACTCAGACTTCAGAAGAAGGTACAGCTGCCCCAATACAAGTTCAGATGGATAGATAAGCCACATTGTTAGATCCAGACAATATTTATAATGCAGTGCTTAGGAGCAAAAAAGGAAAAACTGGTGCAAGTGAGATCCCATTTTATATACCGAGCAGAGTACGAAGCCACAGCGAGCTGGTTATCATGTATGCAGGTGGGGGTATGTGTACCTCCTAAAACTTGCTTTAAATCTGCCACAGTCTTTAACACATTGCATTCCATCTACATACCCATTAATGTTATCCCTTTAATAATTACACTTATAGAAACAACATAGTGTAGAGCTGCAGAGGGTGGATAATGAAGTGAACCTGATCTTAGCATCGATCTGTGCAATGCATTCCTCAATAGTATATCTATCTGAAAGTAAATGAAACATGCACTCTCTAAAGGTGAATAAAAACCTTGAGCAGCTCAACATTTTTCTTAATTACTCAATAAAAGGATAACTATGCTCTAAAAATTAACTTTTTAAAAATGGAAAGTACCTGGGGCAGGGAGGTCGGATTGATTATTCCTACCTCACAATATTGTTTTGAGGAGCTACAGATCTAGAGATGGCCGAAACTGTTAAGTTTTGTTCCGTTTTCGGATTTATGGATCTCGGGAAAATCCTGAAGATCCAAATATCTGAAAATGGAAAATACTTTGGGGAGCTCATTTTTGATGCTTACCGAGCATTCGAGGCTATTTTTGATAATCCTCGGAAATGTTGAATGTTCAATAATCCTCAAAAAATATGATAATAAACTGCTATTGACTTTCTGATTGTATGTTCAAGGATTATTGAATGTTCAAGGTTATTTTCAAGGATTATCGAAAATAGCCTTGAACGTTCTGTAAGTATTGAAAATGGGCTCCGAAGTCCCGAAATTCTAATGATCCGTCCAGTTTCGGACAGAACATTCGGATTTTGGAACTGAAGGGTTGCGTGTCGGACCCAGATCCGACACTGCAGAAGCAGTTTTTTTGGGGGCTTGTGCTCCTCACAGAAACAATATTGGAAGGTAGGCATTACCAATCTTATTTCCCTGTCCAAAGTACTTTTCAGTTTAATTGTTTTTTAAATAAACTTTATACACATGCTAGTTATCCTTTAAGCACTGACACACTGAATTAGCTAGAATGAGATAAGACTTCACTGGAAAAAGTGATAAAAAGTGAAAAAATTAACAAGGTAAATGAAAACTAAGGAGCAAGACAAGGTGAGTAAAAAAAGGTTGTACAAATCCTTTAAAGGGCATGTTGTTTACCCTTAAAACAAAGAAAAACTTGCAAACTGTCATCAATCGCCTGCCTCCAACCGTAACAGATATGTTAAGTTGATCCCTTCCTTCATTCAGTAAATCAAGCTTGTGATTGCTGACATCACAACCAACAATTGATTGCTGTTTGATCTGCTGCCTCCTCTGGACATGCGCAAGCATAATAAAATGTATCATTAGATTTCTGATTACAAATGCATCTGATAAACTGGGGAAAATAGCATTTAGGGTTGTGGGCAGATAACTGACAAGTCACTGTTGGGTTTTTTTTGTTTTTGTTTTAAGGGTGTACATGCCCTTTAAGCAAGGCAAAATGGGGTGGAGCTACGGTTCGCTAGGTATTATTGGGTTAGACTCCCTAGTAAGTCTTGCTGGTTTAGTGGTAGCAAGTTTAAAGTCATTTAACAAGTAGGTGAAGTGGCTGCGCATAAACTTTAAAATTTAAAATTGTTTAAATGGTTTAAATAAACTGCTGCAGTCATTCTATATCTACTTGTTTCTTTGTCCTCATTTGTAAATGTTACTGTAGGTGTAAATTATTAGCACAATGCAGCCTCTGTATATCATGAATTGTAAGCAAACTCAATTTAATCCTAATAAGGGAAACATGTGGACTAGGAGAATAACTCTTACTTCCACATCCAAATCACTTGCCTCAGTTATACTCAGTCTTAGAGGCTATGGTACAGCAACCAAAAGAGAAACGTCATTTTCTGCCATCTAGAGCCTATCAGTGAATATTAGAAAGAAATATAAATTGAGATTTTAAAGGTGGAAGCACATCCTTAGTACAAATCCCATTCCACTGAAGAATTTACCATTTGTCACATGAGCATGCAGGAAGGAAATGAGGCATAAAGGTTAATGTTGCTATAGTGCCTTGCAGTTCTCTATGGCTCTAATTCCAGTGATGGTCTGTGTGCATTTTCTTGCACATCTGAGAATCCTCTGGATACTCACCACTGTCAGACTAGGAAACTGTTTTGTAAAGAGAAACCTTTTATTGGTTAAGTAAACAATTTAAGAAATTGCAAGCTTTCGAGGAGACTAATTTCTCTTTGTCAGACAAGATGAATTTAGTATTCTGGAAAACCTGCAATTTCTAAAATTGTTTAGTTACTGTAGCCAGCAAAGGCATCACTTTTCAAAAACCTTTCCCAGCTTCAAATGATGGCTAATACTGTACAACCCTCTGTATGTTCTAGTTGAATTGACTTCTGATTAGTCTGACCCTAGATTGTGACCATAGTTTAGAAAAATGATTGTTAGATCCACTTTCATGTGAACTGAATGTTAGAGAGCTGTAGTTAAATGATAAAAAAGAATATTTAATCTATTGAAAATCATTTAAAATATTTTTCCAGAAAATGAAAACCCTTCTTAAGTAAGAACCTTTCACTATCTATGTGAAATCTACCTTAAAGGGGAACTGTGGTGAAAAAAATACACCCCAAAATGTTCTTATGTGTGCATTTACCCTCTTGGCATCATCTTTATCTTATTGTTTTACTTCTATCCCATTTAAAGGGCATGTCCACCCCTTATAAAAACTTTTGATATGCGGTAGGGCATGCTCCCCCAGCCTCAACCGCATTAATATTATTGTTAGAAAGTCCCCCGATTCTTACTTACCTTCCCTCTTTCCTCTGCCACACTGTACAGGCCCTCTGCTTGCAGGGAAATGCAAGCAGGGGGCGGGACCGGCAGCCGCGCCCATGATTGGCTGAGGCGGCTAATCATGGTCGTGGCTGCCGGGAGTTCTCAAGAGCGGAGGAGAGAGGGAAGATAAGTAAAGATTGGGGGACTTTCTAACAATAATATTAACATGGTTGGGGTTGGGGGAGCATGCCCTACCACATACCCAAATAGTTTAATGTTAGGGGGAGGGAGAGAAAAATGGGAGGGTGAGGGAAGGGGGGGAGGGCTGCACTGAGCATGCCTCAAACCTTGATGAGGTTGAGGCAGACTCAGCCACAGCATGAGTCACACACTGCTCCTACACAGCAGTTTCCTGGACTTTGGAGGGGCACAGCAGGGGAACTAGTTTGTTTTAAACTACTTAATGTGGCCAGTAAGGGGTTAGATTTTAGTTTTTGGGGTGGACATGCCCTTTAAATTTGAACCCTTCCCTTTTCAGGCTTTGGGGGCTGCCATGTTTAGTATGGGCATTCCACCAGCTGTAGCTAAAGCTTTTAAACAGGAAGTCCCCCTGAATCAATCCACCAATAGGAAGTCACTGCTCCTTCTCACTGAACAGGTTCATCCCTGCAATATTTAGTGTGTCACCACTGATCTCTCTCATTCCCTTTCATTATGTGACCCCACTGCAGAGATTTCATTTTACCCTATAGTTTCATGTTTCAGGGACAATTCCCTGCCTCACTTGATGAGTACCATGGCCTCTGGTATATACATGCAAAATGTGACAAAGTCCATAGGGCACGTCTGTCAAAACTTATATTTTGGTGTCCATAAGGCCCCCTTTTGCAGACATTGAGTCTCACATAATGGCCTTATGTCTGAAGAAGATGTCACACAGGCACCCAAATGTTATGAGTTGAAATAAAAACATTCATCATGCTAGGAGGGTATTAAAGTACAACATATATCAGTTGGGGTTGGGGGCAGATTACTTACAATTGACCAATCCCCCCCCCCCCCAGACCACCCACGCCCATTAGGACTACCCAGAGTGAAAATTTTAACAGCTAGGTCCTAACCTAAATTTACCAATCGCTAACTCTTTGTAGCTCTATTCCCTTTTGGTTTGGGACATAACCAATAGAAAAACACACATATTCACATTAGACAGATCTTTGATGGGGTGGGGACAGAGCTACAAAGTACTGTTGATTAGGAAATTCAACTTTTTTGTGCTAATATTTTGAGCTAATAAAGGTAAACCCAGGGGTGAGGACCTATTGGTTTTGGTCCTAAATCTGGGTTTTATTAAAGGGAGGTGGTGGGCTGGTGGGATATAGTTATCTTTTAATCTGTATTATGGCTATGATAGAACAGAAATTATATGCTAGATTGTATAAATGAAATGCAGCAACATAAATAAGGAACATACAGGGCCATGCAATAAGTGATGCCACTGTCATGATGCAGTAAGCTATTTGCACTGTATATTAAATAACATTCCAATTTCGATCTTAAATTTTGCATGTGTTTTAAGACTTTTAGGGGGAGATGCAATATATTTCACAATTGCAACATACCTGCACTTATTTCCATGATGTATTAACCACGTTGCAACCGTTAATACATTGCAAAAACGCAAGCAGTAAGTTGCATGACTTTAAAGACACAATAGGAAAGACGTTAATTTTAGTGCAAAAAACGTCAAAAAATTTATAGCATTGCTTGCGCAGCGCAAAACCCATTGCTAACACATTGGTACATTGGGTAGAGCGAGTTTAAAGCTTATTTGCATGGGATATTGCATCTCCCTGTTCATATTAAAAACCGTATGTACTCTGGGAAATAAGATTTTTTAAAATGGCCATTTTTACAAACTACAATTCTTCCCAATCACCACTATACCATTTTTTTTAGTTGATCTGTCCCCTTTTTCATTAAATATTCAATCTGAAGCATCTTAAATTTTAGATGTCAAACAAGTGCCTTATTATCATAAACTAATCTGCTGTGTGCAGTTCTGCTGTAGCTGGAATTGGTGAGAATTGGTATCTGTGACTTGCATATTGAGAATTTCCCTCTCCCAGTGTTGCTTTATAATGATAACTGCACATTAGAGATGGGGGAAACTGCTGAAATCCGTTCCATCTGCGGATTTGCGGATTTTCAAAAAAATTTGAAAATTCACGGAATTACCCATTAAAGTCAATGGGAGAAAAAAACCTGCACAGATCCGCATAAATATAAGGTAAAATAGCAATGGAAACTTACTGTACATGGCTCTGGGACCTGGGAAATGGTCTGGGGAACACGTAAATATATTTAGAACTTTAAAAAAAAACTTTCCTCATGATCGCACAGAATTCCGCATTCTATTTTCGAGCTGTGTTCGAAAATTTTTGAAAATTCGAGGTTCCAAAGAATCTTCAAAAATGTTGTAAAAAAATGATATCAGAAATGGTCTGGGAAACAGGCCAATCTGATTGTAAAAAATTCTGATTGAAAAAGAATCTTATTGTTAGTATACCAATCAGATTCTTTCTGAAATAATGTTAATTTATCCAGTCATAATTTCTTACAAATAAAAGTGATGTTTTAAAACCCTCCAGCTTAAAGCTCATTGTTTGCAGTATAGGTTTTCAAGGACTGCAGCACCATGCTGAAAGGCCACTGACGTGGAGCTCCACTTAATGGAGGGGGTAGGTAGTCTAATTTCTGCATAGGTTATGGAGCGCTAAAGTTGAGGAACATCAATTTGAGTGTTCGATAATTATTGAAAATTGAATAATCATTAAAAGTTTGGAAGTTCTAAATCTGGAATAGTTTGCGTCCATTCAAAAGCTCGGGTTCAAGTTCAAGGTCTAGTCCATCTCTAGTCATGAACTTCCTACTGTGCTTGTTCAAAAATCCTGCACTTGCCCTGGATTTGAAACATTCCAATGAGCACCAGGCACGTACAGCGCCAGTAGTGCACTATAATGGAGGGGCTACATAGCACTGGCTGGCATGTTGTTTTGGAATCCAGACCACTCCAGACCAAACTCCAGAATTGGTTTGTTAATTAACGAACATTCAGTATAAATGTATGGCAAACAGAAAGCTCAAAAAGCAGAAAAAAAACTCTTGTTTAACTGTCAGGTCTCCATTAAACGCATTTTAACACACTGACAAAATGGCGCCTGTCTAGCTGCCTTTTATACCCAGGGGGTTGTCACAGATAAAAATAGCTGCCATTGGTGAATTTAATATATGAATGTCTTTTTGAACGTGGGTTTGAAAAATCTGGAAAGCGTAATTTTGGGAAATTATTTTCAGATCTCGGAGATCCGCCATGGAAGGAACCGGATTCAGATCCATGATCTGGTCCATCTCCAGTAAGTATGCCAATCAGATTATATCAGAAAGAATCTGATTGTATCCAATCAGAATTGGTTACAATCAAAATCTTTCAGAAAGAATCTGATTGGTATGCTTTCTGGAAGAATCTGATTGTAACCAATTAGAATTGGTTACAATCAGATTAGAATCTGATTATAACCGATTCTGAAGGGAAAAGAATGTGATTGGTTAGTATACCAATCAGATTTCTGAAAATTCTGATTGCAATGAATCAGAATTGGTTAAAATCAGATTCTTTCAGAAAGAATCTTATTGTCTGTTCCCCAGACCATTTCCCAGGTCACAGAGCCATTTACAGTAAGTTACTGTATCATTTTTACCAAATTTTAAAAAATTCCTTGAAAATTCAAAATTTTCAATTTCTTATATTTTCGAAAACAAAACAGTTTGGAAAAAAAGTTGGAAAACAGAATTCTGGAAAATCCACAAGATTTGCGGATCTCGGAAATCCGCCAAGGATCCAGGTTCAGATCTGCGAACTGGCCATCTCTACTGTGCATGCTCACCTTAACTGTTAGTCAGAATTTTCAGATTAGTCAGGGAGGGGGATGCTGAGAAAGACAAGTATAGGATTGAAGGCATGCATCAACAAACACACCTCAGAGTAAATGCTACTTACATGTATTTAATTATAGATTAATTAACCTTTTTTTTCATTATATTGCTTGTAAAAACTGCTTGGGAAAATATAGTTAAATAGAAGGAGGCTAAAAATGAATACAGAGAATTCAGTGTTACGGTATATTTATAACATTAGAAAAGAAAATGCTAGCAATGCAAATTCTGTCTAGAATGCTGTGTATGGCCTTTCATAAATAAGTACAGGTCTTTAAAATCTTCAATAAACATTTGCCGCAAATGTTTTTAATTTATTTTTTTTGGAATATGACTTTGCAAGAAATGTCTTCAAAGTTCTACCCTACAAAACTTAGGCAAGGGATTGACTAGATTTACTGCAGCTACTGTGTGTTCGTATGAAATGTCCTTTCCTGTCTTTCATTAATCGGTAAAACTGAACACAATAACAGAAGCAAGAAGATCATAATATAAACGTATACATATTATATGTACTTTAGGAATAAGACAATATTATTTATTGTCCTTCCATAAGGTTCTAAATGCAAACTTATGTGACAGAAATAAATGGGTTACACAACATATGTATAGAATATAATGTAGAATGCCTATTACAGAAATAACATTTCATAAATCACAGTGGACTCTTAGTTAAATACCAACAATATATTATTTATAAATATAATCAAAAATACAAAATATAAAATCCCATGCTCTCCTTTTTTAGCACCAGCATTGCTGCATAAAAACAAAATAGTAAGCACTAAAACAAATGTTCATTTACAAACAGGGGCTCTCCTACCATGAAGCAATGTGGAAAAATTGCTAATGGTGTGCCCCTGTTGTACACTAGAAAGGTGGCAATTAGTGGAGAGCATAAAAAGCATGGAAAAGCATGGGGTAAGTCAAGTGATTTTGACTTAGTGGCAGTGCAGGGAAGGCATCTTTATATGTAACCACTTGTGTGAGCTGGGCATGAGGGCATCTTATATGTACCAATGTGTGTGAGCTGGGAATAAAAGCATATTGTATGCACCAAACTGTATGAGCTTGGCATTAGGGCATTATTTATATATATATATATATATATACCAATCTGTGTGAACGTGGCATGAGGGTATCTTATATGTACCAGTCTGTGTAAGCTCAGCAGAGGGTATCTTGTATTTAACAGTCTGGGTGATCGGGGCATGAGGGCATTTTATATGTACCAGTCTGTGTGAGCTGGAAGTGAGGTTAACATCTACGTCCCAATCTGTGTGAGCAGGGAATGAGGGCATCTTACATGTGACAACATGTATAAGCAGGGCATAATTGCATCTTATGTGTACTAGTCAGCTCAGGGAACACAATTCTTCATTCTCATGTGCTTTTTTCTTTCATCCACGAAAAGCCATATTCAAGGAGAACAGTGCCTCAAATGCAAGTAAAAACTGTGCTTCAGAATTTTTTTTCTGGTCTGTTTATTTGTGTTTAAATTTGAGAAATAAAAAGTGGAAACCGGAATTAAAGGGCATGTCCCAACACATATGGGAGGAATGGCTGTTCTGGACCTCCGCCTATACTATATGGCCTCCCAAATTTCACACGTATATCATTGGGCCCAAGACGATTCCAACAAATTCTCTAACCTTCTAACAACACGGGAAATACCTACAACCTTTAATTTTGCATACTTAACCACATGAGGATTGGCTGGCACAATGTCTCATAGCAATACGCCTCCTTTATTATTACAAGCACTTAAAATATGGGACATAGTATTGAACACACCCCACTCTGGTTCAATAAAAACCTCCCATAATTTCTCCCCATACAGCAACCTGAAATCTAGTAAAAATATGGAATAAACAGAATGCTGCACATTATACATGATGGTCAACTTAAGACATTCAAACTATTGAAACAGGAGTACAAACTACCAAACTTCGGAGGCCAAAGGCTTGACCTGGAGAGTAACCCAATAATGGGAATAATTTCAACCTCCAAACCTACTAAAATGATATCGAAAATGTATACTTACCTACAATGCTCCCACCCTGATGCCCAAACCCCTTAAAAGAAAACAACATGGGAAAGAGATGCTTGTGAAGGTTCTCATTCATCCAGGTCATGGTATATCTGTTGTATTCAATTAGATCAACTGGACTTGAAATGTAGTTCTTGAAGACGTTTCGCTAGTCATCCGACTGGCTTTCTCAATTCAGAATGACTTGTACAAGAATCTGTGGCAATTATAATTTCAAGTCCAGTTGATCTAATTGAATACAACAGATATGGGAAAGAGATATTGGGCCAATACAAACAGAACAATGGGAAGAAGCCCAATGCTCCAAAAAACGCTTCTTCAAAGGCATTAGATAGGATGACCCAACTATATATCCTTCATAGAACATACTTATCACCAATCAGGATAGCCAAATTTAAACAAAATAAAAGTCCTTTATGTCCAAAGTGTCACCTCTCCTCCGGAACCTTTTTTCACTTACTATGAAGTTGCTGCAGAATACAGGGGTTCTGGAGGCAAGTGGTGAAGTTTTTACATGACCATATGGGCACCCCATCAGACCTCGACCCCAAGATATGCCTATTAAGCATTACAGATCACCTACCTCTAGGCAAATTTTTACAAATCTTCCTGTGTGAAACCTTGTTTACCACCAGGAAACTAATTATCAAAAACTGAATACAAGCAACTATACCTACGGTCTCTCCTGATAATTTTTGCAATTTATTTTCATTGTTTATTTTGCATAGTTTTGGAGATATTTACATTTTTGTGTGTGATATGGCAACAGCATTACCAGGTCCCCTGCACTTCCTGCTTCCTGCTCTGAAACCATGTCAGTGGATGACAGTCAATCTGCCCTGTGTCTCCTCCTCCTCTTGCAAGCCCCCCTAGTCCCTCCCACTCATGGACCCACTTGGCCCCTTTCCTTACAGCCCCATGTGGCCCCACCCACTAACGGGTGCCATGGGCCATCCCCCCTTGCCCTTTAAATACTGTAAATAGCAGTCACTGTGGCATTTTCTGTATGTTTTGGTATTGTTTAGTATTTAATTTGTCAAGTAGTTTTTATAACAGTATATAAGGGATCTATCTAATGCAAATTCTAAATTCTCTGGGCATCCGAAATCAAGCTGCTGCATGATTGTCTTCTTATCTCTCTAACACATCTTTCTCTGTCTCTTTTGCTAATAAGACTTCCGCTCAAGTTCCGCTTAGCATGGGGGTCCATCAGGGCTCAGTTTTAGGACCTTGCTGTTGTCCCTCTACAATAGAATTAATCAGTTCTTTTTGGCTTTAAGTATCACCTATACGCTGATGATACCCAAATTTACTTGTCCATCCCCACACTAACCCCTGAAATCTCTTCAAATCTCTAAATGTCTGCTCTCTATTTCCTCCTGAATGGCGCAATTCAGCCTTAAACACGATATACCTAAAACTGAATTATTCATTTCCCCCCTAAACTAGGACCTAGTCCATCCAAATCCATCTTCATCTCTGGTCATTAACCCAGTTGAATCTGCATGCTGCCTTTGAGTAATCTTTCCTCTCTCGCTCCACTAATAAAACAACATGGGCATATAACATCATGCCCCAATCTTTGCATATTCAATTCCCATCTTACTGCATAAATTGAAAGTCCATAATTTTAAAGGTGCTAGACTTTAAAGTGCCCAGCCTAAAGTGCTTAGTGTTGTGCAACAAATTTTTTTTAAAAAAAGCATATACATTAAAGTGCGAGATATCTTAAAATATAGTGTACATTATAAAAACTAGTCTAAAAGATTTCTATTCTCAATTTTACACCACAAATCTTAATCTTGAATATATGTCTAGAAAAGAAAATTAACTGTCCAGCCCAAAGATAAATTAACCTTCATTTAAAAAACATCTTAATGAGTAATGTTCATTGAGACCCTTAGGATTTACAGGGAGATTCACTAAAAGTTCTTCGGGGAGATTCAATATAGGCGGCTGCGTTACTTACTTTAGCGCGATCCTGTGATACAATACCTGACGTAAACGAGATTATGTCAGGTATTACATCGCGGGATCGGGCTAAGGTAAGAGTGTGGGTTAAACGGCTCCCACACACTAGCGTTAAGTTTTGCGCTACTAAGTAGCGCAAAACCGAACGCTTCGGGTTTTGGATCAATAGCACGGCGCTATTTCCAAAAACATTTGGAAATGGAGCTGTGCTCTAAAATCCATCTAAAACCCACGTTAACCTGAAATTTCTTCGGGTTAACGTGGGTTTTAGACGAAAAAGCCCTATATTGAAACTCCCCCCTTATCGTTAAAAATGGTGCTAATTTTACCCTAACCAATTAGATGTAATTTGACATTTGAAAGCTAACATCTGATTGGTTGGGGCAAAATTAGCACCATTTTTAAGGATAAGATCTTTTATTACATATGCCTGTAAGTGTCTCTAAATAGCATATCCAGTAAGTCTCTGCCTGTAGTAGCATCCCACCCCTCCTCGGCAGTGGAACATGGTCAATTGTACAGAGGGAACGTTTTTTAGAGAAGGGACAAATTTGTTGCACAAAACACTAAGCACTTTTAAACTTAGCACTTTAGACTGAGCACTTTACAGTCTAGAACCTTTAAAATTATGGACTTTCAATTTATATAGTAAGATGGGAATTGAATATGCAGAGGTTGGGGTGTGATGTAATATGCCCATGTTGTTTGCTCTTTATGTTATGCACTTGTTTTTGTGATGTAATAGGAGATGGGGCCTGTGTGTTCCATTTAAGGTTGTTTGATACACAGGATTTATTAGCTTGAGAGAGAGAGAGAGAGAGAGAGAGAGAGAGAGAGAGCGCGACGTCCAACAAGAAGCATTTATTATATATGTGTGTGTGTGTGTGTGTGTCACCAGCTTCATGAGGAACCAAATAGGATAATCCTGCAGGTCTGAGAGTAGACCCAGGCAATCCTGCCACACTGTGTGGTTGAAACTAAACATGCTGGGTTAATACTTATTAGCATTCACCACCGCAAGTGGTGATGGTACCTCATATATTATAACAGAAGGTACCTCACATCATCCTGTTATTATAATACCATTGCCCTAATAATCTAACGTATAAACAAACATTTCTCATTCCCAGTTTACCTAAAGAAATGGATTTATCCTTTATATACTCTTTTATACAGATCTAATTGAAAAAAATAGCTTCAGAGCAATTTTTAATAACTGATGACTGCTTTTTATTTCAGTATTACAGTAAATCCTTGGTATAACTGCCTGGCTGTACCACTAGGCAAAAGGCTGATGACTTGCAATCGAGCACCTTCATCCCAACTATTAATAGTTGCGGCAAATTCAAATTGTTCTAGCCAATCAGTCCACCCCCTAGTTACCCTTTCAAATGGATCAGGTTTAAAGGGTATCTCCACTGAGGAAAAAGCATTTTTTTGGGGGGTTTATTTTAAAGTACACCATCCCCCAACCCTCCCCCTACATTTTTCCCCAGAATTCCCTTTCGTTTAATTGCAGCAGCATGGGAAAGTTGTGCAGGTTCCTGGGGGTGTGTCTTCCCCTGTGCTGGGAGTGCTGTCACTCAATGTGCATCATCATGGTAGCAGAGACACCCACTTGGCTGCAGTAAGAAGTTCCTCCCTGACTCTCTAAGTTCATTTTTACAGCTGATCATGCAGAGAGAGACAGGGGAGAAAAAGTTAAATCCTCTTCCCACACTACTGTAAGTAGGGGGAACTTTGTTGTTTTTAATAAAGATTTTTTTTGTGTCTAACTCTGAGAGGGATGGTTGAAAAATTGATCAATGATTGATTTCATAGGGGATGCTGGGAATATGAGGCAATCTGGTATGGGAGGGAGTGGGAGAGAGAAGATAGTGCCTGATTACTCCTCCATTAATTAGTGAAGTCAGCAAGCTGCTGTGATGGTCATGTGATTATTCCTCCATTAATCAGTGAACTCAGTAGCTTGAAGTGTATGTGTGTGTGTGTGTGTGTGTGTGTGTGTGTGTGTGTGTGTAGAATCGACCAACCAGTCAGATCACACAGACAGCAGTCCCGACGGATCCTCTCACGTTCTGCGCATGCACTAAAGGAAAACGCGCGTCGGACATTTCCCATGCAGGCAGTCACTGAAAGTGGGCGGACCTGCACCATCCACAGTGTTCTGGGGGAAACTCATTGGATTTCTTCTAAACTACTGCTCAAAGACACAGGATACTGCAGGTACATATCCACCTTACACATATCTATCCTTAAAACCCAGGTGACTTTTATCAGTGGAGATATCCTTTAAAAATAGGTTTGGCAAGTGGGCCTGGTAGAGCTACTGATTCTAATTGGGGACTTTTATCTGCAGGTACAAGGAAAGGAGGATTTAAATCAATACTATCAGTAGCAGCCTCTATAGCATGGCACACCGTGGGTTACTCTAGTGGTCTGGCACCAAGCAGACAGTGCACATAAACAGGTTCCCCACATATGCAGTAATCAGGGGTGTCCCTATCTATAGTGCACCACTATGTATATTGACCAGGCCTGTATATTGTGTGTCCTTGTAAGTTGGTGTACACTTATCTGTTGCCTAAGAGTTTGTATCCAAGAAGGTTAATCATCTGTCCAATAATCTGTCCTCCCAACAGGTGGTAACTAGGGATGGCCGGTTCGCGGATCCGAACCTGGATCCGTCGCGGATTTATCCCGTTCGCGAACGGCGGATTTTTTCGGATTTTCCGCCTTCCGAACTTCCGATTCGCGGATTTTTCGTATTTTCGGGAATTTTCGAAATTACGAGTTTTCATGTATTTTCGAAAATTTTCGAAAATACGGGAAAACATGTATTTTCGAAAATTTTCGAAAATACAAAGATTTCTCTTAATTCCTTACATACATATTTTCGAAAATATTCGAAATTACGAGGATTACTTGTATTTTCGAAAATACGTGAAAACTCGTAATTTCGAAAATTCACGAAAATACGTGAAACTCGTAATTTCGAATACGAAAAATCTCGTTATTTCAAGGGTATTTTTAATTTTAACGGGTCCGCTCGTGGATTTTCGAATTTTTTTGAAAATTCGCGGATCCTCGAGCGGACCGGATTTTGCAAAGTTTGGACATCTATAGTGGTAACATGATCTTATATACAGGATCTTATACACAGGATCTTATACATGAGGTCTTATACACGGGATCTTTTACACAGGTCATATACATGGGGTCTTATACACAGGGTCTTAAACACGGGGTCTTATACACAGTTCATATACACGGGGTCTTATACACGGGATCTTTTACACGGGATCTTATACACAGGGTCTTATACACAGGATCTTGTGTTGCAGTCAATATCTCTCCAAAGCACACATCACAATCTACTTTCACTTTCTCTCCTCCTAGCCATAGAGAGCAGGGATGTCTTGTCTTTTATCACTCAATGACACCACCTGCAGGCTGGAGTTGTTATATAAGGAGCCTTGGTGTATATGTCCATTACAATACACATCACATCCTGTATAGCAGACAGAAACTTTTTTTGGATTACACTTCCTTTCATATGGAGCAGACACAGGAGTGTGGTTTAAGCTGCCATTTGACCATTCCATTTTGAAATAGGGATCTTAGCTCTGTAAGTAAGATTATGCATTTTGTATATTTTGTGTTGTACCTAATATAAGTCAGTGCTATTCTTTATATACATTTACTGATGATCATTTAAATGGTAATAGTGAGATAGTACACACATACATATACAACTTTCCCATATGTAATATTATATACCCCCCACCACATTGGTAGCTCCTAAAAACTCAATGCAATCTCCTATGGAGATATAAATATATTTATATAATATAAGGGATACTTAACCTTTAAAACTTTTTTCATGTAAATCTAATTTATCTGTTTAATGGTTTGCAGTTATGCCTGTTTGCATTTTATAATGTTCAGAGCTGCGTACACAAGTGGCACTATATGAATAAAATAATACATCTATCTACACTAGTATATAGCATGCCCTTTCTGAAGATATAGATCTGTTTTTTTCTAATACCCACTCAGAAGAGAGTAAACTTTTTTCATTACATTTCCAGATCAAAAGAGCTTAGCATTTCAAATCCCAAACATGTTACAAGTTTTGAAAGCACTATATAAGAATTATTGGATAAGTCAACAACAAGCTCATAATTTTTCCAAAGCACAATCACTGAGATTGAGCAAAGACCATAAACTGGGCTTTATAAATCTTCTCTGCTAAGACAGATGAAAGATGTTTGTTGATGTATGGCTTGGATTGTAAATGATCTTAAAGCCAAATGCACATCAGGAGAGAACTTATAAAAGTAACTGAACAACGAGCAATAACTTTGTGAGTTTTTTTGTCTTGGTTGAGTTTTCAGACCCAGTTGAATCATTGCCTTTTCTAACTATATTATATTGTATCTTAAAAGAATAGTTCACACAAAAAGTGAACTATTCCTGTAAAGCAGTGATTGAAGACCGGGAGGTAAAGGACCTATTCCTTACCTTCCGTTCTTCAATCACGTGACCATGATCCAGGATTGTAGGTGAGTATATTTACCTCGCGCAAGACCCACTGTGGTTCAGTTAAAAATTCCCCACCGCTTCCTGGTTTAGTTTACTATAGCGCGCATTATTGCGCATGAACGCTATAGTAAAACTAAACCAGGAAGCGGTCGGGTCTTGTCAACTGAGCCACGATGGATCGTGCGTGAGGTAAATATACTCACCTACAATCCTGGATCAATCTTCGATCACTGTCTTCAATCACTTTTTGTGTGAACTATTCCTTTAATTTCATGTCAATGAACAAAACATCTGCTGAAGTCCCACTTTGTGAATACTAAGGCGCAAAACTGACTGTTTCAATATAAAACATAAGGACTAAAATATACAGCAATGCTTTTTTAAGTGTAAATAATAAATGTCATTCAGAGCTATACAGTGCATATACATGTTACTTTTGAAATGTATATTAAAAAAAAAACCACAAATAATGCAGAGCTATGCTAAAAATGTAAATGTGCACCTTGGGCCAGATTTATGAAGAACCACAATTGCTGATCTGTGTCCCTGCTGTGGAGATTTAATTTTGCACTTGAAGCTCTAAGTGAATCTCTTTTTCACCTTAAGGGCTGGTTGATTTTAATGGCAGCCATTTGCCTCGCATTAAAATTCTCAGGCCAAACCATTGCAACAATAATATTAAATCTCTTAGGCGCTCGCGATGTATTATCAGCACGCAATAATTACTGCATTGTGGAAGCATGGTCATGTACTGTAAGTAGCCACAATAGTGGTGCAGCTCTTGGTTAATCCATCCTATTAAACATCAGACCCTTTAAGCCTCAATTTACCAAGCTTTACCATAGTCTTAAAGAAGAACAACAACGTGTTTTATGTTTTTATTTATTTTTTAAAAAAAACAGTTCAAATAAAAAGCACCAACCCAAAGAAAACCGATTCTTCCAGTCTTCCTCCTGGCTTGAATTTTAAGAAGCAGTGCACCAACCTGTTCTGTCTACCATCAGATCCAGACTATGGGAGCGTCAATCAGCTGAGGTTCGGTACCTCCAAACAAACAAAATATTCAATGAATCCAAGAATGAACGACTCCTATACCAAGTGCAAAGCCCAAACTTTATTCCACATAAATCAGAACACCAGAGGTGCAGAAGGAGAAAACACCTATTCCTTACTTATTTATAGCAGAAACACACCATATCTTAAAGTTAAGTATTAAAGGTGAGTGTTAAAAGTGTAAGTTAAAGGTGACATAACAGCAGCATTAAAAACGTACTTTAAAAGTAGCATATACCATCAATATATATACAATATATGCACCAGATAATAAATAATTTGTAAGTTATTCATAATAGTGTTAATATTATATGATATAATATATACAGTGCACACATATGTTAAACGTTAAACATTGAAAATTGGTAATCACTAGAAAAAAAACTGCTAAAATCCGTTCTGCCTGCGGATTCTCAGAAAAATTTGAAAATTCGAAAATTTGCAGAAAAACCCATTAAAGTCAAAGGGAGAAAAAAAATCTGCACATATCTGCCTAAATATAAGGTAAAATAGCAATGGTAACTTAGTGTACATGGCTCTGGGAAATGGTCTGGGGAATGTGTACATATATCCAGAACCTTAAAAAAATTAACTTTCCTCACGATCGCACTGTTTTTCGAGCTTTCTATTTTCGAGCCATGTTCAAAATTTTTCGAAAGTTTGAGTTTTCAAGGAATTTGGCATTCATACCACTGTCTTGGTCCTCCAGAATTGGTGGAGGCAACGTGAGGCAATAATCTGTATGTGTTGTAACTCAACAAAACAATACTGTGAGGTGGGAATAATCAATCCTACCTTCCTGCCCCAAGTACTTTTCATTTTTAAAAAGTTCATTTTCAGAGTATATTTATCCTTTAAAGTCAAGCTAAACTGTATTAAATTGGTTAGTGTGACTTTACCTACAAAAATATGTGAAATGCCTTTTTAGTAAATATGCTTGTGCCTCTCAGTAAATATAGCTGTGCCTCTCAATACATATACCTGATTGACTTCAATTGGGTTTGATTTATCCGCAGAATTTTCAGTTTTGAGAAGTGTGCTGTACAGTGTGTAGATATCTCTATATTCTATATAAAATATTTAAAGAGAGAAGAAAACATAAAATAAGGGTTACATGCAGTTACAGTATGCACATTTTAAAGTTAGAGTATTAGTTTTAACTAGGCACATACAGATGCTGGTTAGTAAAGGGGGTTCCTTTGTTATGCATACCATATGATAGGTTTCTAATGCGCTAAGCTGAAAAAAAGCACAAATTACCCTTTTCTACTTTCTATTTTAAAATATATATCTGCAGTTGTTTGCTCACATGTAAAATGGGTAAAAGTCAATAAAGGCACATTTATTCATTAATTCCTATTAGTACGGTAACTAACTATTAAGTAGATGAAAATAGTCTACTGTTTTGATTCTCATACTGAGTAAGCGGGATTCTCACTGAGTAGTAGAGGGGTAAAGATGGCGACTTCCAGGGGAAAACTTAAAATGTAATGTTGCTGCACAGGTTACTTTCTTTTTAGACAATTTCTATCGTCTTTTATCAGATTATTGTTTTACTTCAAGGAAATTTTGTTTATACAGTAAAATGAAATGCATTAGCTTCTCACTGAATCAACTGCTTATACAGAAGTTTCTTGCAAATAATTTTTTTTCATTCCATTATAAAATGATACCAGAAATAATAATTAAATTTTTTCAAAAAAAGGCACAATAACAAGAGACTTTTAACATATTTTAAAACACGAGGGCAATGCCAAAAGTAGCTGGAAGAATTTCTTCCAATCAAAATATTGTTTGCTTTTTCAGAGGGACGATCACTCGATCCACCAACAGATGGCAGCAGAAAGGTCAGATTAGAGTCCCCCGGGCAACCATAAAATCATTACTCGCATCTGAAATTAAACAGACCTGCAAGCAACCCCACATCCGCTACGTGATCCAACCTTCACCTGCACCAACCCATACCCCCAATTTGACAGAACTGCAGCACACACCTGCTATCTGTCATGACCTGCACCTGCAGCTTTTGAACCTGACCCTCAACCTGACCCTATTCAAACTCAGTGTGGTTTACCAAAACCCGACCTGCAAATGTTGTAAACCGTGGGTACCCGACCAAATGCAGGACTCTAGGTCAAACCTCATCCTCCATTAACTTAGGCCATAGGTGCCCAACCCATTTGATCTTAAAAGTCTCGTGTGTGGCCCCTAACTACCTCTGAGGGCCACCCAATATATTTATAGGACTACATCGGTTATAACTAAAATGTGCAGCAGACGAATCACTAATTACAAACTGACTGCAATTAAAGTATAACTGTATGGCCTCAATGCATTTTTTTAAAAATTGCTTTAAAAAGAGTAAAGGTATGCAGCCCTCCCCATACATTTTCCCCTGATTTCGAGCCTCTCTCTGCCTTCAATTAGCGTTCAATTAGCCATGCTGTGAAGGGGGTGTAATGATTCTGTCTGCCACTAACTATCACTCAAAGGTAGCATGCGAGAAAACACTCCTCCACCCATCCTTGATCAGCTTGATTATGTATGCTGTATGCTAGCAACAGGACATTTCAAGTTTGTTTAACTGGCAGAGGAGGAGGAGAGAGGTTGTAACAGACATTCTCACTAACCAATGGCAAGTGTTATGTTAATCATGGCCCTGGGCTGTCTAGGAGACGGGCTTTTAGCACTCATCTTTGCTGTGTGATATCTGAGAGGGCAGCACGGCTGTAAACGTGAGTGATTTCAGCTGCTGGAAGTGTGGACATGCAATGGGGGTGTTGTTTTTTTTTCATATTGTTGTCCTTTAACTGTATTTATTGTGACTCACAATAAATGTTCTTAATTTCAATTAGATTACAATCAGTGCAGACCTAAATATGACATTACTACTGGTGGGTTGGCTGTAACACTGGTTGATTTGTGAACTGGAGGGCTGACTGTAACAATGAGCATTAATGAGTGATGGGGGTGAAAGGTGTCCCAGGGGTGTGTCCCAGATATCAATAAATGAATTCAGCCTCTTAGTGTAAAAATCATTTAAGAGAACATTTCAGGATACTGCCAAACTATGATGTCACGGTTGTCTTCTAGTGTTGCCTCTTCCTGGTGGCCCTGGACCCAAAAATCCTTCTGCACATGCTAACTAGGTAGCTTGTGTATGTTTTCCACTCCCCTTATGCTAAGCTGCATACCTTATGCATACCATAACAGTTGACCTCAGATTCCCAAAAGTAACAAATCGAAATAGACACATATACATAAAATGTGTAAAATATAGCAACAATGTAAAAAAAAAATTACAGTGAAAAGTAACCAATAGCAGGTAAACCTACTTGCTCCAATGGTTGGGCCGGGTGGAAATGACCCCAGCTCTCATCACTTCATGCAGCAGGAAACCACAGCTAAGCTACAGCTAGTAGACATCAATGGATACAGGTAAAACTTAAAAGCTATGTAATTAATTAAAGTGACCTCTGTTTTTACAGGAGTCTCTGGCGTGTTTCCAATTTGCACGGCTCCTATTTGTCTGTTTGGAGCAACCTCAGAGTCCCCACTTGCACGTGTCTCCAATCCATTGCACCTCTCTCTGGGCCATATTTAAGAACGTGCATCAATTTAGCGATTCAGGGAAGATTCAGGGTACAGCGATGGGGTCCAATGTGGCCCCATCTTTCGCCAATCTGTATATGAAGTACTTTGTGGAGGTGGTTCTCCCTAAATTGGGGACCAAGGCATTGGTTTATAAGAGATTTATTTATGATTTGATCATCATTTGGGATGGTGAGGAGTATAAAATACTCCAACACCTCAATGAAATCAATGCCATGGAACCCATAAAACTCACTGTGACCTGCAATGATCAAGCTATAAATTTCTTGGATTTAAGAATTTTTAAGGATGTTGATAAGCGGCGGAAGACCTTATACAGGAAAGTGACGGATATAAATATCATCCTGCATGGCACTAGTTATCATCCCCCTGCTTTATTAAGGGCCATTCCGTATACGTAATATTTAAGGGTTATTCGTAATAATTCAAATGTTGAGTTAATGGAAGGACAACTTAAGGATATGACCAATAGGTTCCTACAGAGGGGCTATAATATTAAGATTTTGAAGGAACAATTGGTGAGAGCACTCACCGGTCCTACAGAGTCAAACATGGGAACTGATTGTGGTGAATATCTTACCTTTCCAATGGACTATGCCAGCTTCAGTAATGAACTTAAGGAAATAATAGTGCAAAATTGGGATTTGGTAAAGACTGATGATACATTGCCATTTAGGGATACAAATATTCATTGTGCCTATAAAAGAGGGCGCAATCTTAAAAATGTACTCGTCAAGACAGATATTTGGAGTGAATTATGAGTGAATGATTACCCTTTTGGCAAACCTAAGCAGGGGTGCTTTCGCTGTCCTAATTGTACTATGTGCAACTCCATGATGACGGGAAAGAATTTCCCACATCCCCACACTGGAAAATGGATAAAGATAAGACACAGGTTGTCCTGTACAAATACTCACTTGATTTATCTTCTGACCTTTCCGTGTAGTATGTACTACATAGGTAAGACCATCACTACGTTCTGTGAAAGGATGGCCAACCATAGAAGCTCTATGAAGAGTGCCTGTTGCAGTGAGACTAAGGAGAATAAATTTGGGGACTTATCTGTCGCACGTCATTTTAAGAAGGAGGGACATTCCCCTTTGTCCCTGCGCTCTATGATATTTGATCCACCACCCGTGAGAGAGAAAAAACTATTACAGTTAGAGTCCACATGAATTCTTAAATTACAAACTCTTGCCCCTAAAGGACTCAATGAAATGGTTACCATGAACTGTTTTTTAGAAAGTTTGGTGCAGTGATTCACTGCAGTGTTCCCCCTTTACCTATGTATTTTATGTAACAGTAGAGTAATTACTGAGTCCGTTCAATAATTTTAGGTTTTTAATCTTTATGTATTTTGTTAATATGTATATGTATTATTATGTATTGTTAATAGATCTAAGTGTATTTGATCTCAAGACTTTTCTCTCAATTACCTTTCATTTAAAAAACATTATCAAGGTGCCTGATCCACCACGCCTCCCGTTGCTGTAATTGTATTGATCTATTACCACCCCTCTTGTGGAGTGGTATATGGTCAATGCCCATAAATTAAAAGTCTTCCAGGTTGTGTTTACATTCTAAAAAATGTTTGGCTACAGGTTTGTTAGTGTGGCCATCATGGTACGCAGTTTTGATAGCCGGCCTATGGCCATCTATTCTTAGTCTTATCCGGCTATTTATGGGTGAGACCTTTCCTGGAACTGTATATTGTTTTCTCCCCTATTGACTTTTACCATTTGTTACAGCCAGGTTGCCCGTCCATCATCCTCCTTTTCATTCACCGATACTCATTATCTGGCTCCCGATGGACTTGATGTTGCCTTTTGTGGGTGTTTTTAGACATACTTTTGTTTTTGTGTGCTTATTTAATATTGTATGGGGATAATAAATTTTGATATATATTTTTTACATGTTGTGTTTAGCAGTCTAGTGTCTACCTCCTGACCGTTACCTGTATATGAGGTGCGTGTTGGCCCTCCATTATCTCTATTTTGATGGTGATTTACATGCAGTCGGAGTGCTCTTGGGCTTTGTGCCCTTGTAGTACCTAGCTTATTCCCTTTTCTTTTTCGTTGGTTTAGTTTCACTTTTTTACTCTTATTCTGATCTTTTTGGGATTTTTATCTTTATTATTTATTTTTTTCTTTCTTTTTTCATTGTCTGTTCTGTTTCCCCCTTCTTTTCTCTTTTGTTTCCTCCCTTGGCCTCTTTATCCTATTTCCCAAATTTGTTTTGCCCACATATCTAAGTTTACTATATATACCACATGTGTCATTCTGTATGTAATATTGTTCCTAATGTTTATAGGTTTATTAGTATGTGGATGTAAAAACGTGTTACCAGTCAACATATACCTGCATGTTTTGCTCTTAGTACATTTATAACTTCCTCTTGAGTTGGTTAACAGCCATGATTCTTTCACATTCAAATATACAAATTTTACAAATCAGATTTCTCCCTCTTCTGAATCCCATTTTTGGTGTGTCAGGTAATATTTCACAAAAAATTCGGTCCATTTTTAGAATTTTCCAATTATCCATGATACTTTTTTAACATATCATCCTGCTGTCGTGAACTTGAAACTTTTCACCACTTGATTATAGTCCTTCTTGGCTTGTGTTCCTTTATCATATTGTTACATTTTGCTTTTGCCTTGGCCAATGATTCTTTCAATATGTTATGGGGATACCCCATTTGTTTAAAATCTGTCCCACATTTCTTCAATTTGTAATTCTTGATTATCCCGATTTTATTATTATATTATTTCTCATAACTCTAAGGAATGGAGAAATCAGTAAATAATCTCTCAATTGGGGAGGGTGGTGACTTTTATAATGCAACAGCATGTTGCGGTCAGTCTCTTTATGGAATAGGGAGTAAGTCAACCTGTTACCTTCTCTTTTTATCAACAAGTCCAAAAATTAAATTTTGTTGGTATTCACGATTTTAGTGAAACGTATTGTTGTATACAGTTCATTGAGTGACAACATTGCCATAGGCTGGCGCCATGGAATCACCCATGGTAATCCCTGCTTTAAGTAAGTAGTATGCATTAAGTAGTATGTATTTTCAAATCTGAAAAAATTCAGCTTGAGTGCGGTTTCTAGCATTTCCAATACGAAATCTTTGAAAGCAGTTCTCTGGATTTAATATGGCCTTTACCGCTGTGTGAAATTAGTATATAGGCTTGTGACATCCATTGTCACAAGCCAGCAATCTTTGTTATTTGGTAATTCAAAATCCTTAATGATAGAAATGGGGTGCCCAGTGTCATGTAAATCTGTTGGCAGGTTTTGGACCACTGGTTGTAGTATATTGTCTACAAATGTTCCTATTGGTTCTAATAATCCTCATTGAAATAATAGGTCATCCAGGAGGTGTTTCCAGATTTTTATGTACTTCCAGTAGTGTATAAATTATCCGACACTTAGGGTACTCCTGATAAAGATACTCATAGCAAAAGCAAACAAGCACAATAACTCTCAATGCCACTGGTTATAGAGTAAAAGGTTACAAAAACCTACTTCGTAGGATATAGGTGGATATACCCCCAGCCCTAGTTGCTTTAGATCAGTAAACGATTCCTGAAGTAGTAGAAAAACTTTCTAGGATCAGCATAAATCAGCTTACCCCGTATTCCAAGGTGGCCCAGGTGCATCCACGCCCAGGGCCCTTCGCTCAGCCAAAACTGCACAATGCTTCCAAAAATATAAATGAGGCTGTGATACCCAGCTAGCACACAGGAGACTCTCTTAAAAGATAAGTAATTTATTTAGAGCTTACATATATATACACAAACCATGAAGCGCCAATGCCTGACGCGAAAAATACTCAGAGGCATGGCACTGTATCACATAACTACCCTTTTAAAGAGGAAAAGTCCCACCCACTTTCTTAACAAGTTGCCAAAAATGTGTCAACCAATTAAGCAATCAATAATGTAACAAAAAGAAAAGGCAGGATACATAACAAAAAACAGAAACAGAGAAAATATATAATAAAAAATGAAACAAAACAGCATATCAAGAGTAATTGAATACACAGGTAAATATATCTACAGTATAAAGTAAGTTAAGTAAAAGGAAAAGTAGAAACACAATCCAAAAACAAGGCTGACGCCGCTGAAATTAGTAAATATTAATATTAAAGGTTTACAAAACATGACACATCTCATGCACGATTTAAACCAGACGGGATCTGTGTCTCAAGGCGAAAGATCCATTCGGTTTCACTCCTCAGAAGACAAGCTAGTCTATTTCCTCCTCTATATGGTGTGAACACTTTCTGAATGCCTTGAAAAGTGACCAGATTTATATTACATTTCATAAAATGCCTAGCCACTGAACTGTTAATGTCCTTCTGTTTAATTGCTCTAATATGTTCACATGTTTGACCAGATCAGTAGCACTTCCGCTAAATGTAGTTGTAAATTAGCCTAATTGGAGGCTTCCACAATTCTTGTATTGTATATATATATATTTAAAGAAAATATAATCAATGCACATTCCTGCTTGAGTGTCAAACAGTAATGCCTGTGAGTTCCGTGCACTCTACCGCTTGAGCCTCAAACAGTAATACATGTGAGTTCCGTGCACTCTCCTGCTTGAGCCTCAAACAGTAATGCCTGTGAGTTCCATGCACTCTCCTGCTTGAGCTCAAACAGTAATGCCTGTGAGTTCCGTGCACTCTCCTGCTTGAGCCTCAAACAGTAATGCCTGTGAGTTCCGTGCCATCTTCTGCTTGAGCCTCAAACAGTAATGCCTGTGAGTTCCGTGCACTCTCCTGCTTAAGCCTCAAACAGTAATGCCTGTGAGTTCTGTACACGTGCATGTGCACAGAACTCACAGGCATTATCGATTGAGGCTCAAGCAGGAGAAAGCAGAGGAAATCTCAGAGGGGCAGAGCTTAACATTCAGCAAACCAGTAACAAGATGTCTGTAACTTTCAAGGCACAAAACTAGGCTCTGGAGGGGCATAGGGAAAAAAATATGGCAACAGTATTTTTAAAGCTGCAGCTTCCAAATAAACATAACTTGATTTTATAGTGCACTTATCCTTTAATTAACAGTAAGCTTCTTGTATTTCCCATTGTACGTCTTGTCAGAATGTTCTACTTTTGCTTATGACACAGAATCTGATGGTCGATGCATCATTGTTTGTCAGATAGCAAATACACTTCTAATTCTATTTTCACATCTAGATTAATTTCACACAAGTATAGAACGTGTCATACATTGTCAAGAAAAAACACCAAAGGAAATATTTTATGTGCAAGAAATACTACAGAAGAATGTTTTCAAATGCACCTGACAGATGAAGCGTCATTGATAATGTTCCTTTTTGTATTGTTGCACCAAATAAATGCATACTGTACATTCATGGACTGTTTGATCTTTCCATTTTTGGCAGGGTTTTAATGTAGTCAATAACAATATACCTTCAACAGTAAGGTGGTTAAAGTCCCTACTTAAAAAAAATGTTGTATTTAAAATATGAAGGCAACTGGAAACTCAGGGAATTGTGACCATGAAATATTGTCATTTAACATATGTTAAAAGGAAAAGTGCAATGGATTAACAAAGAATTTTAATTTCAGGAAAGCAAATTTTAAAAACTGTATGTAATTCATACTGGCTGTAAACTAAACTACAGGGTAACAAGCAGCTTTCAAAGTCTTGTCAGGAACGCCCATATTGGTGTGGAGACATCTGTATAGAGAAAGTGAATACTGCATAGGGACAGTGAATAATGGGGTCAGAGGCATGGCTCTTTGATAACTACATGGGCTGAGGGCTATATTGGCAACAACATAGAATCCTTCTTAGTTATAGAATCTGTTACTTACATGCAACTTATCAGAAAAAAGCTGGGGAGAAAAGCTTTCAAGTTCCCTGTTCAGTTCTCCTTTAAAGGGCAAGTCCAGCCAAAAAATAACTTATCTTTAAAATGTTCATTATCCCCCCAAACCCCACTTTCGCATGGGTGACAGATTTCAAAGATGCCCCAGAACTTACTTACCTGACCCGGTCCCTCACCATCTAGGCACCACCCCCTGCTCCTATTTCGAGCTCATTTCAAGCAAAAACAGGTGCAGGGGACTTCTGCTCTGACAACCTCTTCACTTCCTGGTCACGGCTGTCAGGTGATTGGGCGTGATGTCACAACAGGCCTTAACTGACAGCCCTAACCAGGAAGTGGAGCAGCTGTCAGCAGCAGCCGCAGAATAGAAGCAGTGAGGGACCGGGTCAGATACGCAAGTTTTGGGGGATGTTTGAAATCTGTCACCCATGTGAAAGTGGTGTTTGGGGGGGTAATAAACATTTTAAAGATAAGTTATTTGTTTGCTGGACATTCCCTTTAAGTCACAGGGAAAATAATGGACCTATAAGAACTATAAAAACTATAACAAGAATTGTAAGAAAGCAATTAAATAAGCTTCAGTTAATAATGAAGTTAGGATAGCTAAACAAAGCAATACTAATGCTAAACAATTTAATTATATTAATAGTAAGAAGTAAGAAGATGAGGACTGAAAATGTGGGTCCATTAAATAATTGTGTGCTATCTCAGCACCTAAGTTTAAAGTTGTTGGGTTTTTTTTGTCCCGAAATCCGGAGGATCCGTCTGATCTTTTGGATTTCAGAACCGAGGGGTTCCATGTCGGACACAATCTTTTACCTATTTCAATATAAGGGATAGTATTCACTGTATGTATTCTGTTCAAAAACATCGCCTTTTTTCTTTATAATATTTTAGCTATACAAGTTCAAAATAAAAATAAACACTATTTAATTTTAAACCTAGCAATACATTAAAAGCAAAAAAAAAACCAAAAAAACCATGCAACTTTCTATTAAGGCTGTATTTACACTACTAATAGTGTTATATGTGCTATTACATTATCCTTTGCAGCATTACACTGATAACTGTTAGTGTTATGTGTATGGTAGAATATTTTAGCCCTTGAGATCTATTAACCTGTCAGGTTTTACATATAGCACGTAACCTTAAATTCTAACATACTTTATGACTAGAGTTTAAGTTAATTGGCTAGATAAAAATTAACTGAAGTATTCCTGAAACTGATATATTAGGAGACCATTGGGACTGAATTTTCCCACAGTAGCTTGACATATATTAAACTTTACAACTTTTTTTTGACCACACACAAGTGTAAAATAATTCAAAGGAATATTCATTATTATGAGAACATTTATGACTCCCACATAATATCCAACCACAGAAAAAATACCAGCGGAATAATCCACAAGATTTTTTTTTGTTAGTTTATTGCAGGCGTGGTAATTGATGAAACCTTACAGAAAATACAGATGGTTCATTCTACAAAAAAAATGAAAAAAATAATGTAATATATGATATGATTTAAGTATATGTGAAATTCATTTTTCAAAAAAAAATCCAGATGAGTGAACCATGTTACATTTCAGCTGTCACCCAAGTGATGTGTGCAGTTGTGCTGAAAACTGGAAGGGGGTAGTACCGTACATGGTGGGAAACTGCCTCTCACACTGGTTGTTCAGTGTGCAAATCCTGCTTGCTCTCACAGATAGGCAGGCAAGCAAGACAAGTGCTGGATTGAAAGAATGCAGCAACACACATACCTGCTGCTTACATGTATTTCTGAGATAAATGTTTATTTTTAAAGGTAAGATGAAAATGGTATTATTTAACTTGTTTGGAGACTGCATTTGCCCAGTTTTCTTTTCTTTTTTATGCTTTTATGAGAGAGCTTGTTTAAATATAAGTATTTTTAATCTATATAAAAGGAAACACATAAGTTATAACAGACTTCTAGCTGGTACAGATGCCATAGGCATGCATGTGAGGTAATTTTTCATGACAGGTAGCATTACAGATATATACTGTAGATGCCTTGTTAAACTGTTACAAACAAAAATCTGTAAGCTGTGTCATTACATATAACATGGTCATATTTAAATGCAATGTCTATGTAACAGGCTCAGGATGCGGGCATGCAGGCAGTTATTCTGTATTAGAAAAGAATAAGGACATAGGGCCAAGTTTACTTGTTAACTGCTTCTTTTCGACTGTTTATTACTTAAACACCATTTTATTTGGTCATTACTTGTCCTTTAATCATTCTACACAATATATGTTGTCACTTGCTCTTAACATTTAAATGCTATTACATTACTTTACATTGCAAAAGAACATCTGATCTATCACAAGTCTCACAATAATTACTATATAGTATACACTATAACTACATACATCCTTTACTGCAGTATTCAGTATAGGAACTAGGCTTTAAAATCCTGAATAAAATACAGTCATCTCAGTAATGCCTATTGATAAATCTTGGATTAGTTCACAAAATATATTGAAGCAGATGATTAAATATAGCCAGACAAACTATTAAACAGGTGAATGTTGTCCTATTCAGTAACAATGACACTTTTATAGGGATAAAGTTATAGTTCGACCTAACAATATGGTGTCTGCCATGCTTATCACCATGCTTTTAGCTTGCTGTCATTTAGTATACTTTATCATAGTATTTGGATGGCTCTAGCTGCCTCTAAACTGCATTTATTCTCCTGACAAATTAAAATTATTAAAATATGTTTGGATTAGAAAAGAATAAGGACAAAGAGCCAAGTTTACTTGCTAGCTGTACCCCTGTGTCTCAAATGCAGACCTGTTCTGTTCTAGCATGCCACCTACAGGTTGGAGTGGATATAGTCTGCTATTCATTATTCTCCCATTCTATACCTTTTTTATCCATGTAAACGTGACAACGTATTTACTGGGGTCACATCTATTATGCACAAGTAAGAGCTAGGATTTTCACTGCAATTGGAAACTTGGAGAGTCCTAAAAACACAAAGTACGAATTGTGAATACTTTAATTTAGTGCTACATTCTACAGTAGGCCTTACAAAGAGTAAGACTTGTTTATATCTTGTTTCTTGTAATTCAATTGTTTATTTTTCTTATGTCCAAAAATATGAAAAATATGTGATCTTAAATTAATTAATAATTCAATTAAATTATTTTAAGATCACATAGATTCTATCTATCTATGTGATCTATGGGATCTTAAATTAATTAACTTGAATTTTTTGTTTCCACTTTCTGTGGTTTGAGTATTTAACTGGCTACATTGTGGTCAACTAACTGTTTGTCTGACCACTGTTCCATCAGCTTGATAAAGGGGTTATCCCCGCATTTCTTTGGAACCTGTGAATACTTGTACATTATTGAGAAAAAAATCGACATTTACATCTCTTATTAAGTGCTGCTGTATCTTTGAACTTTTTTGTATATATGTACTATACAGCTGTGCACTATCGTACTGTGTGAAATCAGTAGACGAATAGAGTCACACTCGCACTCAGTCCGTGTTCTTGGGTCAACGGGTGCTTCTAAGGATTAGAGATTTCCGAACTTCGAAAAAATCCGGTCCGCTCGAGGATCCGTGAATTTTTGAAAAAATTCGAAAATTCGAGAATCTGCGAGTGGACCCATTAAAACGCTTTAAAAAATCCTCGAAAATACAAGAAATCCTTGTAATTTCGAAAATTTTCGAAAATACATATTTTCCCGCATTTTCGAAAATACGTGAAATCCTCGTCATTTCGAAAATTTTCAAAAATACATTTTTAAAATGCATTTTCGAAAATACGTGAAAAACGCGGTTCGTAAAAGTTCGGAAGGCGGAAAACCGGAAAATCCGCGATATTCGCCGTTCGCGAACGTGGTAAATCCACCGCGGATTCGGGTTCGGATCCGCGAACTAGGCCATCACTACTAGCCACAAAAAAGGAATAGTCCTAAGCACACCGCCCTAATCAATTTACAAATTTATTTAACATTTCGGAACTACATCAGAATATATGATGAAGGGACTCAATGTAGTTCCGAAACGTTAAATAAATTTGTAGATTGATTAGTGAGGTGTGCTCTGGACTATTCCTTTTTTGTAGATAGATATAGAAATATATAGATATTTATTGAAAGGTGTTGTTTCAGTCTTATTTCCCCAATTATTTGTTTCAGGAGACAATAAACAGAAAATGAAAAAAAAACATCTATATTACAATATAAAAGACAGAACAGGGAAAAAAACAAGAGATAATGCAGATCACCTGTTTCTTTACAGAAAATATACTCTGTAGAGTTAAGAAAATATAATACTGAAAACAGATAGGTTTCAATTAGTATAGACATGGTAATAAGAGATCAATGAGAGCCATAAATTAACAGTATATTAGGTTTATCGACTGGGGGGTCCCTAGGAGATAGTTTTACTTCTATATAAGAGTTTTTCTGAACTGCATTTCTTTTAATCAATTAACCACTTTCAATCAAATATATATCACATGAAACCTTAATGACTTATCTCATTTCACTTGTCAGTAGAAAGCAGCAGAAGATTTTGTTATATTACTTTGTTTACATGTTCACTGTCACAAGATATGGCATTCCTATAATTACCATAATGACTTCTCTATTTCTATATCCTTTTACAAGCTTTCCTTTTTTTCTGTTACCAATAAATTTTTACCTATTGCTAAATGTACTTAAATGCCTAGGGAATGGTGGGCACATAGACATAGATGTTTTGCAATGCAACTCACCAATTCTAATATAATCCCATGTTTATATCAGAATTCAAAACTACCCTGTAATTTCATATAAAAATATGGTTGAACTGGATGCACTACCAATAAACAAAAAGGATATGTATTATCTGTAAATCAAATGGTGCTAAAGATCAAAAGATATACAGGGAGATTCAATACAAGTTTTTATCGTTAAAAGTGGTGCTAATTTTGCCGCAACCAATCAGATGCTAGTTTTCAAATATTAAAGGGTATGTCCATCCCCAAAACTATAATCCCCCCTACTACTGGCCCCACTCTGTGGTGTAGTAATATCCTTACCTTACATCCCAGCTCCAAATGGTTCTGGCCACCAGGAGTACTGCAGAGTCCATATAGGACTCTGCCTCCTGTCTCTCCTCTGGGAGAATTTTGCCATGTGCAGAAGAGCCCTCCCCCCTCACTCTCCCGTTTTGGTCTCCCTCCCCCTAGCGTAAAACCCCTTATGCCATATGATAGTTCTTGCTCCCCCAGCCCCAACCGCATTAGTATTATTGCAAGAAAGTCCCCTGATCATTACTTACCTTCCCTCTCTCCTTCACCGTTCTGCACTACCGGCAGCCGTGTCCATGATTGACTGCCTCTCAGCCAATCACAGATGCGGCTGCAGGTCCGGCCCCCTGCTTGTAGTTCTATGTGAGCAGAGGGCCAGGACAGTGCGGCGAAGGAAAGAGGGAAGGTAAGTAACTTGCAATAATACTAATGCGATTGGGGCTGGGGGAGCAAGAACTATCATATGTGAAAAGCTTTTTTAAAGAGTGGACATGCCCTTTAAATAAGATCTGGTTGGGGCAAAATTACCACCATTTTTAACGATATGAACTTTTATTGAATCTCCCTGATAGAGTCTACAATCGGGAAGGATCGGGAAGGATAGCATTCCCTAGTATCCTTAAGAACTCGCACGCTTGTCAGCCATATTAATGATAATCAAATTTTTTGATACAGAAATTCACAACCACATAATCCCAAACACCCAATATACCATGCCCCCACCCCTACCTCATACAATAATAAACATATACAAATATATAAAACTGGGAATCCCCAGTAAATGAATATAAAAAGGTCTCGATATAAGGCTGTAGGACTATTGCAAACTGTGTAAAGTGACTGTAGTGCCAAAGTTCTGAAGTCTCCAATGCTAGAGATACAATGATTCAAACAGTTTGTTGATTGCACTAAGCAGTATCCATCTGTAAAGTGACTACATGCAAAGTATCTCAGTCAACTCATATTGCAACACGGCAGCAGGGAAACATAAATAAAACAGTCTTACCCAGGACTAGTAATGGAACTGTGCTTGGATCAGCATACCCCCGGCTCTGGTAAGCAGATATGACATACCGCTCAGATGGATTACTCACGTAACTTCAACATTGGTAACACTTTAAAGGGTATTTTTACTCTAAAAATTGTAATTTTCAAAAAATTATACAAGATCCCATTGATCCAAAACTTTTGGCAAATTTTAAATCTGAGTTGTAGATTCTGAGAAATAATCATTTGAAAACACAGCATTTACAGGGAAGGACCTGTCACTCCAGAAGCAGAAATTATAACATGTGACTCATGCCTGACCTCTTTGTCTGCCTGCCAGCACATTTTCTGCAACATTTAAGAGAATCAGCAGAGAAAAGCAAAAAGGGGGGAGGGAAGGGTAGATGTGTAAGCAGAGCAGTGTTCATGGTGAGGCTGTGCAGACACTACAAGAAGGCAGCGAGTAAAGGAGGGTGGGGGAAATTAGGAATAAATTAATCAAAAACAAACCCCTTTTTTTAAAAAAAACGAAGAAAGAACAAGCTCCAGGCAGAGTTAAAAGGTGTAAAGATGTAAATGTAAGAAAGTCATTGAATGGTTTAAATTGTGATATAGTTTGCTTTACTGTGGCCCAAGACACTAATGGTAAATGGTTTCAGTGCTGGTCCAGTCCAGTTTAGATCAATTAATTCCCTGTGGCTGGAGCTCACTAATTAAAAGGCCAGGTGTAGCCTGTTTTGGGAGGAGAGTTTTGATCAGGCAAGGAGCCTGTGGGTCTGCAAGCAGGCAGACCAGTACCTCTGAGTGTCAGAGTTGTAAACCCCAGTAGGAGACTGGGTCCAACCAGCTAATTCTCCAAGGAGAGTTTGATCAGGCAAGGAGCCTGTGGGTCTGCAAGCAGGCAGACCAGTACCTCTGAGTGTCAGAGTTGTAAACCCCCAGTAGGAGACTGGGTACAACCAGCTAATTCTCCAGGGAGAGACAAAGAGCTGTGTGAGTACTGGACTGTGAGTGTTCAAACAGTCAGGGACACTTATTGTGTATTAGTTAGGCCAGTGTGGCATAGGATTTATTATTTTATTGTGTGAGCTAATACCCTGAATAAACCTGACTGAGGTCAGTTTGAAAATCAATCCAAAGACTGTTGCCTGTTTGTGTGTTAAATTGTGTCCAAAGGCTGTCTTTCCTGGGAGACAACAGTCCTTGCTACCTGAAATGTTACAAAGGTAAAAAAAAAAAGGGGGACAGGGAAACACAGTTTTATTCATAGACCTTAAGGTACAGTATACTACCAACTATATAACCTTCAAATACATTAATCTAAAATTGGCTGGCCAGACACTATTAACATTAACACAATAAGTTAATACTTAATATAATTTAGAATTACTATTATAAAAACAACAATTTATTTCCTTATATGAAACTTATGCCCAAGTCCAGATTAGGTGACTTATTGGAATTATAACAATGTCTCTCAGATGACTAATAGCAATAAAAATCTTAAAATTGTAACATTGTCTGTCAGATAATTAGTAACAGGTAAAGGCGTAGTATAGTATAGTATTTGAGGTTTAATTAAGACATACGTCCATCCAGTTCAACCCATCTAGCAATATCCTCATTTCCTGCCTAACTGTTGATCCAGAGGAAGGCAAAAAAAAACCACCAAATTTATGAAGGGGGGAAAAATTCCTTCCTGACTCCAAGTGGCAATCGGAAATTTCCCTGGATCAACTCTACTTTACGTATCAATTCCAGTAACTTGCAACATTCCTTGTTTGCAGAAACTAATCCAGCTTTTTTTTTTTAAATGACCAATGAACCTGCCATCACAACGTCCACTGGAAGACAGTTCCATAGCTTTACCGTTCTCACAGTGAAAAACCCTTTCTGAGCTTGAAGCCTAAACTTTTTTTCTTCAAGTCTTAAGGGATGTCCTCGTGTCCTTTGACATGTTCTATTGGTGAACCATGCCCCAGATAGTTTATTGTATGGCCCGTTAATGTATTTATACACAGTAATCATATCCCCACGCAAGCGCCTTTTCTCCAGCGTACATAATTGTAACTTTTCCATATTCAAGCTCCCCAAATCCCCTTATTAATTTAGTTGCCCTTCTCTAAACCCTTTCCATTTCAAAGATGTCCTTTTTGTACACAGGATTCCAAAATTGCACTGCATATTCCAAATGAGGCCTTACCAATGCTTTGTAAAGAGGGAGAATTACATTTTCCTCCCTTGAATCCATACCTCTCTTTATACAAGACAATACCATGCTGGCTCTGGCTGTTGCCGCCTGGCACTGCTTGCTACCTTTAAGTTTGTTATCCACCAAAATTCCAAGATCCCTTTCCAACAGGGATTCACTTAACACAGAGCCATTTATAGTATAAGTAGCACAAAGATTTTTAAGTCCAAAATGCATCACCTTACATTTATCAACATTGAATTTCATCTGCCACTTAGCAGCCCAATGTGACAATCTATCTAGATCCCCTTGCAATGATTGCACATCCTCTGAAGTTTTTAATGGTCGACAAAGTTTTGTGTCGTCAGCAAACACAGAAACCTTGCTGACAATAACCACTTCCAAATCATTAATAAATAGATTAAATAGAAGCGGCCCCAGCACAGAACCCTGTGGCACCCCACTTAGCACTGTCCATAATGTCCATAATGATGAAGCCCCATTAACAACTACTCTCTGCATCCTATTCATTAACCAATTTTCTATCCATGTACAAATGTGACTCCCCAGACCAACAGACCTTAGCTTATACATTAGTCGCCTATGGGGGACTGTATCAAAAGCCTTTGCAAAATCCAAGTAAACTATATCTACTGCTATTCCAGAGTCTAAATTTCTACTTACTTCCTCATAAAAGCCAAGCAAGTTAGTTTGACAAGATCTATTCCTCCTAAATCCATGCTGGTTACTACTTATAATGTCAGTCCTTGAAACATACTCTAGAACATGTTCCCTTATTAAACTTTCCAGGATCTTCCCCACCACCGAAGTTAAACTTACAGGCCTGTAATTACCCGGCTGTGAACGACTATCCTTTTTGAATATTGGAATAACATCAGCCTTTTTCCAATCCAGAGGCACACCACCGGACATGAGGGAATCAGCAAAAATAAGAAACAATGGCCTAGATAAAACTGAACTCAGCTCCTTAAGTACCCGAGGATGTATTTTATCCGGTCCAGGAGATTTATTAATTTTAACCTTATTTAGTTCTTTCTGTACCATATCCTTGGTTAGCCAAAGTGCACTTGAATCTTTTATACCATTATTGCTACTATACTCTATGATATCTGTACTTGGATCTTCTATAGTGTATATAGAGGGAAAAAAATTATTCAAGACATTTGCTTTATCGCCATCCTCCGTAACTAACTTATCCCCATTAATTAATGGTGCCCCATTCTCAGTCCTCATCTTCTTACTATTAATATACTTAAAAAAAATGTTAGGCTTAGTGATGCTTTGTTCAGCTATCCTAACTTCATTATTAATTTTAGCTAGTTTGATTGCTTTCTTACACTCCTTGTTACAGTTTTTATAATCCCTAAAGGCCCTTTCCGTTCCTTCGGCCTTAAAGGTTTTAAATGCCTTTTTCTTCCTTTCCATTTGCCTCTTTACATCAGAATTCAGCCACGTGGGCGCAGATTTATTTTTTTTACATTTATTTCCTAAGGGTATAAATTTAGATGTGAACTCGCTTAAAATCCCCTTAAACACAGTCCACTTCTGTTCAGTACATTTACCTGATAATACGTTATCCCAGTTGACATTCTGAAGAGCTGCTTTTAACCTGGGAAAATTTGCTTTCCTGAAATTAAATGTCTTTGTTAACCCAGCGCACTTTTCCTTTCGATAACAAAGTCCAAATGCCACTATTTCATGGTACCTTTATATCTATAATGCGCTCCACAATGTTAGATATTACCAGATCCAACAGAGCTCATTTTCTAGTAGGAACCTCAACCACCTGTGAGAGAAAATTATGCTGCAGCAAATTCAGGAACTCATCGCCTTTTTCTGTGATGGCAGTTCCACCACACCAATCAATGTCAGGGTAATTGAAGTCCCCCATAATGAGCACACTCCCCAAACTTGCAGCCCTTGCCAACTGCATATGAAGTTGACTCACCTCCTCTCTGCTAGGATTTGGCGGCTTATAGCAGACACCAACAATTACATTACCCCCTTTCCTGTTGCCTAATTTCACCCATATTGCCTACACTTTATCATCCATATCACCAGTTATCTCTTCTTTTAAATTTGGCTTCAATTCTTTTTTAACATAAACACATACTCCTCCCCCTTTCCTTTTTTTTCTGTCCTGCCTAAACAAGGCATATCCTTCTATATTTACAGCCCAGTCGTGAGAACTGTTCAACCACGTTTCTGCTATACCTATTACATCATACTTTTCATTCAATGCCATCATTTCCAATTCACCCATTTTGTCAGCCAGGCTTCTCGCATTTGCAAACATACATTTTAGATTATGATCCTGTAATTTATTAGTACACTTTAATACACATGCCTCCCTATCCCCTATGCTAGCCCCACCCCCCTTAACGCCCACCACTGGCCTATCTACACCCTGCTTTCCTCCTGAGACTGCTAATACCCTCCCCCCCAAACCTAGTTTAAAATCTCATCCAACCCTCTAGCCATCTTCTCCCCTAAAACAGCTGCACCGCCATCAGTGAGGTGCAACCCATCCCTACTAAAGAGCCTGTAGCCGACAGCAAAGTCTGCCCAGTTCTCAATAAACCCAAACCCTTCTTCCTTACACCACGCATTAATGCTCCTAAGCTCCTGCTGTCTCCCTGGCTTAGCACGTGGCTGTGGTAGTATTTCTGAAAACACTACCCTGGAGGTCCTTGCTTTTATCTTGGCCCCTAGCTCTCGGAAATTATGTTTAAGGACCTCACCTCCTCCTCCTCTAACTTTGTCATTGGCACCAATGTGAACCAAGACCGCAAGGTCACACCCGGCCCCACCCAATAATCTGTCTACACGATCCACCACATGCCGAACCCTAGCACCAGGCAGGCAACACACAGTTCGGCATGTAGGGTCTTGGCGGCAGATTACCCTATCTACCTTCCTTATAATGGAGTCCCCTACCACTACCACCTGCCTTGCATCCCTGACCCTTCATTCCTCCCTTGTATCAGAGATGGCAGTCCCCTGGGTGCTCAAGGGACTAGCCCCCTCCATACATGCTAATTCCGAGGTGTCCTCCTTCACCTCATTACCTAAGGCGGCAAATCTGTTGGGATGGACAATCTGGGAAGAAGCCCCCCTACTCTTCCGTCCCCCACTTCCTCTAGTAACCCTAACAAAACTACCTCCTCCCTCAACCTTTCCTGTCCCTCTTCCACCCACCTCTATACTGTTCCCCAGCCAGTGCCTGCTGACCCCCCAGTTCTGCCAATCCCTGCAATGCTGCAAGCTGCCCCCTTAGACTCTCCACCTCAGCTTCCAAACGGGCAACCCACTCACACCTGACACAGACATAGGTTCCCCGGAACGTCTGCTCCAGGTTCCTATACATGTGGCATAATGCACATTGCATGGTACCGACAAAACTGTCCCTTCTAATACACCACACCAGCACAGTGACGCACAAACCTTGTTTAATTGCCCTTCTTGTTTCAATGTCCTTCTTTTTCTATGTCCTTGAGAGCAAGGTCCTTAAGAGAAAGGGACACTCACTCTAGTTCGTTTCACTCACAGGAAACTTCCTTTTGTTAGGTCCAAACCACAGGCCCAACAACTGTAAATCCTATTTAACTAATAGGCCCCAACCCCCACACAAATTAGTGCAAGAGCCAGAAAGAGAAGGAAAAAAAAACACTTATTAACCCTTTCACAGCCTGTTTGTGATTACAACAGGTACAATACTAGAATATAGATGTCCAGCGCACCCCTTTAACTGGAAGAAGAAAGATTAGTCTGCTTACTGCACACACAGTCCTGCACGCACAGTCCTTAACAGTACAAACAATCCTTATTTTCAAACTTTCACACACACCATACAACCATCAAATGATTAAGTGTCCTTCTTTTTCTATGTCCTTGAGAGCAAGGTCCTTAAGAAAAAGGGACACTCACTCTAGTTCGTTTCACTCACAGGAAACTTCCTTTTGTTAGGTCCAAACCACAGGCCCAACAACTGTGAATCCTATTTAACTAATAGGCCCCAACCCCCACAACAATTAGTGCAAGAGCCAGAAAGAGAAGGGGAAAAAAACACTTATTAACCCTTTCACAGCCTGTTTGTGATTACAACAGGTACAATACTAGAATATAGATGTCCAGCGCACCTTTTGTTAGGTCCAAAACCTTGATACTTATCGTTCCTGTATTTCAGAAACCTTTTGTTGTCACACAATTTTCAATGAAGTAGATATTAATACGTAGCTCCAATGTACATTAGGGTTCCCCGACACCTTTTACGGATCCTACTGCGAGGTCTCTGGTTTTGGGGCTTCCCCATCTCTCCAATACCGTGATATTGTTGAAACTCACTGGCCGTACACTTGATCCCCGTTCCCTTTACAGACTTCTGGTGGGTCCCTGGTTCGGAGTAACACTGTTGAGAATCCTCCGATCCGTTTTACAGACCTTCACACTGGGTCTCTGGTCCAGAGTATCAAGCTGCCGTTTAGCAGAGTGGTTATTGGAGTCAACGGCCACGTTCTTTTATGGACCCGTTGTCAGGTCTCCAGTAGATATAGTTATGCAGGCGAGCAGTTTTTTAACCCGGTATTCTGCTGGGATGGTCGGGCCCACTTAGCTTAGCGGTTCCCAGCGCACGCTCACCTCCGTCCTTCACCAATGACGTCAGCCACCCGAAGTGTGCAGCTGACCGTTACTTTGTTGAACAGCCCGTATCTGTACTTTTATCAATTACTCTGAGATCAAAGTTATTGGGCAATGAAACATATGTACTCGCAACGCGTTTCACCCTATAGGCTTCATCAGGTGAAAATTCTCATCAACCATTTTGTTACTTTACTACAGTTTATATAGCTGGTCACCTCCCCTTCCATTACATCCGACCCTCCCTCTTAAAGGTACATCATCCCCTCCATATTAACCCTTCCATAACTTTTTCATATTATTTTAATCTGTAAAGCTATTATTGCTAGAAAAAACTCCCTTAATAAACCTTAATGGTTCCCCCTAAAAAAAACATTCACCAACAAGAAAATAGTATGTTCTTACATATTATTCTTTCAATAAGAATGCTGCAAACTCTATTGCTTCATTCAACCCTTTAGGTTTAAGTGAATCATATTCATATATATACCTTTGTTCCATTCTAATCAGTGCATTACTCAAGTTCCCCCCTCTCCCCTTAGATTCAACACCATCTAAAACCTTATAGTGACTACCTTCGAAACTCCCTTTGTGATAATTTACATAATGCTCATATATATATGAAATAGATAAGCATTTATTTTTCTTATCCAATGCTCTTTATACAGCTTCTGTGCTCACTAATACGAGTACTGACCATCCTGTCAGTTTTCCCTATATAAACCCTGTGACATGGACAAACAATTTGATAAATTACTCCCTTCGACTTACAGTCAAACATATATCCTCCTATTTTCCCCACACTTACATATTTACAATTAATACATGATCCAAATGTTGTCATCCCTTTCCTTTTTTGGTTAATCATATCTCCATCCACCCTCAGCTGACTAGGAGCTACTATTTCTTTTAAATTACTCTTCCTTTTATAAGTGAATGTTGGTCTCCTTCCTATCCTTTCCCTCAAATCACTATCCCCTTTCAAGATATACCAAAATACCAAGGGGAGGTGACCAGCTATATAAACTGTAGTAAAGTAACAAAATGGTTGATGAGAATTTTCGCCTGATGAAGCCTATAGAGTTAAACGCGTTGTGAGTACATATGTTTCATTGCCCAATAACTTTGATCTCAGAGTAATTGATAAAAGTACAGACTGTTTAACAAAGTAACGGTCAGCTGCACACTTCAGGTGGCTGACGTCATTGGTGAAGGACGGAGGTGAGCGGGCGCTGGAAACTGCTAAGCTAAGTGGGCCCAACCGTCCCGGCGGAATACCGGGCTAAAAAACTGCTCGCCTGCATAACTATATCTACTGGAGACCTGACAATGGGTCCATAAAAGAACGTGGCCGTTGACTCCAATAACCACTCTGCTAAACAGCAGCTTGATACTCCGGACCAGAGACCCAGTGTGAAGGTCTGTAAAAGGGATCGGAGGATTCTCAACAGTGTTACTCCGAACCAGGGACCCACTAGAGGTCTGTAAAGGGAACGGGGATCAAGTGTACGGCCAGTGAGTTTCAACAATATCACGGTATTGGAGAGATGGGGAAGCCCCAAAACCAGAGACCTCGCAGTAGGATCCGTAAAAGGTGTCGGGGAACCCTAATGTACATTGGAGCTATGCATTAATATCTACTTCATTGAAAGTTGTGTGACAACAAAAGGTTTCTGAAATACAGGAACGATAAGTATCAAGCGTTTACCTGTTACTAATTATCTGAGAGACAATGTTACAATTTTTAGAAATATTTTTTGCTATTAGTCATCTGAGAGACATTGTTATAATTCCAATAAGTCACCTAATCTGGACTTGGGCATAAGTTTCATATAAGGAAATAAATTGTTGTTTTTACAATAGTAATTCTAAATTATATTAAGTATTAACTTATTGTGTTAATGTTAATAGTGGCTGGCCAGCCAATTTTAGATTAATGTATTAGAAGGTTATATAGTTGGTAGTATACTGTACCTTAAGGTCTATGAATAAAACTGTGTTTTTTTCCCCTTTTTTTACCTATTAACTCTGCCTGGAGCTTGTTCTTTCTTCGTTTTTTTTTTTTTTAAAAGGGGTTTGTTTTTGGTTAATTTTATCCAGACACTCCTATTTGGAGTAGTTGTTGATGGTCTGATTGGGATCCAGACTGTCACCCTGTATTTATTGTTTGCTATGTAGAAAGGGTGAGACTATTAATTATTTGTGGTATATATGGAAATCAGGGAGTACTCACTAAACATTAATAATTTAATGACAAAGCAAACACAGAAAAATATGTGAGAACCACTATTTTACAAGTTGTTTCAGTGAGTATAGTCATTCTTTAACACAGTCCAAGACTCGTTTTTGCATGCCAATCAAATGCTTTCCAGAGTCACCACTATTGCCCAGTAAGCATATCTCACCAATGTGCGTTTCGCTTGCCAAAGACAATTTAGCACAAGCGCCCAACCAGTGGTAACTGGTTTCACTGATCAAACTGGTCAAAAGTCAAAATGTTAAAGTCAAAATGTAGGGCAACTTGGACATTATTCAAACCATTATTTTGCCCAAAATTCTAATAAAATAAACACATAAATAATTTCTAATCAAAAACATTTTTTTTTCATTAAACAAAAAATAGATATAATATACACATAGGGGGAGATTCAATATGGCCCAATTCTGTCTAAAACCCACATTAACCCAAAGAAATTTCGGGTTAAAGTGGGTTTTAGATGGATTTTACAGCACAGCGCCATTTCCAAATGTTTTTGGAAATAGCACTGTGCTAACAATCCAAACCCCCTACCGTTAAGCTACTTTGTATCATGAAACTTAATGGTAAAGGTTGTGGAGCATTAAACTTGTGCTCCTTGCCTAAGCCCGATCCCACGATGCAATACCTGACGTAATCTCATTTACATCCGTTATTGTATCACGGGACCGGGCTAAGGTAAGTAACTTGTCTTTAAATATTGGATTTCCCCATTAGTCTACAAAGTAAATACTTTAAAAACAGTATTTAGTTGTGTTACCAGTTATAATTAGTGTTTAGCTATGTCAACAGTGCCATATGACATATGATTAGAGTTTCACATGTCTCCTTGGAGTTCCATGAACTGTATTAAAACATTTACTGGGGGCGATGTTGTAAGGCATGGTGCACCTCTTCTTTTCTCTAGATTCCTGCAATGCAGTAAATCCCTTTGCAAGATTTACTGCATTGTGAGTTCACATTCAGGTAAGATGCACTGTTTTGCGCCTCTAGTTTTTGTGTGGTACTGCAAAACTTAACATTATGCAGCCACTGCAAATTTTGTGTGAAGTTCATGACAACCCAATATAGCATGTATGAGAATTATACTAATTTGACCAGTTATTGGCCAATATAGCACGTGGGCCAGATACTCCAACTTGACTTCCAATACCCTTATATTACAATAGACATAAATATAATAATGATTTAAGGTAAATAAAAAAATGGAAATTGTTGGGGTGACCAGACTACAAACAGAGATAGATAAATGATAGATAGATAAATGATAGATAGATAGATAGATAGATAGATAGATAGATAGATAGAAAAAAGATAGATAGATAGATAGATAGATAGATAGATAGATAGATAGATAGATAGCAGAGGAATGTAGATAAAGACAGATGGTATGGATAGAGATAGATAGATAGCTAGTAGAGATAAGAAAATAGATAGATAGATAGATAGATAGATAGATAGATAGATAGATAGATAATAGATAGATAGTGATAGAAGATGTAGAGATAGTAGATAGATGATAGATAGATAGTCAGAGATAGATAGATAGATAGCAGAGATAGATAGATAGATTGATAGATAGATAGAGAGAAGATAGATGATATAGATAGATGATAGATAGATAGATAGAATAATAGATAGATGATAGATAGATAGATTATAATAGATAGATAGATAGATAGATAGATAGATAGATAGATGATAGATAGAAAGATAGATGATGTATTTTAGATAGATAGTAGATAGAGAATTAGATAGATAGATAGATAGATTGAGATAGATAGATAGATTAGATAGATAGCAGAGATAGATAGATAGATAGAGGATAGATAGTAGATAATAGATAGATAGAAGATAGATAGATAGCTAGATGAAGATAGATAATGATAGCAGAGATAGATGGAATAGATAAGATAGCAGAGATATAGATATAGCTAGATAGAGATAGATAGATAGATATAGATAGATGATAGAGATAGATGATTTAGTAGATGATAGATAGATTATAGATAGATATAGAGATAGATAGATAGATAGAGTATAGATAGATAGATTATAGATAAGATAGATGATAGATAGATAGATAGATTATAGATAGATAGATAGATAGATATAGATAGATAGATGATAGATAGATAGAGAGAGATAGATAGATAGATAGTAGAGTAAGATAGATAGATAGATAGATAGATAGATAGATAGCATAGAGATAGATAGATTAGATAGATAGATAGATAGATAGATAGAGATAGATAGATAGATAGATAGATAGATAGATAGATAGATGGATGGGAGATAGATTAGATGAGAGATAGATTAGATAGAATAGATGATAGATGATAGAAGTAGATAGATAGCAGAGTAGATAGATGATAGATAGATAGCAGAGATAGATAGATAGATAGATATAGAGTAGATCGATAGATAGATAGATAGATAGATAGATAGATATAGATAGATAATAGAGATAGATAGATAGAAGATGATAGATAAGATATAGATAGATAATAGAGATAGAATAGATAGATAGCAGACAGATAGATAGTAGATAAGATAGATAGATAGAGAGATAGATGAGATAGATGTATAGATAGATAGACAGAAGACAGACAGATAGATAGATAAATAGATAGATAGATAGATAGATAGATAGTAGATAGATAAAAGATAGATAGCAGAGATAGAGATAGATAGATAGATAGATAGAGATATAGATAGAAGATAGATAGATAGAAGTATAGATAGATGAATAGAGATAGATCGATAGATAGATATAGATAAGAGATAGGAAATAGAGATAGATAGATAGATAGAGAGAAGAGTAGAGAAGATAGATAGATAGATAGATAGATAGATAGATAGCAGAGATAGATAGA